>VDFB02105785.1:337667932-337781002 GCA_007258455.2 Sequoia sempervirens
GAGAGACTTGAGAGAGACAGAGACACATAGAGAGAGAGTGTGAGTGAGAGATTGAGGGATTGAGAGAGAGGGAGTGGGAGAGACTTGAGAGAGAGAGACCTAGGAGGGAGAGAGGGAGTCAGAGAGACCTAAGAGGGAGAGATACTTAAGAGGAAGAGAGGCTTCAAAGGGAGGGAGAGATAGAGAGAGATGGAGAGGGGAGATGGAGAGTGAGAGGGAGATGGAGAGGGAGAGAGAGAGGGAGAGGGAGTGAGAGGGATCTTGGAGAGAGAGAGAGAAAGGATGGAGATAGAGGTAGAAAGATAGGTCTAAAGCTCAAGGAGAAAGAGTGAGAAAGATAGGTATAAAGAGGGACAAAGAGAGAAGAAAGAGGGAGGGATATGTCTAGAGCTTAAGGGGAGATATAGTGATTTTTAAAGAGGTAGAGAAAGGGATAGAGAGATATAATGCTTTATGAAGATTTATTCATATCCTTGATAAAAGAAAAATCATTATTCATTAATTTTTATATTGTTTGAAGTATTTTGAGATGAGTGTTACAAATAAATCATGAAGAAAGGACTTTGCATGTGAAAGTAGTGAGCATTTGATGTTTCAAAAATGAAATATGAATTTCAAATGATTATAATTATTTTATTGTTTATAATATAGAAATAACACCTATTCCATTGCGTAGAGATCTCAATCACCTTTCCAATGCCTATAAAAAGTCAAAATTTTGATAAGAAACGTAAAAGGTATGCCCATTTTACTAAAGAGGGTTTTTTAGGTCTTCAATTTAACGGATATCCATTTTGAAATAGTTATTTGTCTCAAAACGGATATCTATTCAGAATTTGGTTTGGGATTTCCTAACCTAGAAATTCAACCCAGAAAACATGTTTTTAAAAATTTGTTTAGTTTTATGAAGTTTTCCTTTGTGGCTGATGACTTTTTTTTACCTAAATTTCATCAAATGAAAAGGGTTTATATAAAAAATTGTCAACTTTCCACCAATATAACTTTTTCCTTATTTTGAATTAAATAAATAGTTATTATTGATTTTCTACCTACATTACGTCTAAAGTCCTAATTGATAGGCTAATTGAAACACTTCTATAACTTTCAAACTACTTAACATTTTTTGAATCTACAAGATGCACCACATTCTATGCTTCACATACTATAGGATAAAACAAAAATTGAATTTCATAATTTTTTGACCAAGTAATGGTGGTCAGACACATGCATTTTAATAATTCTAAAAAGTTCTAGTAAAAAAATCATAACTAATTATTTATGTGGGAAAAAATTTCAAAAAAAAAAATCGGCACATCTAGACATGTGTCCTCTAATTATATTTAAAAATTTAGAAAAAAATATTATGTTTTTCTTGTACTTAGAGTGCTCAGACACACACCTACTTCTTATCTTTTTCTTGAAAATTTAGTACCATTGCATGGAAATTTTAAATTTTCACAAAACAAATTTACTTTTTTCCAAAAAAGGACTAGTATCCTAGAAACTAAATTCAATTTTCTACAACTTTTGTTCTTACATATTTTTCAAATTATATTAATAACCTATTCAAGTTTTTATGTCAAGTTGCCTAACTCTGATTTTATAAATTTTCATCACCACTTAGAGTCCTAGTTTGGACCCCCATGATCCTACACATACCCTTTGACCAGCCTCCATGCAATAACCATGTTGGTACCACAATAATTTTTGAGGAAACTCTGTTGTGAGTTTGTCCTCAATAAGATTCCAAATTATTTTGAATTCTTAGAATTTCAAGGTAGAGGTGGGGGCTCCACACATGATAGACCTAATGCATGACGTAATCCATAGTTGACATCAAGACCCTTAGCCAAACCCATGGTGGAGCATGTCGCCATTCCTTCCATTGTTAAGGATAGTGTAGAGGTGGACATGCTGGAGTCAATTAGCTTGCTCACCCATACCATTATACAGTGTGCAAGGCCTCTAGTAGAGCCTGATGTGGAGGAGATGTGTTGCAGAGGTGATGGCTTTCACAGATGGATTGTTGAATGATACATTTGACATTTATACTCAAGTAAAAATTAACAAGTTCATTTAATTTGTCTATTAAATTATATTTTTAAATTTAAGAATCAATAAATTAGTATAATATCGATATGATGAAATTTTAGGGTTGGAGTGTTCATGAGATGTGCTCCATTCTTATAGACCCTTATTCTTGATGTTGAGTCCATAGGTATGCAACTAGTATTAAAGATATTATTATTGCATTTGAACAGTTGAATGTTATAATTGAATGTTTGTCTCATAACATGTTTTGGATATCAAACAATTTCCAGGTGGACCTTCGACCTGCACACCTCACAATTCATGTCCTTAAACAAATTTCACTCAAATTTTTAGATTTGTATATGCAAAATTATGAAAACTAGCTAACATTGTTTTACAACACCATTAATGAAAAACAAACATTGGTTGGTCTTATGATATCCTAATTATATTTACCATTCAACATCCATCTCATTCTTACATTCCTTTCATTACACTTTTTTTAACCATTTTATATCACATATCCCAATCTCTAACACCTTATATAGTATACCACCTTCCTCCATATTTCATCTTATACAAATATCACTACAAGAAACCTTTCCTTCTACTCATTATTGACAAAATCTCTAATACATTATTACTACACACCTCAAGTTCCCACTTCATGTCCTTTATTCAAACCTTAAACACTGCCTAATTCACTTTGTGGTCTAATATTCCCTCCTAATTACTTCCCATTAACCTCTAGTATAGACTTTCAACTTTAAAATGATTTATTATCCCATCCTAGGTCATCCAATTAATCTCTACTAGTCCATTTTATGTTCCATCACACCCTCTTGATCGTGTCACATTATCTTCTCCTAATTCACTTTTTGTTCCTTTATTCCTTCCTAATCCCATCTCATTAACATTTAATAGTTCACCCTATTTTCTATGATCCCCTCCTAGCCCATCCCACTAATATCTTCTAGTCCATCATATGTGTCATTATGCCCTTCTACTCCCATCTTATTTTAACCATTATTATTTCACCCTAGATTTTCCACGATCCCCTATTTTCCACCCTATGTTCCTTTATCCATTCTATATTATACCATCTTTATTCATGTTTCATCCTAGATAACACTTCTCTATTATTACTACAAACAAGTCAAGTTCCCACTTCATGTACTATAGTCAAACCCTTTACACCTCCTAATTAACCCTATGTTCCATTATTCCCTACTAATCACATCCCATTAACCTCTAATTGTTCACCCTATATTTTGTTATCCCATCCTAGCCCATCCCATAAATCTATACTAGTCCATCCTATGTTCCATTAACCCCTTCTATTCCCATCCCATTATCCTCTCTTATTTCACCTTATGTTCCATTATCCCCTCTTGGTATTGTCCCACTATCCTTTCCTAATTCACCCTATGTTCCTTTATTCCCTCCTAATCCCATCCCATTAACCTCTAATAGTTCACACTATATTTTGTTATCCCATCCTATCCCATCCCATTAATCTATTCTAGTCCATCCCATTGTACCCTCTATTATTTCACCATATGTTCCATTATCCCCTCTTGGTCTTGTCTCTTTATCCCTTCTATGCTATAGCATCTCCATCCAAATTTTATCCTATACACCGTTAGAAGAAATATTTCCTTCCACTCATTATTGACCACAATTTTCTTCTCCATTGCTGCTGCACACCTCAACAACCAACATCATGTGCTATAGTAAAACCCTAGACACATCCTAATTCATCACATGTTCCATTATCCCTTTGAAATGGGCCTATCAATAAATTCATGAGCTTAATCAAAGAAATAGGGCTCTATATAGTAAATCGGAGGAGCTAGAACTGAAGGTGGTTGCTCTCAGCAACGAAGAAGGGAAACATAATAAGAACAATATTGGAAAGAAAGGAGGTGAAATTGAGGAAAAGTACAAGTCTCTAGAAGAGGAAATGGTTAAAATTAAAAATAACTTGAAAATAGTTGTCAAACAAAACCATAAAATGGCTAGGCACAATGCCATTATTATCAATACTATGTCTGGAAAGCTGGAAAAAACACAATAGGATTTGCTTGTTTCTAATTTGGAAGAGAGAAAGGATAGCAAGAATGAGGACCAAGGTATTTCTAAAAGGACCCAAGCCAATCTCAAAAGGAAAGCACCTTCCACTACATAGATGGTTCAGATCTTAAAGAGGGGGGTTTAGGATATGAACAAGCTGGAAGCTAAGACTGGAAATTTATTAAAGACACAAATTTAGTTGTTGCTGGCTTTTTCTCTGGTTTTTTTGGTTCTATGGCCTTTGTTGGGATTTTTGGTGGCTATGGTCTTTTACTGTTGTTGTTTTTACAACCTTTCTAACTTTGGTGTCTTTAATGAATCTATCTTTATTTTGTAAACTTTGTGGTTTCAGGTCCCTGTAAAACCCATTTTTCCTTTTTCAAAAAGATAGTAATCCTCACTTCATTCATGTGATATTCACTGTGGCATTAGCACTATGTTGATATGATGCCCTCATTAACATTAGTTCATCAACATATGCAATTTGAATCTTAATGAGCACTAAACTTTGGCATTTTCAAGAGTTTGGACTATCCCAATGGACTTAGTACTTTCACCATTCTATGATATATAAGCACTATACTGTAGTCTCAACTACGGCCAACCATTTGCTCTTTCATTTACGACAATTATAAAGGGACTATCTGAAATTATTTATATGAATGTTAGATATGTTGTTTCATTTGCAGTTTTTGACATCAAACAACCCTAGTGATGTTGGTGGCATGATGGACCATGGAGTTGCTGCAGCAATAGCGAGTTCTAATCCTTTGAGAGAGGTATGCAACAGATTAGTCGATTTGACATTATACTTTCTCTTTTACGGTCTATTATAGAAAATTTTTATGATACTTTTATGTAGTTTAATTTATATCTTGATGGTTGCTACAAGTGGTTTTAACTCCAGATCATGGATGTGGTAATGTTGTAAATGTTCATGATGACTATATGTATGTGGTAAGTGATTATATTTTGTTATATGTCATTCCAAAATTCAATTTATATGTATTAAATTTTTTTTAATTTTTATTATATCAGTTGAAGGTCCAGAGTGAAGAGAGGAGGATTGGTGAGCATGTTCGAAAGAAGAGAGAACTAACACACACTCCATCCAACCAAATTTTAAGGTAGCACAGGATCTTTTTCCTTCCCCTAGAGGGAAATGAATATGTATTAGAGTCGTTTGTTGTATGCCTATGTGGAATTTTGGAACATATGTTTTGTACTATCGATATAGGTTAAGTGCAAAAATATGGTTCCCAAAAAGGGGGCTTAAGTGGCAACTTCTTTTCTGAAATAAGGAAGTACTAACCTTGGACGTGAAAGTGAGGATAGTTACACTCAAAATTTTGAGATGGAACAAAAACAAGGATCGAAATGCTTAGAGTATACTTTCTAAACTACTAATTTATTTTGAAAATGGTTGATATTAAGGGATTCAAAAGAGGGACATACAAAAATTGGTGTTTTTTTTGTCAGAAAAACATAACATAGCAACTCTTGTACGACCCTAGCATAGTGAACTTTTTTTTAGTTATTTTAAAATCGCCACGGTCAGAAGTTAGCTAACAATAAGCAGTTGATGCATGATTTTTTAATAATATTTTAGTGAATATTTGATTTTTTACTAATTTTCTAAGTGGACACTTCCTGAAAAATAGAATTTTGGTTGTGCTATCCCTACAAATTTTGGAAACAAATTGATTTTAAAAAAAAAAATTGTAGAATGGAGTCTAGTTTCTAAAAATGTAATTTATTTGAAATTTTGATGAATGGTTAATTTATAATGAAAAAAGCACCAAACACTACTTTTTTCCAAAAAAGAGACACAAACAAAATAAATTATGGATGAAAGGTTTAACATTGTCAGAAAGTAAAAGAAATTACATCGTTGGATAGCTAAGAGAGAACCTAACATTGCCCAGATGTTCAATTTGTTTGATATTGAACCACATGCAATCATAATGGTGAGGACGAACCCAATTATGTGAAATATTGTAGAATTTGCAAAAAAAGTCTCTAGTAATTGGGAATTCCCTCCAAGCCTTTGGGTTGGTATTCCAAGGAAAATACCAATCCCAAGGCTTGAGGATTCCCAATGAAAGATACAACACATGTGCATTATAATGTACTCACGTTATATTTGAGTTTTGACATGGTTTTTTGCATTTGTGGGGAACATGTCTAGCAAGACATAATGCAAGCGTGGTATAACATGCTCACAATATGTCTCTCTTTATGTTAAATGCTACTGTATTGAATGTATGTTTATATATTTGTATGTTTGTATGTACATGTATGCTTGCATGTCATGTATGTATGCATATATGCATTCCTGTATGCATCAATGCATGTATATTGTATGTATTCCTATATGTATGTAAGATTGTATCTACACATGTACATGTATGCTTGTATTTATGTAGGATTTTATGTACATATGTATTATTCTTGAATGTATGTAATTATGTATGTATTTATGTATGTATTTATGTATGTATTTAGAGGGAGGGAAAATTTTAATAGAGAGAGAGAGATCTAGAGTTGTCTAGGTAGGGTGGGAGGGGGAGAGGGAGAGAGAGAGAGGGGGTGTAAGTGAGAGTTTAAGAGAGAGGGAGTGGGAGAGAATGGGTTGGAGTGAGAGGGAATTAGCTAGGTATGGTGGGAGGGATAGGGAGGAGGGAGAGAGGGGGTAGTGGGAGAGAATTGAGAGAGAGGGGAGACAAAGAGAGGGGGGGAGAGAGATAGAGAGAAAGAGAGAGTTCTGTAGGTAGGGTGCCAAAGGGAGAGACTTGAGAGTGTGAGGGGGGCTGAGAGCGAGAGACTTGAGAGATAGGTAGTCAGAGGGAGTGCAAGAGAGATGGAGTGGGAGAGAGAGGGAGTGTGAGTGAGAGACCTAAGAGAGGGAGAGGGTGTTGGAGGGAGTGACCTAAGAGGGGGAGAGAAAGAGGGGGGTGGAGTGAGGGGGGTGGAGTGAGAGGAATAGATAGAGAGGGGAGAGAGACAAAGAGAGAGGGGGGTGGAAAGTAGAGACCTAAGAGAGAGGGAGAGAGAGGGAGTGGGAGAGATTGGGAGGGAGATATAGAGTGATAGATAGAGGGAGCGAGAGAGGGTGGTAGGGATTGATTGAATGGGAGGTATGTAGAAAGAGAGAGAGGGTAGATAGAGACAAATAGATAGGGTATATGCATTGAGGGATGAGGGTTTAAAGGTTGAGGGTTGAGGGTTTAAGGGTTGAGGGATTAAGGTTTGAGGGTTTAGGGATTACGGTAGAGATTTTTCTTGGATTTAAGGGTGTAAGGGTTGAGGGATTAGGGTTTAGGGTAGATGGTATTGGGTTGAGGGTTGAGGGTTGAGGGTATAGGGTTTAAGGGTTGAGGGTTAAGTGTTTAAGGGTTTAAGGGTTAAGGGTTTAGGATTGAGGATTAGGAGTAGAGAGGGAGGGATGGATGGATAGAGAGATGGGAGGGAGAGTGAGATAGAGAGGAGAGAAGAGGAGGGAGGGAAATATATATATGAGGGTAGAGGGTTGAGAATAGAGGGTATATGATTGACAACCTATAGGGTTGAGGGTACATATGGTTGAAGGATTGGGGTTGAGAGTCCAATGTATAGGGTAAAGGGTATCGGGGTTGAGGGTTTATGGTTTGAGGGATTAAGGGTTGAGGGTTGAGAATTAAGGGTTGAGGGTTTAATGTATAGGGTAGAGAGTAGAGGGTTTAAGGTTGAGGGTAGAGGATTGAGGGTATAGGGTTGGGGGATTAGGGTTGAGGGTCCAATGTATTGGGTAGAGGTTATAAGGGTTGAGGGATTATGGTTCAAGGTTTGAGGGATTAAGGGTCAAGAGGGTTGAGGGATTAGGGTAGAGAGTTTACTAAGTGGGTTTAAGCTTTTAAGGGTAGAGGATAGAGGATTGAGAGTAGAGTGTAGAGGGTTTAAGGGTTGAGGGTTTAGGGTTTAGGGTTGAGAGTTTCAGGTTTTATATGGTAGAGGGTAGAGGATAGAGATTTTAAGGGTTGAGGGTATAAGGTTGAGGGTAGAGGATTGAGTGTATAGGGTTGGGGGACTAGGGTTTAGGGTCTAATGTATAGGGTAGAGGGTATAGGGGTTGAGGGATTAGGGTTTAAGGGTTGAGGGATTAAGGGTCAAGAGGGTTGAGGGATTAGAGTAGATATTTTACTAAGTCGGTTTAGTTTTTTTGTGAATGCTTGGTCTAGACCTGCTCAAACATGAACAAACAATCAAACGTTAGTCAATCAACAAATCTATAAACTAGAATTCCCCATGAAATTCAGTAAAACACATTGAACAAGAAACAAGGTAAAGTGATTAAATGAAAGCTAATGAATCTTATTCAAATGCTCAAACTAGTATCCCATGGGGGAATTGGTGCAACTTTGATGTGGAAAGTAGCTCTTTCCCAACTGCTTGATAAGCTTGATGATGATTGTGTGCTCCTTGATTCAAAATAATGATAACTTTGCTATGAATGATGAACTCTTATGCAAACATGGATGAAATGTAGATGAAATGGATACTTTGAATTCAAAATGACTATAATAAACTTGCTTAAACTTGTGAATGATTATGGATTCAAATGAGAATAGTGAGCCAATGGAGGAATGAGAAATATAAAGAATGTGGGATTAAACTTGAGCCAATGGCATTGTGCCACTTGTCAACATGATAATGAAGGAGAGATGGAGAGCTTTTTGAACAATGTGCATGTTAAATGCATGTAGGTGGAATTTTAAATTCAAAAGATGGCTTGTGGAAGAAGATCTATAAGAGGAGTTAATGCCAAGTTGGCTCAAGGAGAGGACATGTAAGAGACTTTAATGCCATGTTGGAGGACAAAGTCATTTTGGGAGGGAGATTTCAAATTGGTGGAATATTCCAAGAATATGCCACATTTGAATGAAAATAGAGGAATTAATAAATCAAATAAATTGATTTACATGTGCAAGTTGCAAAAGCTAGAGGAATGGAGGATTAGTGTTAGGAGTTATTTAGGATTTAATTAACTTAGATGGAATTAGTTGATATGAAATTTGGTTTAGATATTTAGATTTATTTAACTCAAATGAGAAGATAGTTGGGAGGTTAATATTTTAATCAAATAAATTTGATTTATTCAATTAAATGAAGAACATTAGATTAATCAAATAAATTTGATTTTTTTAATTAAGAGAGATAAATTTAGGATTTAATAAAATAAAATAATTTATTTAATTAAAAGAACATTAGATTTAATCAAATAAAGTTGATTTATTTAATTAAAAGAGGAATCTTAATGAATTAATTAAATAAGGATTATTCAATTAATTGGTTAGTAAAGAAGTGATTAAGGAAGAATTGGTGTTAGTGAATCAGAATTGAGTGCACGATATCAATCATGATAATTTGAACGTCTACATTTTTCCCCTCTTTGAAGCAATGTACCTACTGCATTGGTTCAAAGAATAATCTTGTCAAGATCAAAATTCAATTTTTTTTAAATTTTTTTGGATGCCCCATTGCTGCCCCAGTGGAAAGAATTACGTTGGTATATTGTCCCCTAGAGAGATCAAACAAAAAATTTTGATTTTGGATGATTTCTCTAAAAAAGAGGACAAGTTTCCCGACAAGTCTAGAAAGGCTCCAGGCTACTGAAAATATGCCAAAACATGAAAAAAGGATGCAAAATGAGCCTTTGTTGGGAAAAAATGCTGCTAAGGGCACAAAATCCTTGTTTGACAGTTAAATTGGGGCAAAAAACCCTAATTTTCATGCTTAAATAGCCTTGGAGGGGTCACTTTCCATTCATTTTTTCATTCACACCTTGAGATTTCTAGCCTTTTGAGCTCTAACCCTCCTGCAGAATGGCACAATGTGTGCTTCCCCGACACATTTCTGAGTGAGTCCACATGCACCAAAGACCTCCAAGCATAGGACCACTGGTATGTGACCTTAACTCAACTTTTTATTTTTATTTTTAGGTGCATTTATTATGCTTTGAAGTGTGAAAATCCCCAACGTTGCTATATAGCAATGCTCAAAGTGTAAAATCGGTGATGCTATGGCTCAAAGAGTTCCACTTATGTGAATTGTGATGCTACATCACAATTTTAATTTAGGGATACAAACTCCAAATGGTGATGCTAGTGTGAATGGAAATGTTGTGGTCCATTTAAAGATTAGGGTTTCTAGGTTAAAGGGGTCTGCTATTGTAAATAGCAATGTTGTGGCTTGGTTGCATTTCCAGAGGGTCCAATGTCATTGTTTGGAGTTTTCAAATGGTGAAACCTTAGCAAATAGTGACACATTCATTATTCTTGTGTTAGAAACTCCAAATGGGGTCAGGTATTTTTATGAAATTTGACGTTGTGGCTTCATGGGTGCAAGAAGATATAGAGCTTATGCATTCACATGAGCATTGACCCTCAGTGCTAAGTAAATTGAGAAGTTTGCATGAGTTACAACAGGAGAACTTGGGCAAGATCGGCCATTGATACATTGCTTATGCACCCATCATCTGTACCCACATAGCAATGATGACCACGTTGGATAAGAGGTGGCATAGTGAGACCTTGTTGTTTCACCTTCCCACTGGTGAGGCGACTGTTACCTTGGAGGATGTATGGTGGATCCTTTGGTTGTTGATTCATGGTGATCGAGTTATCTATGAAAAATATGCCAATAGTGACACATGCTTTGAGGTCCTGGAGGTTGAGGAGCTTACACTTTTTGAGGACTAGATTGATTTGGATTAATACAGAGGTTGGGTGTTGATTTTGAAGTTGATTGTTGTGGTGATTATATGCAGATTGGTAGCTCCTGATCGACAAGGTAGATACTTAAATTTGGGATGGGACTTGGCCTGGGAGAGGATGCTACATGTAGGAGGACCTTGTTTTCTTGGGGACCAATGATGGCCTTGTTATATCATGATTTGCATGAGTTTTTCTACTGCGACAGATGAGTGATAGGTACTAGTGCTACATTATTGCACATTTGGGCTTGGGAGCATATTGTTGTGCTCTGACCAATGGTCACTATAGTTGATGTAGAGCCTGATGATCGAAAAAAATTTGAGGTATAGGGGTGGCATTACTATGAGGTACACAAGACAACTAGGTCTACCCCACTAGCATAGAGTGATAGACAAGATGACAGTCTTCACATGGAGTCCCTAGTTATAGATGTTTGCATGGTATGATGATGCACAAAAATTGTTATATGCCTAACAAGATCGACTGATGTAGGGGTGAGAGCACATGATGATAGAGAAATACCTACAAAACAGAGTGGCCCGCTAGTTCAAAGACATTCAAGATCATCCACACAATCAGTATGTGGCCATCTTTGTCCAGACATCCAGAGAGACCATATGGGGATAGATGATTCCAATGTCTAACATAATTGAGTCCTTCAAGTAGCTAGTGGCTAGGCCATGGGCCTGTGCTCAAGGATAGTTAGATTCAGGCACTACACATGCCTACAATGATTAGTTCAAACCTCCTGTATGGTTGACAGTTCCAGGGGTAGCATCTCCATAGAGGATACCTCAAAGCAGGACAGCTAGGAGAGCACTGACAGGGCATGATAGATAGGATCATGGGGTACCACCCAGAGATGAGCTACCTCCACAGTAGCCAGATTAGTAAAGGGATCAGAGAGATTCATAGAGGGATGGTTAACCACACCAACCACACTAGCTACCTCAGGTACAACAGCTAGACCCATGATATTCCCATATCCAACAGCTATAGGGGTAGATATAAGATTTATAGGGAAAGGTTTAGGGGTTTTAGGCATAGCTATAGATAATCATAGTAGAGAGGGATCAGGCTAGAAAGTAGGTCTAGACCCTTACCACAAAGAGAGATCATGAGTGCTAGTAGAGGTAGGTGACAGAGTTGCAGCTAGCCCAATAAGTCGGTCAGAGGCAATAGTTGGAGAGCATGGCAACCTCATCCCAGGGGAGAACAATACCAATAGAGATGTACCATGATATCATTAGAGAAGCCAAGTATTATAGGATTCACTATGGATAGGCTATACTTGTGGCTACTTGGGTGCCAGAGTACTCTTAGTGGACAAGGCTACGATATATAGATGATTGGGCTGAGATACAAGCAGGCGAGGGGAGCAACCGCCAAGGCAAGTGGTTGTACATAGATTTTTGATCATGACATTCGATTCGTTTTGGGATCCATAGGCTCCATTTTTGATAGCCCTACAAAAATTGTACACTAATTGATATACATACTCATGACTCAGATTTGTACCATGACAGTGATGATTTTTTGAGATATATATGATATGATTGATTTATGATGCAATGTGTCTACTTTATTTATGCTTTATGGATTGATGCATTTGTTGTTTTATGTATATGTAATATGATTCTATATGCATGGCCTTTACCTTATGTGATGGATGATTATGTAGATGTTTATAGATGTTATGGATGCATTTATTTTTGTATTATCTCTATGCGCTTTTATGTTGATGATGTATGGGGTATGGATGTATGGATGCAAATGTTTATGATATGCAAATGATTTTAATAGATCTATATTACACAAAAATGAATGATGTTATATGTTATGATTATGAGATGTATGGGATGTTATGATATGATGATTCATATATGAATGATATGATGATGCCTATAATGGATGCAAATGTATGGTTTATGATATGCTTAGAATAACCAATCTATATTATGTAATGATGAAATGCAATGCATGTGAGATGATAAGTGTTTCCTATTATATATGATATGAATGACATGCATCATGCTGATGATTTGTGGATGTCAGATGGATGTATTGGTGACGTTTTGATTAATTGTCATGGTACCATGTTAGCATGGAGAGAAGAAAGAAGAAATGAGATGATGACAAGAGGATCCAACAAGTCCATGATATAGGAGACTTTATTAGAGATAACGATGAATGATGATGATGATGCTGATTTTATTATTAGAAATTGGGATTTTAAAAGGGCTTACTTACCTTATGTTTGATAACACACATAGATACGATGCATCAAGGTATAAAGAATTAGGATGATGTTGTACCTAGTGCGATGGAATTTGAATCAACAATTAGATAGAAGTATTCTTATTCACACCTGGCATACGAAACCTTATTTAAAATGTAGTTCAAATATTTCAAACACCTCAGACCAAAACATAGAAAATAAATCCTTTCTATGTGGTAAAAAAGACACCTAAAACACCTTCCCTACAAACCAAACAAGACACGCATAACCAAGGTTATATTACAAGAATATCCAACCAACACAACAGACAAAAGATAGTGATCATTTTCCCATTCCTTTCTCTCTAAATCATTTTGATTAGACATCATCAAGAGGTCATTGGAACAAGCTCAATAATATAAATCAACAAGAAAAAGATCAAGTAAAAAAACAAGCTAATGTTCTTCATACCACTAGCCATGACTAAACTATGGTGATGCTTGATGTTGATGTCCATTGTAGGAAGGATGCATCCTAGGAAATGATGTTATCAGATGATTTTGGATTGAATGGATGATGGGCTATTAAATATCAAGAGTTGACCAACTTTTTTACCTACTGACCTAGACTTGAAACCTTAACAATTGAATTTTCACTTATACTCTGCTATACTTGTTTTTTATTGTTTTATCAAAGTTTAGGGATGAAAGTCATTTATTATGAGTGGATGTTTATTTTGGGTGATTGTGAGATGGGACAGATGGAATTTTTCAAATATCTAGACGTTTTTGACATTTTTGAAATGTTTTGAGGCTGTTTTGGTATTTTTGAGATGTTTTATGAGTGTTTCAATTTTCAAAATTTCCAATGTTTTTGTGTTTTCTAAGATTTTAACTAAGAACCTAACCTAAAGACCTATCCTAGGGGCCTCAGGGGTTGATCAAAGATTAGCCTTGCCTACATTATACATGTAAAGACCACGTAGTTTAACTGAAATAAAATTTTGTATTGATGAGATATGAACAAATGGATTGCCAATTTATTATGAAAAACTCCTAAAGGACTAACCTAGGGTGTCTTAGGGGATTATCAAAGATCAACCTCGCCTACATTCAAAGCTCAAAGACCAATAGTTTTACTAGATGACTCTATTTTTCACTTTTGATGACTTTTTGACATATTTTGAATATTTTTGGGTTTTTTTATTTTAAGGAAGATTTCAAGAATATACACGAATTTGATCCAATGCAGGTATAGGAACATGCCCCCAGTGTGGTGTTATAGACTACTCCGATATAGGTAGGAAAAACTAACCTTTAGGAATAGGCCGAGTAGTACTAGGATGGATCATGATATAAACACAGGATCACACTATGATGTAGACATGGATGGGTGATGGACAAAGATATGGAAGTGTGACAGATGGAGAACGAGTCATAGAGATCAAGGTGGATGGAAAGTGCTTATTGACACAAGGTGCCTATTTTCCATGTTTTCACCAAGATACTTTCCCAATGCACCACCAAGGTAGTTTTTACTAGAGGAAATTTTTTTTCTTTACTGTTGAACTATTGATTTTTGGCTCTTAGGACTTTCTCTAACTCTTCTAGGGTTTTTCACCTAAAAGGAGAGAATTAGGCCAAAAATGTGAACTAGTTCATTCAAATTATGCTATGTGTGATGTTATTAAGACTAAATGAGATGATCTAACTACAATTGAATGATCTAAAAAATAGATTATGAATGCAAAATTAAGATCTATGCTATGTTTTAAAACACAGTGTTGTTTGCAAAAATGCTTTAGAAATGAACAAAATGAAAATTAAACTAAGCAGAAAGCTATTTCTTAGAATGTGTACACCTAGTAAACTAGAGAAGATTGGAAAAAAATCTAGAAAACTGATGAAAGTTGAATTTAGGCTGACTAGAACTCATTCACCACCTCAGGCGAATTAGTCCCAAATGAAGACTTTTCTACACAAAAGTTGTTTTCTAACAATCAGGGACCTGGATCTGCATCTAACTCAAATTTTCACCTCAGGAGGGACTCATTCGCCATGCATGGTGAATCAGTCCACTTTCAAATTTCTACTTCAAATTTTTATCGTATACCTTGACACCTGCACAACAATTTTTGATGGAAACTTGACTTTGGATCTTAGAAAATTCCTACAAAACATCTTAAAATTATTTTTCTAATGGGGGGTTTTCCTATTTCAAACCCCTATTTGGGTAATTAAACCTTGAATTGAGAAAAATCTACATAAACCCTAGCCTTAGATGTGTTAAAGACAAGGAAAAGTTGAGATGTGACAAAGATTCTATCCTATTGCTCTAGAATAAGACATGCAAGAATGATCTATATGATGCAAGATATCAACCCTAGAAACCTTACAACACATGAAAAATAGGAATGAAATGACATGCAAATTAAACTAAACAAAAGGCTATTTCTTAGAATTTGTACACCTAGTAAACTAGAGAATATTGGAAACAATCTGGAAAACTAATGAAAGTTGAATTTAGGCTAATTGGGACTCATTCACCACCTTGGGTGAATCAATCCTAGATTAGGAATTTTCTGCATAGAATCTATTTTTTGACAGTCGGGGACCTAGATCTGCATCTAACTCAAATTTTCACCTTAGGAGAGTCTCATTCTCCATGCATGGTGAATCAATCCACTTTCAAACTTTTGCAACTTCAAAATTCTATCCTACACCTTGACACTTGCACAACAATTTCTGACGAAAACCCAACTTCGGTTCTTAGAAAATTCCTACAAAACAACTTAATTTTTTTTGTCTAATGGGGGGTTTTCCTTGGTCAAACCCATAGTTGGGTAATTAAATCTTGAATGGAGAAAAATCTCAAAAAACCCTAGCTTTAGATGTGTTAAAGACTAGGAAAATTTGAGATGTGACAAAGATGCTATCCTATTGCTCTAGAATAAGACATAAAAGGATGATCTATATGATACAAGATCTCAACCCTAGAAACCTTACAACACATGAAAAATAGGAATGAAATGACATGCAAATCATAAACAAACAAGATGCAAACCTTAATCTGAAGATAGATTGAAAATGGAAGATGGAATCAATAGGAAACCAAGTCCTTAGGTGTGATTTGGTGGCTAGTTGCAATTCTTCACCCTATATTTCTTCATGATCCACCATAGGCATCCATAATCAATATTTTTCAATATTGGATCTTGACAAGAGAAGTGAGCTTCAAGACCTACAAAAACCCTATTTTTCTACTCTAAAACTTCAACTTTTGCTATTGAAACTTGTTGTAGAAGACTTGACTTTATGAATTACTCTTGAGGAATGATAAAAAGATAAGAACAATTATTAAAAAAAGATGTGTGAAATGCCTTTAAATGAGTATTTATAAGCAACAATACCTTATTTCCTGGTTGATTAGACCTAAGAGTTTGACATTCACCAGAAATTAAAGTTAAATCGATTAAATTCCTGCTTAAATTTGAATTTTCCCTTAAAGGGGATTCATTCATCACCCTTGGAAAATGGGTCCCACTACTACTATTTGAAGTTAGGTTTTTAGGGTATGCAATAATTAAATGTGGTTTTTTGGGTTTTATGTGATTTCTTAGGTAAAATGGGCCTCTAGATAAAAATTAATGGGTCTAAGGGGCCTATAAATGTTGTTTTGAACAATGAATGATGTGAAGGGACTCAAAAATGGGTCCAATTATGTGTGAAATTGTCTCTTTTCTCAAGAGGGTTCAAATTTCTACAACACATTTAGCGCCCACTTTAGTGACCATATGACTCTATGTGCATATGTAAGATAAAGGACTATAAAGGATGCACTTTTTTACATAAAAGGATACTCATTCAAAAGATAGGAGAATGAAACCCCTAGTGTAGTTATTTGCACAACCACAACATTAGGAACTACATCCTGAAACACACATTCATTAATTGCTCAAAAATCCTTTTATCTAACTCTTAGGATTCCAATTCGAGGGTAGATGTATTCCTCCCCTTGATTCTGCTTGCTTTACAGAGGTGGAATCAATGTAGCAATCTAGCCACATCAAATAAGAAACATCATATCGTTAGGAATTTCCAAGTACCATGCCACATAACGATAGATGCTTGATGATGTTGAGTATAGAATCATGATTCCAATGCATCAAACAACATTGAAAAGAAATTAACCTAGCTCTCATTATGTTGATTTGAATAATATCTATGTTATGAGTTCTTGAAAAGATGATAACCATATGTTAATGTGTAAAAGTAAAAAGAGATGAAAAGTAATTAAAAGAAGGAGAAGAAAGTAACTTGTCACTTACTATTCATTTTACCTTCGTGTAGCTTGAGAGTGATGCATGAGACAAGAATATGTTGAGCAGACGAGATTACACACCTTCACGGCTAGATGATCTTTGTGAGCAGGTGGCACATGACAAGCTATATCATGAGGTGAGTTGATTCTACAGCTTTTTCCTTGTAATTTTATAATAATTTAATGATTTTTATGCATGGTTAGGTTATTTTAGGGTTCTTGGAATTTTTTTTTGCAAAGTGTCCCCTTTTTTCACAAAGTGTCCCATTTGTTTGTAGAGTGTCCCACTTGTTTGCAAAGTGTCCCAGTTCTTTGTGAAGTGTCTCGTTTCTTTGTGAATTATCCCTGTTTCTTTGTGAAATGTCCAAAAAGGGTTCTAAAGTGTCTAGGGCCATTAGAAAAGAACACTAGATTGACTTTAGCATACTTTCTTGATGAATATTGTGAAAATTGAAGATATTAGATGATATTTAGAGAATTTTGTGATGATTTTGATAGGTCCCTTCCTAGTCGCAACATTGGCTAGGGGGAAGACAACTCACATTTCTAAGAGATCATGTACCAATGCTATCAACAATAGAGGTAGAGAATTTATAGTTATTGGGCATCTATTGGGAATATCTTATGCCATCTATGAGATACCATGACCCCATGCTTATGGTTCTATGTGAGTAGTGTGATGCAAATACCTATAACTTTCATCTTCCCATTAGGGAAATGATGATCACTCTTAAGGACATACACCACATTCTCTGAGTTCCCATTTAGGGAGAGCAAGTATATTTCTAGGGAATCAGTCATTCTGGGAGAAAAAGAGAGACATGTAGGATTGTCTAGGTGGTCCAATACATGATGAGAGGGTTAGAGAGTGGATCAAGCTTCCCATTCTACTGTATTCACAAGATCTCATGGTTAGATAGATTATCATGCATACAATGGCATTGGTTCTTAATCTAGATGGATGAGCAACACACTTGGATGGGGGACTGGTACATATGATATGAGGGATGTATGAGTGAAGGATAGTTTATGCTTGGGGCCGCTGCATTCTAGCACATTTGTATTATGATCTTGGTCAATTTGTATTTTGAGAGATCGACAACATGGTCCATTATACATTTCTATAGGTGTTGTTCCTTGAGCATATCACATGTGCTAGGCCTATCAGATACCCTTGTACTATAGCTATAGGCTATCCATGAGCATTCAACTATCCTTTATGATGCTTATGGAAGTATGGGGATTTACACTTTTTGAGGGTGATATTTGATTGATTGGAGGAGTACGAGATCCTATGGAGACCTTATCTACTCACTTTCTAGTGGCTAGATCCCACTGGACAATTACTAAGGATGTAGATGGATAGATATCTAGCAAGGAGGCATGACTACATTGTACAACTATTCTATTACAGGTGAGTCATGTGATAGTTTGGATAGGTGAAAACACCACCAATGGCATGCCCCTTCATTAGATAATCAATGGAGAGTGCTTAGAGGCTAGGTGATACTGTTTGGTTGACTATAGATCTTGTTTGTGAGAGTGATTTTGATTATTTAGATCATGACAATCCACCAACATCCAATGCTAATGATGTTGATAACACAGGAAAACATGATGAGTGGTGGTCATATGCACGACCAGCTCCTATGTTCCCCAAGGATTTCACTATAGGTGATAAAGAGCTAGCAGAAGATGAGCATGATGAGCTAGAGGAGAAAGCAGAGGAGGTATGGTATAGGCCAGTAAACATTTTTACAGATGTGATTGATAATGAGTACTACTCTAAGGTTGATCTTGATTATGAGGACTAGGATGGAGGAGAGAATGAGGAGGAGGATGATTACTATGAGGAGGATCCACCCTCGAGTGAGGATGAGGAGGTAGCTATTGAGGATCGATAAGAGCATGGAGTCCTCACATACTTACAAGACTAGATCATGTGTAGTAGCTACAACAAACATAAAAACTCAGAGTTGGAGAGAGGCTAGCACATCCTCCATGCCCCCCAAAGATGAGGAGGTTGACATTCCTCATGTGTCACGAGACATAGGTGATGATATTTGATTTTACACATGTCCTTTAGTGATTTATGCTTTATTTCCATATGATGATGTGGTACTAATTGTGTACATTATCTATCTTGCAGGAGCAATGAGAGACTGGTGAGATTTCTATTGTTAGGCTACCACAGAGATAGTGCCTACATCCATTGATGATGAGGAGATGGATCCTAACTACGTGCCCCCACTGATCATGGAGGAAGAGCCAGAGCCACTTAGACCTTTCATGAGGTTATGGGTAGCGTACAATAGCATGAGGAGATGAATCCATGTCGGGCTGAGAGTGCACTATAGTCAGCACAAACCTCAGCGGAGGTAGAGAGACTATGTGCAAAGCTAGCACAAACATGAGTGGAGAGGGATTAGATGGCAGATGAATGGCTTATAGTCATTGGTCGAGTACAAGGTCTAGAGTATGCACTTATACTTGGTAGTTTGTGATCACATTCACACATGACTATCTCACAACATCTAGGGATTGGATCACAAGTTCCAAATCAAGAGGTGTCTAGCTCTCATAGACCATTATGACATTGTATGTGATTTTGAGATGTATATAAAACTTTGATATATATGCATAGACATGTGAATGTGATTTTATGATGATGTGTCTCTTTATGTGGATGTTAAATGCTATGTGATTAATTAAATAACTTATAGTAAAATTATTTAATTAATGGCTACAAGATTTAGTAGGATTGATGTGGTCTAGTGTGAAATATATTATAGTTTCAGCTTAGATACAACATTGATAATGAGAAAATAATATGTTAAATTAAATACACTGATAAGGATCTAACTTAACAAAAAAAAATGTGAAAAGTATGAGGGCCAAAGAAATTATAAAATGAACTTAAATAATTACTTTAGTGTCCAAGACAAAAACAAATTTAGTTGTCAAGAATAAAGCAATGTGAAAGTTATTTATAATAACATCAAATAACTTTAAACCACATTGCTATATCAACCATACTATTCAAAGGGGATTAGAGATAATACCGATGCAAATGCATGGAATTAATGGGTTCCCTAAGGGGTGTTCCATCAAGCTGCATTAAGAGATAAGCACCAAACCCATAATTGGTATCAACTATGTAAGGTCCCAACCAATTAGGGCTGAAATTATCTTTATCTTCATTGTCAACACTAGCATTTTGTTGATTTTCAATAAGAACAAAATATCCCTTAGAAAATGAGTGAGGGATGACATGAATGTTGTGTTTGCATTGTAATTGTCTGATGTGAGCTCGGAGATGTTCAAGAGTGTTAATGCAATATTCATCAAGCATCTCCAGTTGATGTAATCATAAATTTTGATAAGTGTCATCATCAAAAAGATCTCAGAGAGCAAATCACAAAGAAGGAATTTCTAACTCCAAGGGCATAATCACATCAGTTCCATAAACAAGGTTGTAAGGGTTATTTCCTATGGATGATCTAATGTTAGTTCTATAAGCCCAAAGCACATAAAATAGTTGCATATGCCAATCTTTGTGATGCTTGGTGATAGTTTTCTTGAGGATTTGTTTGAGAAGTTTATTAGTATTTTCAACTTGTCCATTAGATTGCAGATAATACAGTGTAGAAAAGTGATGTTGAATATTGAATGTTTCAAGAAATGTCTGAACGTCGTTATTCTTAAATGGGGTTCCATTGTCTAAAATGATTGCAGAAGGGATTCCAAAGCAAGCAATTATGTGGTCCAAGATAAAATGACAAAGTGCTTTAGTTGTTGTAGAATAGAGGGTAATAGCTTCCACCCATTTTGTGAAATAGTTTGTTGCAGTTATTGTTGGAGTTATGGATAGACACTGAGAGGGGGGTGAATCAATGTACAAAATTTTTCTCAACATCGACCAAGATTTTAATTTTGATTTCCTTTTCTTTCTACAATAGAGTAGAGTAATCACTTTTGAAAGCACAAAGATATGACAACATCAACTCAGTCTATTAGACAACTTATGAAAATATGATTTGAGTGAGATATCTTGCATTTTCCAAAACATAGCTCAGATTTTATCTCAATATTATTCTGATTAATGCATTCATGAGTTGAATGTAATCATTCATAAATAGAATTGAGAACAGTAATAAACCCAACAGTGAACTAAAACTACAACAACACATAAAAAAGCAGTGAGCACACAGAAGAACAAAGAGACAAAAGATTTGTCGAGTGGAAAACCCTCCTGGGTAGAAAAACCACTCCTAAACTGCCTTGCTGGCTTAATCTACAAAACCCACTTTTAACAATGCCTTATAGGCTAATTTTTGAGCACCAACTCAAGGAGCACCAACCCCTTTCTCAGATTTTAGAATTACAAAAATAATATATCAGAGGATCTCTCTATTTTCAGTTAAGTTCATAACACTTTGCTTCTAATACTCTAGGAATTCAACTCTTGTATTATAGAGTTTTTCAATACATTTCTTGATATGGTCAAAATAACTATCTCTCAGAATTATAGGCCAACAACACTTTCATTGTTTTCAACACAAGTTTTTATATACACTTCAAGTATGTCTGTTTTGGAGAAATCTTCAAAAAGCATTTTTCACAAGATTCTGAAACTCATTTGCTAATTTTAGCTAAATAATGACAGTCTGTAGATGATGGTAAAAATCAAGAGTAATGCATATCCAGAAAGCTTTATTTCTACACCGAGTCAAGAGATTTAAAAATTGTAACTGAAAGATTTTCATCAAAGCCATGTCTGCTCACTAATAGAAAATCATAACCTCTAAAAACTCAGAGAAAATCTTGCTAGAGATTTGATGCCAAATAAAGATGTATGCATGCAACTATACTTAGAAAAATCCATGCCGACCACTGTGTATGAGTTCTTCAAAAAACATTTGCTAAGACAACAGTCGCCACGTGTTCTTTGTGATTCACTAAGACCTTATGCTAGCTGTGTTTCTTTTTCCTTAATTGCTTTCACCATGACCCAATGAAGTTTGTAAGTCCTCTCGCAGATCACATCAAGTTTCACCAAAAGCCCTTTTGTTTCTTATGTGTTCCTGTGACATTCAGATAGTCCTGCCGAAGGCAATTATAATGTTGATCATTCCTTTTGTCCCTGTGCATCTCCATGACCTTCTGTCGAAAGGGAGAAACCATATTGAAGATCTTTATGTTTCCCTGAGATCGCATTTCTATTATATTTGTTTCAGTCACTGAGACACAAGAGTCTTTCTCACCGAGATGCCTTTTTGTTCCATTCACTATCGCTATAGCCTTTTGATATCAGAGAGACATCTTGTAGATAGGTCTTTTTTTTACTGAAAGTCATTCTAAGTCATTGGGACATCCTACACTCAAGGAGACGTTATGTAGATTACATTAAGTTTCACATAAATACTTTATCCCTTGTGTGTTGTGATATTATGATTTTATTGCCAATGCATCCTTCTAGCTTATGAGAGTCGCTATAGCATATCGTCATCAGGAATACCTCTCGTAGAATATATTGTGTCATTCTAAAAGTATTTATCATTTCCAAGTCGCCAAGACAAGAGCACTCTTTCACCAAGATGTGTCCTTCATCCACCTTCACTAAGACAATGTGTAGTCAGGGTGACATCTCATAGAGCATCCTGTGTCTTACCAAAAGCTCACGTTATCATTCTTGTCACCATCACATATCACTTTTGGGGAGACCTCATATAGATATCTTTGTTATACCAAAAGTCACCTATCATCTTATGTATCGCTAAGACAATTCAGATCTTATGCCGAAAAAGTCCCTTTGTGTTCCATCGGTAAGACTCATAGGGTTCACTATGACATTATACCAAAGAAAAAACATTTGCCGATAAGACCTTTTTGTGCACGGTCGGTGAGACAATATATCTTCGGTGAGACCACATGCCGAATACAACACTCCTGTCGAAAGACTTCCACATGCATTAGTTAGAGAGACATCACCCTTTTCGCTATGACCCTTGACCGAAGCCTTAAACTTTTGCCGATATGTTCCCATTCAACCTCCGATCGGTGGGACAAAGCAATTTCTCTATGACCACATACTGATGGTATAACTTATGCCAATATAATCCTTTTTTGTCCCTAAGACAAAAGGGAATGTTACTTCGATAGATGCCTAGAGATGGATCTCGATTGCTGTGACATCAAATAAGTCTTACCGATATGATCTTTCAACAAAGGTCGGTGTGACATACCAATTTCACTAAGACATCATATTGATGCCGCAACTCTTGCCGATATGAACTTTCTTGTGCCGGTCGCCAAGACACAAAGCCCTCGATGAAACAACATGCCAATAGGGATTACTTACACCAATGCACCATCTCATGTATTAGTCGGTGATACCTGACTCATTTGGTAAGACCTCTCAACGGTGAAAGATACTCATGCCAATAGACTTTTCTTCTGTCGCCAAGACCACGATCAATGTCATGCCGAAAGTTGCCTATATTTAAAATCAAATCGTTATGACATCAGAAACGTCTTGCCGATAGGCAACATAGATGTTTATCAGAGAAATGGATTTGGGAGACCCAAGCATTCTCGTGCTGATATGTTCTTTCTTGTCACCAAAACAATGTACAAAAGAGATAACCTGTGATTGCACGAAGCTCAAACTGATCAGTACCATAAGATATTAAAATTCTAAATGTAAACTATCCACTGAATGCCAAGACATGTAAACCATATAGACAAAATAGTACCAAGATAAAGCATGAGAAACCAAACTAAAAATGTCAACAAGTAGAATCAACTGAAAGGGATTCTTTCATAAGGAAAAACCATATGATCACAACTGTGATCCAACAAACTCCCCCTTTGTCCTTGATGACAAAACAAAAATGACTCTCACCCTTTTTGCCTCAATGACAAAGAATAGAAGAGAAGAATGTGCATTGCTAGGAAACACAACTAAGATGCCAACCAAATACCATAAGAACTGGCTACAAATAGAGAAATAGTGCAATAGACATATTGAAAAACTTCCTATCACCAATGCAAGATAGAGAATCATACTGTAACAATAAAACTTCACTCACTTCAAATGCACAAAAACTATTAGAGAAATCAGCAGTAACAACCCGTGCAATAACTCCCACTTTGAAATCAAAAACTTAATAACATCATGCAAATAATCTATCTTCAAGGTAGCACACCAAAGCCCTCTCCTTTTGTTCCTATCAAAACATGAATTCAAGCAACTTACATATATATAACTTGCACTCACTGTCACACTCAGCGCTCAATTTCAAAGTTCAAAAGTAAGTCCTAGCCATTCCAAATGAGGTTAAGACTACCAGTCACCATCCTTCATCGAAACACAAACATCAGAGCATATCACATGAACATACACAATTCTCAAGACTACTGTAGCAACCTACTTAGGTCACTATAACATACTCAGAAGACCAAAACACTCAATTCCTTCATAACAACTTGCAAAAGACATTGTAAGTATCTTCATTCAACACACAATCTTAACTTAGCTTCTTCATGCAATATTGAATAATATCATCATAGAAATAACTCATAACATCAACCATCACTGTTCTCCAAAGATAAATACAACATCACTTCAAAAGGATTTCTTATTTTTAATATATTGAGGAACTCATCAATATGACTCCCCACTGCTTCAAAGATGTCATAAGGACATACCATTATTTCTAGAACCCAAGCATCCAAAAATTTCATTTAAGAACAAACATGCATTGTTATTTAAAAAACTTCTGAAAACTATCAACCACTAGACCAAGCAAAAAAATTCCTTAATGTAGAGATACATTCATTACCTCATTCTAGACTCCATAGGGGTAAAAAAATATTACCATAATAGACTCCCCCTAAGTCTTTACTTCTTCTCAAGACCTGGAAGGCAACACTTGTGCAAGGAGTGCACAAGGAGTTTTCTCTGAAGTATCTTTATTGCTCTTCTTGTCATCTTGATTTCTCTTTCTTCTCCACTCCAATGAAGACTTTTTCACTTGTTTACTTAAAGTACCTGTCTTTCTATTGAATCTACATTACTATACTTTATGTCCAATGTTATCACATCTAAAAAAAATGACTTTGTGATTGTTCTGAGAAATAGAAGACTTCCTACAGACTTTACCAACATTGTTCCCTACATTATTATCACTTGTATTTATTCTACAGTCTCTTCTCAAGTGACCAAAATTTTTACAGTTGTAACACACCACATCCTCATTTCTAGGGACATTAGAATGATTCTTGTTTTCCCATCTTATGTAATCAATTGCCTTATGACCATAGTCATTACAAACATAACAATATACTTGGAAAGAATGATTATACCTGAATGAATGATCATGCCAAGGATGTGAAGATCTGAAGACATTTTTCCTTTCTCTATGAATACCTTTAGATTGTCTTCTAGTGTCAATGTTTTCCTTTGATGCAGCAATACTGTAACCAAGATCAACCTCCATTCTTGGTGTTTGCTTGGCTGTAAACTTCTTTCCATCTGAAGTAGTAAACACTGTTTCATGTTTATATTTTTCTGCAGAGCTTTGTCCAACCTCATATCCCACTCCTGTAGGATATTTAGAATGCTTTTTCCTACCCAACATCGCATTCAATATATTAGTACTATGATCAAATTTCTGAATTTTACCAGATTGAGCATTGATACTTTCAAGCTCTTTTCTTAAAGCAACTACTTCTTCTTCAAGTTTTAGATAAACAATCTTTTTAATCTCCAAATCAGAAATCACAACATCTGCAATCCTCTTATATTCTTCAATTTCAATTTTCTGACTAATAATCATATCATCCTTAAGAGTTAGTTCTTTTAACAAGGAATCATTATCTGAATATTTCTTTAAAGAATCAATCTCATTTTCTAGTCTATTACACAATTCATCCTTGTCTTTTAACTTGACTTCCAAACTCTCTTCTTGTTGAAGGTGTCTTGTTAAAGACTGGTTTTCTTTTCTAAGCTGCTTAATAGTATCTAAGGCACATTGGAGTTCACCTTCCAAATCAACCTCACTTTCTAGTTCATCATATTCATGTTTAGAGTTAACTTCACCCAAGGATTGATCTACTTCTAGACAAGTTTCTTGATCATTTAAATATTCATTAATGATCTCCTTGGACTTCTTTTCAAAACTATGAAGGTTTACACCTTCTTCACTCTCAGATGTTTCACAACTTATTTTAGTATCCAAAGATATCTCCTCTTGTAACTCACTATTCTGAATCATTTCAATCAACTTGTCCCAAACTTCCTTAGCACTGCTATAATGAATGAATTTTGTAATAAGTTTATTGGTAAGTTATTAAAAATAGCATTTATAGCTCTAGTATTGGATTCAAGTGCTTTCTTCTCCTCAAGAGTGGAAGGAGATGTTGTAGATGTAGTACAACCCTTTTCAACTACTGCCCACACTTCAGATCCTAAAGAAAGTAAGTATGTTTCCATCCTATGTTTCCATATAATAAATTTTTTTTCTTCGAACTGAGGAGTTCTAGATCTAGGATACTCTACCATTTCAAAGCTATTGTTTATGAACTCTTCCTCATTATTCCTTATACTAGATTCAGGTTGAACATGATGAATAGAATTTTGCTGAGAACATCTTTTTCCCTTATTCCTTTTGTTCTTTCCCATATTAACTAAAGTACTCCAAGAAACCAGGAACAATCCTAGGTGGTTTAGACCTATGACAGGACCCTACGCTCTGATACCAATTGTTGGAGTTATGGACAAACACTAAGAGGGGGGGGGTGAATCAGTGTATAAACTTTTTCTCAACGTCGACCAAGATTATAATTCTAATTTCCTTTTATTTCTACAATAGAGTAGAGTAATCACTTTTGAAAGCACAAAGATATGACAACATCAACTCAGCCTATTAGACAACTTATGAAAATATGATTTGAGTGAGATATCTTGCATTTGCCAAAACATAGCTCAGATTTTATCTCAATATTATTTTGATTAATGCATTCATGAGTTGAATGTAATCATTCATAAATAGAATTGAGAACAGTAATAAACCCAACAGTGAACTAAAACTACAACACAGAAAAGTAGTGAGCACACAGAAGAAAAAAGAGACAAAAGATTTGTCAAGTGGAAAACCCTCCTGCGGTAGAAAAACCACTCCTAAACTGCCTTGCTAGCTTAATCTAAAAAAACCACTTTTAACAATGCCTTATAGGCTGATTTTTGAGCACCAACTTAAGGAGTACCAACCCCTCATTTAGAGACACCAATCTCAAGGAGAACCAACCCCTTTCTTAGATTTCATAATTACAAAAATAATATATCAAAGGATCTCTCTATTTTTAGATAAGTTCATAACACTCTACTTCTAATACTCTATGAATTAAACTCTTGTATTACATAGTTTTTCAATACATCTCTTGATATGGTCAAAATAACTATCTCTCAGAATTATAGGCCAACAACACTTTCATTGTTTTCAACACAGGTTTTTATATACACTTCAAGTATGTCTGTTTTGGAGAAATCTTCAAAAAGAATTTTTCACAAGATTTTGAAACTCATTTGCTAATTTTAGCTGAATAATGACAGTATGTAGATGATGGTAAAAATCAAGAGTAATGCATAGCTAGAAAGCTTTATTTCTGTGCTGAGTCAGGAGATTTCAAAATTGTAACTAAAATATTTTCATCAAAGCCATGTCTGCCCACTAACAGAAAATCATAACCTCTAAAAAATCAGAGAAAATCTTTCCAGAGATTCGATGCCAACCAAAGATGTCTGCATGCAACTATACTTAGAAAAATCCATGCCGGCCATTGTGTATGAGTTCTTCGAAAAACATTTTTTGAGACAACAATCGCCACGTGTTCTTTGTGATTCACTAAGACCTTATGCTAGCTGCGTTTCTTTTTCCTTAATTACTTTTGCTGTGACCCAATGAAGTTGGAAAGTCCTCTCGTAGATCACATCAAGTTTCACTGAAAGCCCTTTTGTTTCTTATGTGTCGCTATGACATTCAGATAGTCCTATTGAATGAAATTTTAACATTGATCATTCCTTTTGTCCTTGTGCATCGCCATGACCTTCTACCGATGGGAGAAACCATATTGAAGATCTTTATGTTTCCCTGAGATCACATTTCTATTATATTTGTTTCAGTAATTGAAACACAAGAGTCTTTCTCACCGAGATGCCCTTTTGTTCCATTCACTATCGCTATAGCCTTTTGATATCAGAGAGACATCTTGTAGATAGGTCTTTGTTTTACCAAAATTCATTCTGAGTCGCTGTGACATCCTATAGTTAGGGAGACGTTATGTATATTACATTAAGTTTCACAGAAAGACTTTATCCCTTATGTGTCGTTGTGACATTATGATTTTCTTGTTGATGCATCCTTCTACCTTATGAGAGTCACTATAGCATACCATCATCAAGGAGACCTCTCATAGAATGTATTGTGTCATACCAAAAGTCTTTATCATTTCCAAGTCGCCAAGACAAGAGCACACTTTCACCTAGATGTGTCTTTCATCCGCCTTCATCAAGACAATGTGTAGTCAGGGTGACATCTCATAGAGCATCCTGTGTCTTACCAAAAGCTCATGTTGTTATTCCTGTCGCCATGACATATCACTTTCAGGAAGACCTCATATAGATATCTTCATTATACCAAAAGTCACCTATCATCTTGTGTATCACTAAGAAAAGTCAGATCTTATGCTGACAAAGTCCTTTTGTGTTCCATCGGTGAGACTCATAGGGTTCGCTATGACATTATACCGAAGGAAAAACCTTTGCCGATAAGACCTTTTTGTGCATGGTCGGTGAGACAATATATCTTCGGTGAGACCACATGCCAAATACAACACTCCTGCTGAAAGACTTCCACATGCATTAGTTGGAGAGACATCACCCTTTTTGCTATGACCCTTCACTGAAGCCTTAAAATTTTTCCGATGTGTTCCTATTCAACCTCCGATCAGTGAGACAAAACAATTTCGCTGTGACTACATATTGACGGTATAACTTATGCCAATATAATCCTTTTTTGTTGCTGAGACAAAAGAGAATGTTACGCTGATAGATGCCTGGAGATGGATCCCGATCGCTGTGACATCAAATAATTTTTTCTGATATGATCTTTCAACAGAGGTCAGTGTGACATACCAATTTTGCTAAAACATCATATCGATGCCGCAACTCTTGCCGATATGAACTTTCTTGTTTTGGTCACCAAGACACAAAGCGCTCAATGAAACAACATGCTGATAGGGATTACTTACGCCGATGCACCACCTCATGTATTAGTCGGTGAGACCCAACTCATTCGGTAAGACCTCTCAACAGTGAAAGATACTCATGCTGATAGACTTTTCTTCTGTCACCAAGACCACGATCAATGTCATGCTGGAAGCTACTTGTATGTAAAATCAAATTGTTATGACATCAGAAATCTCTTGCTAATAGGCAACACACATGTTTATCAAAGAAATGGATCAGGGAGACCCAAGCATTCTCCCGCTGATATGTTCTTTCTTGTCACCAAAACAATGTACAAAAGAGATAACCTGTGACTGCACGAAGATCAAACTGATTAGTACCATAAGATATTAAAATTCTGAATGTAAATTATCCACTGAATTCCAAGACATGTAAACCATATATACAAAACAATACCAAGATAAAGCATGAGAAACCAAACTGAAACTGTCAACAAGTAGAATCAACTGAAAGGGATTTTGTCATCAAGGACAAACCATATGATCACAACTGAGATCCAATAGTTATGATAAATGTATGTCCAACAGAAGAAGGTGGTGAAATTTTTCCAATAACATCTAACCCCCATAATAAAAATGGCCAAATGGGGCATGAAGTTTAGTAGCAGGAGCATGGATCAAATTGCTATGCTCTTTGAATTTGTGACATTGTTTAACGTAGAAAAAGAAATCCTTCTCCATATGTCTCCAATAATAACCCATACAAATAAGTTTTTACACTAATGAACATCCTCCAAAATGATCTCCATAGGCACCAATATGAGCCTATTCGAGTGTGAAAGGGATTTTAGAATCTCTAAGACATCATAATAGGAGACCATTAAAAGATATTCTATACAATGCATTTGCAAGTATCACATATTTGGCTGAAAGCTTACATAAATTATTTCGAGTATTCATTGTAGTAGGTTTGAGAATGGTATTGTCTTTCAAATAGTTATATATTGTATCATACCATTTAGATGAAGCATCTTGAGTTATCACCAAAATGTCTTCTAATGGAGTATTGATTGAGGGTTTCATGATGGGATGGATAATGAAAGTGAATTCTATAGAAGGATTGTGTGGGGATATGAGAGATGTTGTACGACCATTCATTTGCATGTTGATTATCTTTGGGTGGGATGTTATCAATGGTGTACAAGTCAATTTTTTCTAATAATCTCATGATAAGCTCCTTGTATTTTAATAATTTTTCATTTTTAGTTTGATATGTACCATTGATTTGTTTGATGACCAATTGTCAATCGCCAAAGATCTTGATATGTTTAGCATTTAGAGATAAAGCATCTTGTAAACCTGCGGTTAGTACCTCATACTTAGCTATATTATTTGTGCATAGGAAATTTAATCAATAGGATAAGGGAATAGGTTTGCTATCAAGTGTAATTAACACCACTCCAGCATCAAAACCTATTTGACACTTAGATCCATCGAGAAATAACTCCCATTGTGTAATGTCAGCGGTTAAGACATTCTCATCAGGAATGGAATCAAGAGCATGTAAAGAAAAAGGAGAAGGAGCGTTAGCTAAGTGTTCGGTTAAGGCTTGGCCTTTGATTGCTTTTTGTGAAAAAAAAATTAAGGTCAAACTTAGTTAACAACATTACCCACTTAGCTAAGCATCTAGAGAGGTCTATTTTGTTGAAAAGATATTTAAGAGGATCAAATTTTGTGACGACTTGTATTTTAGCATTTAGTAAATATTTTTGTAACTTACTAGTAGCGAATGCAAGAGCCAAACATTGTTTTTAAATTGGTGAATAGCGTGTCTCATAATCAATTAAGGTGTGAATAATGTAATAAACAAGGTTTTCTTTACCATGATCATCATGTTGAGCCAACAATGCTACAAGAGCATGGGCTAATGTGGTGATGTACAAGATAAACAGTCTATGTGGCATAGCAGGTTGTAAAATAGGTGGAGTAGCTAGATATTCCTTTAGACTCTCAAAAGCCTATTTACAATCCTCATCCCAATCAAAAGGGATACACTTTTTAAGGAGATGCATGAAAGATAATGTGTGATCGGCTAAAGATGCAACAAAATGATGGATAGCTTGAATTTGACCTTGTATCATGCACAACTGAGAAATATTCCTAGGAGGTGGAATGTTAATAATGGCATCGATTTTGTTTGTGTCCACCTCAATACCTCTATGGGATATGAAAAACCCAAAATTTTTACCACTATCTACACCAAAGACACTTTTTTGGATTCAATCACATATTGTATTGTCGTATTCATTCAAAGATTTTATGGACATTTATATTGTCTTGTCATGTTAATGATTTAGCTAGGATATCATTGACATAATCTTACAAAATTTTGTGAATGTAATAATGAAATATTAATGTCATTGCACATTGATGGGTTGTGCCAGTATTATTTAGACCAAAGGGCATCACAACCCAACAAAATTTTCCCCAAGCAATTGTGAAGGAAGCTTTATATTGATCTTGAGGGTTAATAAGGATTTGATTATAACCAAAAAATCCATCCATCAATGACAAAAAAGCATGTCTAGTAGTTGAATCCATGATCATGTCTATATTAGGAAGTGGAAAATCATCATTTAAAGAGGCTTTATTCAAGTCTCAAAAATTTGTGCACATCCAAATATGATTATCGGGTTTTGCAACTACAACAATGTTTGAGATCTAGGGAAAATAATCAATAGTTCTAATAAAGCCTGCATCAAGAAGTTTTTCAAGTTCCTCTTTAACATGCAAGGCTATGTTAGGATGCATTTTTTGGATCTTTTGACAAACAGGTTTATCATTTTCAGCAAGGACAATGTTATGCATCACAATTTTTGGGTCAATTCTTGGCATATCAAAATATTTCCAAGAAAAAATTTCAGGAAAATCATGAAGTAAAGTGGTAGTATCTTCGTGTTCTTCATCATCAAGGCACTTCCAAATATTAATAACTTTATCTTTATCCTTAATGTCTGTTGGCACATCAATTGTATCTCCTAAAGTAAGTGTGTTAGATTTAGGACTTTCAAATTCAAAAAATTCTTCAGTGATATCACTTGTTTCTTGCTCGGTAAAGTTCATGGCACAAGTAATGTTTTTCATGTAAGTATGCGAGGATGGGGTATCATAAACACCTAACATTTGTTTCAAAGCCTCACCACTATCGACATACGTCAATGAAGGTGGTAAGGTTATATCGAGTAAATCGGGATGTTCAATTGTAAGTTTGTGTTGTGAGTGACATGTTATAGCATTAATGGTCAAGGATGGTCATTGAGTAGCTTTGGTCATTTTAGAAAAAGAATATCACAATCCGGTTTTTGTTTCTTTTGTATTAGGTTCAATAGGGACATGAATACCTTTCTCATGTTTTCCACACCCATTTCCAGTATAGCCTAATCATTTTACAAATTTATAGCCTTTTCCATAAAATCTTTCCATTTCTTTTGGAGTAGGAAGGGATTAGAAATCTATCTCATCAAAATTGGTTGTGTATTTTGCATTGTCATCTAGATTATAGGAAATAGATGTTTGAGAAGATTGTTTAGAATTTTGAGTGGACATGATGGTTGGTAGATCTTGTTTCTCATCTTTATTTTACATGAATATGTATTCACCCATAAATGAGGGTGTGTATTCTAAAGATCCCCAATCATCACCAAATAATTTAGATACTGATTCCTTATCTTTTTGTTCAATTTGAAGAGGGTCTATATTGGATGTTGGAATTAATGTTTTCAAAGGACATCTAACCCCTTTTTCAAGGTGCAAGAAGCTTTCAGGCTTGAGATCGATTTCAACTTGATAGATATGATTGTTATAGACATATTTCATAATACTATGAAGGGTTGAAGGCACTACATTCATCTCATGAATCCATGGTTGGCCTAAAAGAAGACTATACAAAAGATCATAAAGCATAACATGGATAGGAGTCTACAAAGTAGCCACGCCAATTGTAATAGGAAAAGAAATTATCCCAAGTGTTGCTTTGTTGTATTATCAAATCCTTGAATAGAGATGGAATCAGGTACTATTTGTGAACTGTCAACATCTAATAGATCAAGGAGACTCACACTACACACATTAAGGGCATAACCATTATCTATGAGAGTGTGTTTGATACCTATGCGATTGAATCGAGCAATTATCATAAAGGCATGTTGTTTACACAACTCCAAAGCAGGGAGCTCATGTTGATGGAAGGTAATGTCAGGATTCATTTGGTGAATGAGAGCTGCTACATCATTTAGAGTGGTACCAGGAGGAATTTTGATTTGTTTTAGAGCGGTTTGATGAATGTTGTGATAATTCAGTGATTTTTGAAATAAATCCCAAAGGGAAATTTTGGTGGGATTATTCTTTAATTGTTCAACAAGATCATACTCCTTTGTGTGTGGGCTATAATGAGGAGCACTAGGTGGATTGGGTAAAGGTAAAGAGGGTGGGGTTGGTTGTGGTGGTTGTGGGTTGTTTCGGGTGTTATATGTATGAGCAATAGTATCATTACTAGATTGCTGCAATATATAAGTTTTAGAGGGGTAGAGGGTGTACCAGGGTTAATTAGAGGGGTGAAACAGATGTGAGAGTGGCTAAAGGATAAGCTTAGGTTGAATTACATTAACATCCTTGATGTTAGAGGTCTCACAAAAAAGAAAAGCGGATGAATTGGGTGACATGAAGTCATGAAGAGACTCATCTAGCAAATGAAAATCATCACGACTAAATGGTTTGGGGGGTAAATTTTCTTCAACTATTTTAAGATGTTCAAGAGAAGCATTAGAGGTTGTAACATTGGTTATTATGAGTTGGTCCCCACAAATCTTAGTGGATGGCTTATGTGAGATGAAGTCTTGGACAACTTCATCTAACAAATCAAAGTAATCACAAGCAAAAGGTTTGAGGGAAACTTCATCATTAAGGGGTTTATGTGTCTCATTGCAAGCATTAGAGGATGAAGTGAGTGAGAGGAAGCCTTGAAGGACTTCATCTAACTTATCAACATAATCACTACTAAGAGGATTAGATGAGATGTTTCTAATTTGAATCATGTGTTTTAAGGGATTGTTTGATGTTTCAATTTTTGTATCCTTATGTACTGATAAATCTAATCTAAAAGAACTAGGAATGAAAACAAGTAAGGAAATTTTCAAAGATCTAAAACTATCCATGAATGTTGTATGCATCTAAAAATGGTCACATTATAATAACTCTGGTAATTAATTAAATACAAGTTATTTAATTAATCTCCTAAAGTCATCTACATATAAATAAATTTAATTATTTATTTATATTGTTCATTAATTAAATAAAGAGCTTTATTTAATTATTTCCATCTCCACATTCCTCTTAATTAAATTAAATAATTACGATTATTTATTTTAATTATCATATTATTCTAAGTTTGAAAATTTGAATTCAAAAATGGAATATTCCTCCTCTTCATCTCATAGTTAAATTAAATGTTTTAAATATTTAATTTAATTCCTTCTAAATCCATCTCTCTCACATAATTAAATATTACTTATTTAATTATGCAGCCTTCTAATCTCATCTTCACACATAATTAAATATTGCTTATTTAATTATGCAAATTTCTAATCTCATCTTCACATATAATTAAGTAAGTTTACTTATTTAATTATGAAAATTCATTTTAACTCATCCTTCAAAACATAAACCTTTCTTTAGATCTGAATGGGAAAAATTGAAAAAGAGGAAACCTTCTATCTATCTCTCAACTTTCGAAAATCTTATACCGTTCATCTTACTAGACTGAATCTCAACCGTTGATCATTTCCAACTAAGCTTTTGCCTTCGAAAAATTTATAAATCTAACCTTTCACAAGCCATTTGGATCGGATCTTCTTCAGACATCCGCATTCTGCCAAAATCATTCCTCAATCTTTCAATCCATCTCCATCATTCTTCATCATTGTGTTGTTATGCTGCAGAATTGAGCAACCAACATTCCTCCATTATCAACCTTCAAAATATTGCATTCTTAGTATAGTATGCATTTATTTTTAAATCTTGTTCTATAGTAGTCATTTTGTGGAGCTTAGCATACAAATCGGAGAGCTTTAGCAAAAATACTAGAGATAGAGGACAATGGGACGTCTTTAGAGGAGCTGCTGCATTGAGAGTTTGCTTTACTTTGTTTAATCAGTTTTCCTTTGATTTAAAGTTTCATTGGTGTGCTTGAATAGTATTTATTTCATTTTAATATGCACATATTTTCAATCACACATTTTTGGCGGCCACCTATCCTAAAGCCACCATGTCCTAGTCCTAATCCAATGGTCCCTACACTTTCCAACCCATTAACCCCTTCATTACCCTTACCATCCTCTAATCCACTTGCCAATACATCAACTCCATGGTACAAATTTTTCAAAAGTAAACCCATGGAATTGCCTAAATCCACCCCTACACCTCCAAAGGATGTGATCCAAGGACTACAAGCAAGGAATAGATTGTTGCCATGTCATTCAACACATATACTTGAACATACCAAAGAGTCCTCAAACATCATGCCAAGTCCTTCAAGTCAACCATGTCATCCACAACCCCTTGAGCCAATTCGAGAGTCTCCCGTCATAAGTCCAAGTCACCCTCTTTCATGCTCATATGTCGTTGACCATCAAGAACATGTCAAGTCTCTTCAAGAGTCATCCCCTTGCAATTTCATTCAAGAAACCCAAGAGTTATATCAAGATTCTACTCCCAAGCATGTGGAAACATCAAGCCCTAGTCCTAATCAAGATCAAATCATTTTCATCCAACCCATCCATAATCTATATCATTTTTATGATCAAGATGATATCCATAATGATGAAGAGCCTATCCAAGAGCAACTTGATCCTATACCCATCCATGAGAAAGATATTCCAAATTCACCTCCACCTAGTCCTATCCATGATCCATCAACATTCACTTCCCTTGATGAGACAAGTGCCTCCCAAGCACACATAGAAGATCAAACAAATACCTTGGATCTAAGTGAACACAATGCTAATCAAGATCCCAATGATCCCATGTCACCCACTACCGATCCCATTGCAAGTCCTCCATCATATCCTATTGGTCTTTCTACCTTCATTCATGAATGTTCCTCCTTCGAACAACCACAACCATTATCTTCTCCATCCAATAAGGAAATAATGTCTAGTGTTTCACCTACACCTAGTCCTATTGTCCATTGCACACTCCAAAATATGAACCACCAAGGTAAAGGTCTAGGCCTTCATGAACAAGATATTTTGGAGCCCATCCATGTCAAAGTCCCTCCACGCTCTTATGGCCTTGGACATACACCCCAAGGACAACAATCTAAAGATGTTGGTATTTCCTCCATGCATCCTAAGTCCACTTTCCATCATAAAGCCTATCATATCCCTAAAACATATGTTGCCATTCCACCTCCATCATCCTACAAATGTCAAAAGCATGTGACCATACACTTCCCTCCATCCACTCTACCACCATTGCTTGCAACTCCTAATATCCCTCCATCTAATCTACCTCCACTTCTCCCAACACCTAATATCCCTACCATTCAATCCTCTTATCCCTCCATCCATAAATACCCTAACATTCCTAATCATGACCAACAAATGCACACATTGTATAAACATGAAGCTTCCACCAATTCCACCATACCCATGGGATTCAAAAGCAAGAATTTCAATGCCTCTACCTATAAAGTAAAAAATTCTAAGGGTTCTCATGCCTTAGGACATCAATACAAAAATTTAAAGCCAAGTACATCTAAAAAGTTATATAAGCCCATACCTCCAAAAGTAAAGGCCAAAACTAAAATGGTTTGGGTACCTAAGCAAAAAGAAAGCAAGTCAAATGAGGCATCCATGTCACAAAAATCCCAACCATCCACTTCCATCCCACATTCTCATTCCATTCAAAAATCTAAAATTCCTAAAACCCACAAGAAAAATAAAAATCATAAAAATACTAAGTCTATGTGGGTACCAAAAACACTTTATCCACCACCTCCTAAGCAAACATCTTCATTGCTTCCTACACCGCATCCACATCAAAAGCTTCAATTTTTATCATAGTGTGTGCAACCATTGGTCATGGTTCCCTTCCATTTCACAACGATCCCACATACCTCCACCTCCCCATCCTTCAACTACTATCCTACATATCTTCCCAATCACCTTCCTATGGTCCATGTTTTTGCATAAACCTTTCATCCATCCTTTTGCACAAGTCCTATTCAATCCACATCATCATCCACTATTCCCCATCCATTCTTGCATAAGCCTTTCATAAATTTCCATCTACCTAATCCATCCCTTTCATGTCATCCCTTACCAACATCTATGAGCATAATGACATTTGACATGGTCCATGCAACGACATCCATCTAGTGGGACTATCACCTTTCATGCAACTAGACACTAGAGTCCCTCCCATCCATATTCACCTTCTCCTATCCAAAAAGTCAAAAATTCAAAACAAAAAAATGAAAAAAAGAAAAGTAAAAAGAAATCCCTTCGTCCAATGGTGAAAACCTGGTAAACAGGCACCCTGGATAAGTACCATGATGAAAACCTAGCAAATAGGCGTCATGTGTAGGTTGATCTTCTATGTCACTTACACTTGGGGGCACAATGTCTTATCTATCCAACCTATCCTTTTCATGTCATATCATTTCCATCCTACCTACCATTTTTAGCCATCATCCATACCTATTATATCGAGTCCATTCATCCACCCTTCTTCTTTTGATCTTGATGAAGATATAGGGGCAAAATGTTGAAACATGTTTTGGGTATCTCTTGACATATCTCATCCTTCCAAACAAGCCTATCATTATCCTATTGCCATAAGCTTTGTCATGAAAAATCCTAAGTATTGTACCTAGAATGGGGCATGTTATTCTTATGCGACATAGTCTTTGGAAATCACATCCTTGCTCTTTTATGATGCATACATCCATTCCATTCACTATGACCTATCCTTTCCATCCATCCATATATCATGAGCCTTTTCTCCCTTATCCCATCACCCACCCTTTCATCCATCAATCCCATCACCCACCCTTGCACCTAGACTTGGTTTTCCCCTTGTCATTGGTATCTAGTACAAAGACTACTCAAATTTTCATCCTTTGACACATCAAAACATTTCAAAAATAAAAAAAAATAAAAACATCTCAAAAATACAAAGAAAAAACAAAACATTTCAAAATAATAAAAAAAATCAAAACATTTCAAAGTCCAAAAAATCAAAACATTTCAAAAATCCAAAAAAATTAAAATTAAAATTAAAAAAATCCAAAAAAATCAAATATCCAACAAAAATCCAAGCAATAAAATCAATCCATCATCTCAATTCAATTCAATCCAATCATTCAACCATTCAACCAAATCAATAATCTTCATCAAATCCATTCATCCATACATCAAATCATCTTCAATCATTCCGAGCAAATAATCTAAATGCAAGTCAATCCTTAATCCATACCAATCATGTCAATCAATTTTGTTGAATTATCCAATCACATCCTTTGGTCTTGATCCTTATCTTGTTGTAAACCTAATGAATCAACCAATCAATCAATCAATTATCATCACCCTTGTGTTGATCTAGGGACATGCCGCTCCCCACAATGACAACACTATCATCATCATCAATCAATCAATCAATCAACGGTTTACAGGTTGACAGGGACAATTCCTTGTTTGTTTTTGTATCATTTGTGCATGCTTGCTTGCTTGCTTGTGTGTGTTATCATTTTATCTTGCATTTGTTTGAAATCCGTATCATTCTAGCTAATATTCATATCTTGTGTATGTTGGAGTAGCTTTTTGCACTATCCTTTGCATCTAAGGTCATATCATACCTTTTGTGCATTAGGACTTTAATGCTCTAAGTCTATTTCCCCATACATCTAGACAAGGTTGTATTATGCTGGGGCACGAGACACATCGTCACCTTGGTCCTTATATCTTGGTGCATAATGTCTAGTGCTATATCAAACATCATGGTTGCTCACTTTCATTGCAGCATAATGTATCATTCATCTCCTTCATCCACTTCTTATCTTGCATCATTCATCATGTCTATCCTTATCATTTCATTTCGAGAGCCTACCCATGTTTGTTCAACCTGCCTATCCTCTCGAGGGGGCATCATCATTCCATCATCCTATCTTTCTATCATTATCCATTATCCATATCTTAACTTCTTTGAAATGATGTTACTCGACAAAAATCTCATCATCTCGAACATCATCTCAAAGAGGGGCAAAATGTATGCATCTAAAAATGGTCACATTATAATAAGTCTGGTAATTAATTAAATACAAGTTATTTAATTAATCTCCTAAAGTCATCTACATATAAATAAATTTAATTATTTATTTATATTGTTCATTAATTAAATAAAGAGCTATATTTAATTATTTCCATCTCCACATTCCTCTTAATTAAATTAAATAATTACGATTATTTATTTTAATTATCATATTATTCTAAGTTTGAAAATTTGAATTCAAAAATGGAATATTCCCCCTCTTCATCTGATAGTTAAATTAAATATTTTAAATATTTAATTTAATGCCTTCTAAATCCATCTCTCTCACATAATTAAATATTACTTGTTTAATTATGCGGCCTTCTAATCTAATCTTCACACATAATTAAATATTGCTTATTTAATTATGCAAATTTATAATCTCATCTTCACATATAATTAAGTAAGTTTACTTATTTAATTATGAAAATTCATTTTAACTCATCCTTCAAAACAGAAACCTTTCTTTAGATCTGAATGAGAAAAATTGAAAAAGAGGAAACCTTCTATCTATCTTTCAACTTTTGAAAATCCTATACCGTTCATCTTACCAGACTAAATCTCAACCGTTGATCATTGCCAACTAAGCTTTTTCCTTCGAAAAATCTATAAATCTAACCTTTCACAAGCCATTTGGATCGGATCTTCTTCAGACATCTGCATTCTGCCAAAATCATTCCTCAATCTTTCAATCCATCTCCATCATTCTTCATCATTGCGTTGTTATGCTGTAGAATTGAGCAACCAACATTCCTCCATTATCAACCTTCAAAATATTGCATTCTTAGTATAGTATGCATTTATTTTTAAATCTCGTTCTTTAGTAGTCATTTTGTGGAGCTTAGCATACAAATCGGAGAGCTTTAGCAAAAATACTAGAGATAGAAAACAATGGGACGTCTTCAGAGGAGCTGTTGCATTGAGAGTTTGCTTTACTTTGTTTAATAAATTTTCCTTTGATTTAAAGTTTCATTGGTGCGCTTGAATAGTATTTATTTCATTTTAATACGTACATATTTTCAATCACACAAATGCCATGAAAAGGAATGAAATTTATGCTAATGAAAACATAAAAAAATGAACTATAATAGAAAGAGAATGACATAAAACAAAAAGATGCAATGTAGGAAACTGAAATCTGGAAATGTTGATGTAGAACTATAGAGGGACTGATTCACCCTAGGTGGCAAATGAGTCCCATGGGATGAAATTTTTAAGATTTTTCTGATTTTTTTGTGTTTTCTAAAGATTATTAGGTCTGTGAAATGCAAAAATAGAATGCAAATGAAGAATGTTGAAATGATTGAATGAAATACAATATAATAATGAGATCTAAATAACACTTTCACTAATGCAATGTTTTAGAATCCTAAAGATGCAAAACAATGCAAGATGAAGTAATGAATTCCTAAGATGAAAATAGAAATGTAAATTAGAATGATGTTATGCTAAAAATTTGGGTTCACCAAAATGAACCATTGATTTTTAGCTCTAAGGACTTCTCTAACTCTTCTAAGGTTTTTCACCTAAAAGGAGAGAATTAGGCCAAAAATTCTAACTAATTCATTCAAATTATGCCATGTGTGATGTTATTAAGACTAAATGAGATGATCTAATTTCAATTGAATGATCTACAAAATAGATTATGAATGCAAAATTAAGATCTATGCTATGTTTGAAAACATAGTGTTGTTTGTAAAAATTCTTTAAAGAATGAACATAATGCAAATTAAACTAAACAAAAGGTTGTTTCTCAAAATTTATACACCTAGTAAACTGGAGAAGATTGGAAACAATCTAGAAAAATGATGAAAGTTGAATTAAGGCTAATTGGGACTCATTCACCACCTTGGGCGAAACAGTCCCAGATTAGGAATTTTCTGCACAAAATCTGTTTTTTGATAGTAGGTGACTTGGATCTGCATCTAATTCAAATTCTCACCTCAGGAGAGACTCATTCGCCATGCATGGTGAATCAATCCACTTTCAAATTTTTGCAACTTTAAAGTTCTATACTGCACCTTAACACTTGCACAATAATTTCTGACAAAAACCCAACTTCAGATCTCAAAAAATAGGAATGAAATGACATGAAAATGATAAACAAACAATATGCAAACCTTAATCTAAAGATAGATTGAAAATGGAAGTTGGAATCAATAGGAAACCAAGTCCTTAGGTATGATTTGGTGGCTAATTGTACTTCTTCACCCTAAATTTCTTCATGATAGGGATCCATTATCAATATTTGCAATATTGGATCCTGACAAGAGAAGTGAGCTTCAAGACTTGCAAAAACCCTAGCTTGCTGCCCTAAAACTTCAACTTTTGCTAATGAAACTTGTTGTGGAAGACTTGACTTTATGAATTGCACTTGAGGAATGATAAAAAGATATGAAAGATAAAAAAAAAGATGTGTGAAATGAATTGAAATGAGTATTTATAAGCAACAACACCTTATTTTCCCATTAATTAGACCTAAGAGGCTGACATTCACCAGAAATTAAAGATAAATTTATTAAATTCCTGCTTAAATTTGAATTTTCCTCAAAGGGGACTCATTTTCCACCCTTGGCGAATGGGTCCCACTAGAGGGGACTCATTTGCCCAAGGTGCTGAATGGGTCCCACTACTACTGTTTGAAGGTGGGTTTTTGAGGTATGACATAATTAAATGTTGTTTGTTGGGTTTTATGTGGCTTCTCTTGAGATGGTTTTGGTAGACTTGCAAATGGTTTAAGCCATCCATGCACCACTCATCCAATAGCTCCAGCTCATTCAACTGTGATACCTTATATTCTTCATCAGTGATGAGGTTAAGCAGTCATATTCTTAAGGATGGGAGCTTGATCTCAATGGGAAGGATGGCCTCTAATACATAGACCAGGGAGAAAGAGGTTTCACTTGTAGGAGTGCAAATACTCATTTGGTAGGCCCATAAGGTAGGATTTAGCTATAAGTGCTCATCATGACCAACTCCATTGACTATTTTCTTTAGGATTTTCAATATGGTTTTATTGGTAGCTTCAACTTGGTTGTTTCCTTAGGGGTAGAAGAGTAGAAAAGTGATGTATTTTGAACTTTTGGCATAGGTCCCAAACATCCTTTTTTTGAAAGGTGTCCTATTATTTGAGATAATGGCTTAAGGGGCACTATAGCAACAAATTAGGTTGTTTAGGATGAACCTGGAAATCTTCTTTCCTATAATATAGGTCATGGGAATGGCTTCTGTCCACTTTGTGAAATAATTAGTGGTGGTGATGATGAACTTATGTCCATTGGATGAGGTGGGTGTGATTTTTCCAATGAGATCGAGCCCCCATTGTGGAAAGGGCCAAGGTGTAATGATTGGGTGGAGCTCCTAAGCTGGTGCATGGATGAGATCCCCATGCTATTGACACTACACACATCTTCAGACATAGTCGTGAGCTTCTCTTTCCATCATTGGCCAATAGTACCCAATCCTTAGTGTTTTCTTAGCCAAGGTCATACCACTCAAATGTGACCTAGAGATGCCATTGTGTACCTCAGTTAAAGCAGTCAAAGCTTCCTCGACATTTAGGAATTGTAACGAGGTTCCCTCAATACTCCTACAGTATAAGGCATCTCCTAAGATGACAAAACTAGATGACTTCTTGACAAATGTTCTTTTAAGGTTCAGGGTTATATCAGTAGGGAGGACTCCTATTCTCAAGTAGGTGTATATATCATGATACTAGGGATCACTGAGACCAACAATCTCACACAAAAATTTAGACTTTGATACCTCAAATGCTGGTACGAGATGTTGTTCTACAAGGAATTCTTATTTAGGGATGTTGTGTGGGATATCTAGTAGTGATCCAATTGTTTCCATAGCATCCATTGCTCTATTTTTTTTCCTTGGCATTTTCTCAAATGTGATGTCAATGAAGAACTCTTTGAGGCTTTCCACCAATTTCTTGTATGGGGTCAATTTGTCATATTTCATTTGGTATTCATCATTGACCTAGTTGATGATAAGTTGCAATTCTCCATAGACTTTGAGTGCCATGATCTACCACTGTACTAAAATTCTAAGTCCTATGACAAGGGCCTCATACTCTACAATTTTTTTTGTGCAAGGAAAAGATAGCTTATATGATTTGGGTATGCAATCTCCTTGAGGCGTAATGAAGAAAACTCTAGATCCTAACCCAATCTATGTGTAGGATCCATCAAAATACATTTTCCAATGATTTGCTATGCTTATGTTAAAGATGGACTCATCAGGAAACTCTGATATCTATAGGTTTTCTAAATACATTGGTACTTCTGCCAGTTGGTTTACAATCACTTGTCCTTTAATGGCCTTCTGTTCTATATATTCAATTTTGTGTTCTACTAGGATCATAAACCATTTAGTTGTTTTCCTTGTGAGTGTTGCTTTAGAAAGTAGATAGTTGAGAGGATTTATCTTGGCAATGAGTTTTATCTGATGTGCTACCATATAGTGTCTAAATTTCTATGTAGTGAACATGACTACTAAGTAAGCCTTCTCAATGGATGTGTAATTCAGCTCATGTCCCACCATGGTTCTACTGATATAGTAAATAATTCTATCTTTCCCATTTTCATCATGTTGTGCTAAGAGAGTGCCAAGGGCTTCTATTGTTGTGGATATATATAGGATCAAGGGATTTCCTGGAATTGGTGGCATGAGGAAGTACTCCTTAATTTTGTTAAATGCCTGATCACATTTCTCATCCCATTTGTATGCTACCCCCTTGTGGAGTAGATGAGAATATGGGATAGTCTTATCTACTAACTATGCTATGAATCAATGAATGGATCCCTACAAACCCCTCAACTGCTTCAAGGTTCTAGGTGCCTCCATTTCTAGAATTTCTTTGACTTTGGCAGGGTCTATCTCAATTCTTCTCATAGATACAATGTACCCTAGTAACTTTCCTGATTACACCTTGAAGACACATTTCTTTGGATTGAGTCTAACCTTGTAGTCTTCTAGCCTACCAAAGATGGAGCTTAGAGTTGGTATGTGATCCTGACGCTTCTTTTATTTAGCCAATATGTCATCCACATAGTCTTCCACCATTTTGTGAATCATGTCATGGAGGATCAGCATCATAGCTCTTTGATAAGTGGCTCCTACATTTCTTAACCCAAATGGCATCATGTTCCAATAGTAGGTTCCCCATGGACAAGTGAAATTTATTTTTTGATGATCCTCTTTGGCTATCATGATCTGATTGTACCCTTAGAAACCGTCCATTAGTGATAGCATTTCATGCTTGACCATCATATCTGCAATCATATCTATGTTTGGGAGAGGGAAATCATTTTTGGGACATGCTTTGTTTAAATCTCTAAAGTTAGTGTAGATGTGAATTCCCCTAGTGGGATTAGTAATTGCTACTAGGTTTGAAACATATTCTAGATAATCAATTAGCCATATGAAACTGACATTAAGGAGCTTTTTTAATTCCAGTTTGACTAGTAATTCTATTTGGGGATGCATCTTTCTTAGTTTTTGTCTTACTGGCTTTGCTTCTGGATAAACAACTAGATGAACTACAATTTTTGGATCCAAACTAGGCATATTTGCATAGGTCCATGCAAATTTTACCTTTATTTCTCTTAGAAAAGTAGCTAGGATTTCTTGTTCTTCTATCAAAAGTGATTCTACATAGAAGATTATATGTGGCATTTCTTATGTACCTAGGCTGACTAGATTGATCTTTTCTACTAAGACTACTGACTTTTCCTAATGAATAGCACTAAGGGGAAGATCGAATCCCTCATCATCTAGCACCTCAAAGAGGTTTTCACCATTCGATGCATCCTTTTTTTACTATTTTTGGGTTAGAGAATTCCATAGTGTGGTTTTCACTCAAAGACCTAGATATTATTCTTAAATTTTCACTTTTGTGACTGAGGGATTCAATCATTTCCCCATAATAGGAATGTGTCTCCAACTCAATGTCAAACCTAGCTTTGTGATGTTCACATGGTATATTATCCCACAATCCCATGAATTCTAAGAGAGCCTCATCATTTTTGAATGTGTCCAAAATCGGTGGTCCTCATTGGTTGTAATCCATGAGTTGGGGATAAACTAAGTTTAGCTCATGGGTTTGGTTGTTTAACTCAAAAGATAGGGTACTAATCATGAGAAGAGAGGAACCCTCAAATATCATGGGTAGGTTAGTAAGGGGGTCCTCAAAGGGGTAAGTAATTGATACTAGAATTGAGGGGGAAGCTTTGACTTTTCTAATTGGGGAACCTCTACCAAGTATGGTTAATTTCAGAGGAGTACATCCAAGGCCAAGATTCCTTATACACTTCTCAAGAATGATAGGTTCTAAAAGACCATTTTCATTCTTTTTGAGTTTCTCTTTTTTGTTGTAGCCCCATCCTTGCATTATCTATAGTCCTTTGCTAGTACCATCCATGATAAGAACAGGCACAAGCCTTTCATCTTGGTATAATAGACTTGATATGCCCTTTTTTTCCACCACTTCCTGACTTAGGTCCCCCAAACATTTGAATATGGAGGGTTCTACTTTGAAATTTTTGGCTCAAGTGTCAATTGGTTGAGGTTGTCCATGAGACCGAGGAGATTGAGGTAACTCTCCTATTACAAAGAAACTTTTGTTCATTTTGTAATCCCCACACCCATTGTCTTGGATAATGACTTTGATATCAGAGATGTCAGGAATGGTGGGTGTCTTTGTCTTACAAGTGGAGGCTAAGGTAGATGGGTCTACATATGGATTCATAGGGCCTTCATCATTCTTTGGGACTTGGGAGATCTTGTAGTACTTTGCTTCCATATTTTTTGCAATAATAAAAATGGCTCAAGATCACCATGGATTGTGACCTCTTGATTTTGATAGGAAAACTTGACAAAATGATGAAAGGTAGAGGTGACAGCTTACATTCCATGGATCCATGGGTTCCCTAGAAGGATATTATAAGGTAATTCTAGATCAAGTACTTGGCATTTAGTTTCCATGATGGTTGTCCCTAATTGAATAGGGAGTTGAATAGTACCTTGAGACACTCTTTCTTGATCATCATATGCATTGATTGTAATACCTTTACCCTTTTCAATGACATCCTCAGAGAATCCCAGATTCTTTATTAGCTTGAGATTATAGATATTCATACCTGCACCCCCATCCACCAAGACTCTTTTTAATTTATTCTTATGGACAAGGACTTCAAGATGGAGTGTGTAGTTATGAGATGGTTGTGTTGGGAAGTCCTAATCATGGAATGTTAGGAGATGTGGCATGGTGATGTTTCCAACCATAGCTTGGAACTAATTTGCATCAAGATCTATAGGGATAGTGGATGAAGCCAATGCTTCTTCTAGGATTTTCCTGTGGGTGGGTGAGATCTTTAGTAACTCCATGATGGAGATCTAAGTGGGGGTTCTTTTCAATTGGTCAAAGACATTATAACCATTGGGAATGGATTTTGTATTAGAGGTTGGTTCCTTGGGAGGTTGTGAGGGTCCAAGAATGGTGAATCTACCATTATGTGTGATGACTCCACATTTGGCTATAGCTCCCTTGACATTGACAACAGTGACCTATTCATCCAAGGATGCAACAACATGGTCATAAAAATGGTTTACATTGTTATATTTTTCCTTTCCATGGTTGTTCCCTTTATTTTGATTTGGCATTGGATTTGTGTATATCTTTAAGTCCTAGTTTCCTACAGGTTGTTCAATGTTTATGGTTATGCCATTGATAAGGTCTTGGATCAAATTTTTCAGTCTCATAAATAAGGATTTTAATGAGATTCTCTTGTACCAATTTTTTCATGATAGATTCAATTGATTCCCCAATGGGGTGTGTATTTTCATTTGGGGGTACTTATTTCGTGGGGGTGGTCCCCCTTGATTATTCAAATTATTGACTACTTGATTATTGGGTGGTTGTGATACTACGTTGGCTTGCATGTTGTTTTAGTTATTAGTTTGCGATTGTTGATATGACTATATTTTGCCTTGGGGAACTGATAAAAATATTGGCATCAACAATGCCATCATTAGTGACATTCTTTCTCTTGGCCCACGTGCAAGGATTTTCATTATAATTGGTTGATGGGAAATTATATTGATAAGTACGTGTCCCACCTTGTATGATAAGGGATCGTTTGATGTTGAGCACCTTAGGGATCAACTAGTCATATGTGGTGATGCATTGCATAGATGGAAGGACAAGGTTCCTTCAAGATTAGTGATGATAGTATAAATTTGTTGTTCTTTAGGAATGGTCCACTTGCTCTTGTTGGCCTTGGATCACCATCATTGTAAGAATGATATGAATGTTTCCCCCTTAGCTTTTTTGAGCATAGATAGTTCTTCCAAACTTACGTCCATGCCTATGTTGAATGCATATCTTTGTATGAATGTGTCCACAATTTCTTGGAACATTTTAATTTTGAGAGGAAGGCAAGAGAACCATTCCATTACTGGTCCAGCCAGACTTCGAGTGAATAGTTGCATTAGATAAGTGTCATTTTATGCAACTTCCATACAATGTACCTAGAATTCCCTAACATGATCTTTAGGATTTCCCATTCCATTATATTTGTAAAATTTAGTGATTTCAAATCCTTTTGCTAATGGAACCATTGCAATGCTTTTGTCAAATGGGTAAGGGCACAAATTGCTTGGCGTTTTCATTATTTTTTCAGATTGGGGGTCTAGCACTTGTTGTGAGAGTAATTTTATTTTTGTTGAAACATTATTTTATGGATTAGGTGGTGGGATGAATGGGTTTTGAGGTGGTTTTATCATTTGAATGATGGGTGGGGTGTTTTGTGTGTTTGTGGGATGCAGTTGCAAACTCTGCTATGCAATCAATGCTTGATAATATCCATAAAATTTCTTTTGTGCCAACAACACTTATTGTTGGTCTTATTGTTGTGCCAACAATGCTTGTTGTTTGTCTTGCTACTATTGTTCCAACAATGCTTGTTGTTGGGCTAGTAGTTGAGCTACCTCTTGTTGCACTTGGTATTGCTACAAAGCTTATTGATAGGCTTGTTGTTGCACCACTTGTTGTTGTGCTTGATATTGTACTTGTGCTTGAGCTTGTTGGGATTGATATTGAGCTTGTACCTGAGCTTGAGCTTGTTGAGAAACTTGGGTAGTTGGGGCGGCCCGTACAGCTTGTGCAACTTGTGTTGTTTGCATAGCTTGGGAAGCTTGGGAATTTTATTTTTTTTGCAGTAAAGCTTGGGCTTGGGCAGCCTATTGTGCTTGTTGTGTAGCTTGTTTTGTTTTCACTTGTTGGGTGGCTAGCTATGTTGCTTGTGTGGCTTGTTTTTTTTGAAATTATTGAGTGCCTTTTGATAGGCTTGTTGGGCAGCTTGCAATGTGATACTATATTGTTTTGTTTTGTTTGGTTTTGGTGGAGGGGGTGGAAGATTTTGAATGGTATGTGATGTTGTGATGAGAGTTTGTTGAGGTGATTGTTAAGGTATTTTTGGATTGAGGATAGGGGGTTCAATGATAGATGGTGCAACTATTGATTGTGTCATTTGGATTGGTGCCACCTGGTGTTGCAATATCGGTGGAATGATAAGAGGATTTGGTATGTTGATTTGATTTATGACTAGAGGATTGCTTGGATTTGGTTGATTAAGGATTGGTAAAGGGTGTTTCCCTAAACCAAGAATTGATGTGGATGTCAATAGTAGAGGGGGAAATGGTGGGAAGATGGGTGGTGTGTTTCCTTGAGAAAGTGATGATGAGGGATCAAAGATTCCCCCTTGTCCAAATAGCCCCCCTTGTCCTTGCAAAGTCATGGGGAGAGAGACTTGTGTGTTAAGGGAATATGTTGGTTTTGCAGAGAAGGTGGATGGATTGTTGGTGTCTTGAAAGAAAAGTAGAATGTATGGGTGTTTTGGATTTTGTGGGATGGATTGACCTAAGATGGTGTTTGCATCTAAGTCTTGGTTTTTTACAAGGGGATGATTTTGAAGAGAATGAAGCAATAAACTCCCCTTGATAACTATGGGTTGAATTGGAGCATGAGATGATATTGGTTGTGGGATGGGTTGGATGATGCTTTGGAAGGAAGGTGTGAATGAGATTGGTGGCATAATCCCAAGAGGTTTCTCCACAATACTACTTATATCATAGTGTCAACAATTTTGTGATTTTTAGAGTTTTGTACCATTTCTATGATTTCATCTTGAGTCATTCCTAGGAAACTTTTGGTGATATCCTCCAGTTGGAAAATAACCTCTTGTAAGTCTTTTGGAAGTTGAGGAAGGTTGAGTGGGGGATTTCTAGATCCAATGGGGTTGATTTCGGGTGCATTTTGACTCAGGTCACTTGTAGTGGATGTTTCTTTGTTTTTTTCCATGTTCTTGTGTTGAGATCTAGTTTGGAACATAAAATAAGGATCAATTTTTAGGAATATGGGAGGTGAACCTCTAACTCCTTAGATTGGTCTTAAATTTAAGTACAAAAAAGAAAGTCTAAGATGTTAAGGATCAAAGGGTGGTGACGAGATAATGAGAGATGAATGATGTGAATGATTGAAGTCTTAAGAAACCTTGAAGGAGATACTAGACTTTAGGATTTTAGGATTTTTTATTTTTGGATTTGATTTGGATTTTTATTTTAACTGGCCTTGGATTTGATAATGAACTCATAAACTCCAAGAGGTTATATGTTGTCTTGGGATAAACTTGTCCACACGGTGATAATTTAACTAAGGTTATGAAGAAGGATGCATCTACACACACAGTCAAACAAGATGATTTTGATTTAAATTATTTTCCAAAAGTCTAGTATGAAGGATTTTTCCAAAATTTCTAAGAGTTTTTTGTGAGATGGGTTTTTATTGATGTTTAGGGGATGGATGAAAGTGTTGATTTTGATCCTAAGTGAACCTAGAGATACTTTTGTTTACAAGACCTAGGTATTGAATAACATGATATACTTCTAAGAACTTGCTAACCCTACAAAGTGAGATACTCAAAATATTGAAAAATACTTGGATTTTGACAATAATAAAATGAGTACAAGTTGGGATTGTCCTTTGAATCACGTTTGTAAAAATTATAGACCAATCTTTCTTTAACTGTGTAAAGCATAGACTGACATTTCTTGAGATTCCTTGGAGTAAGACATTTGTTTCGATTGATGGAATTTGGTTTTGGAACTTTGATCTTGTGGGAACTCATTTGAGAAAACACATGTGGGGTTTAATTTGTCTTTTATCATTGCTTAATGAGTCCTTTTTACCACAAACACTTTCTTGCATAGATTTTCAACTAAATGTCTATGTCTTAATTTCTTTTCATCCCACAAATTCCATTATGTGGAAATCAAGAAAATCAAGGCAATAGTTCCCTAATGTTGACTTTGGAGAGAAAATTAAGATATAAACCCAAATACTTAGAATCCTCTAGGGACAAAATCCCTAGGGACAAGTAGTAGCACTTGGATTTTTCAAAGGTATTTTCTTCTTCTAAAGGTTTGAAATTTGATGTCCTTGTTGAATGTTTTTTTTCAAGCTTTTGGATCCAAACAATGTGTTTAACTGACTCAAAATTGTAGAATCCTAAGATGGAATATAAAATATTTGTTGATTTCCCACTTGGATAAATCTAGTTGCACTTATTCAGAGCAGATGACTAGAAGCTTGACCACATTGGCTCAGCTCAATGACACTCACTTCTACTGGCCAGCCAAGTTTCAGTTTTTATGAATCTCCCTTGATGAACTTTTCATCTCTACAAAGAATAACAAGTATGTGGGATGGCTCCAAAGTTCTGACCTCCTAACACCCACAAATATTGGGATTTTGGATTTAAAACAAAGGTTCGTAGTAAGGGCTTCCAGTTTAGGGATGCAATGATAAAATCCTTGTGAGAGATCTCCCAACCCTTAAAAAAAATGGATTTACACATCATAAATATATTGGGGGAGAGTTATCATGCATTGCTTCCCATTGTTTATAGTTTTCATTGCAACCACAAATTTATATAGTGGTTTGGAAGAGCTTGGCTTATGCTCATTACAGCTTAGGTCATTCCCTTGGGATGAGTTCTTTTTCCCACCAAGTTAGGCCCTCTAAAGGTAAAAAAAAGTGAGTAAGTATATCTGTAGTTTGATCAATCTTTGTTTGCATGAAAAAAAAGAGAAAACACACAATATACTTATCTCACACTAGCAAGATTTATCCAATTTTTAAGAGCCCAAATTGAATTGTGGAGGCAATATTTTAGGAAACCTAATATCACCAAAATAATTTTGATTCTCAAGATCATCGTGTAGTACGAGAGAAGTGCATACACCTTTAAATGATATTAGTTTGTAAAAAATATTAAAAAACAAAAAAGACACATGTACATTTTATACCTCAAAAGTAGTAATTAGTTCTTTTTAAAGCATTGAGACAAAGTGTTTGGAGTTTTTTTCTCAATTCTTAAAAACCAAAAACCAAATCTAGTGAGTTTCTAATGTTCTTTTTAACCCTTTGATTTTTCTTTTTAAAACCCAAACAAAATGTATTTGAGTCCTAAAACTAAAGATAATAGTATCCTAAATATGGGATTATAAATGCTCCCAAAGTGTTTAAAAACACTTGTTATAATCATGAGATAATGTCATAGGAAGCCTCCTCCTTGTTTTCTCTTTCCCTTTTTGATCACCTAAACCTACAAAAGCTAGTCAATCTACCAAAAATAGAACCACAAAACAGGTGAAAAGTTCAAGGTAATAAAAAACAAAAAGCACATGTTAAAATAACTTGAAACTTGACATTTTATGCCAACCTAGCATCACAATCCATGAAGGCATCATTTTTTGGAGATTCAACATTTCTCTAGTGAATCTAGTGTCACTCTATGGAGAAACAAAGACTACGATTGTGTCAGTATTTTACTCTAGTGTCACCCTTTGGAGTTTGACTATTCTGGCCCTCAGGAGAATCACTACAGCATTGCTTTTTGGAGCAAAGGAAATGACACTAGACTGATAGGGTCATTGTTTGTCCTTCTCAACATTGTTGTTTCTTGAAAGCACAAAAAATTGAAAAAAATAATGAAATTGACCAAAAAAATGTGTTAATTTTGAAAGATTCACCCTCCTAGTGCCAAAATGTGAATGCTTGGTCTAGACCTACTCAAACATGAACAAACAACCAAATGTTAGTCAATCAACAAATCTAAACTAACATTCTCCATGAAATTAGTTCAAACACAATGAACAAGAAACAAGTTAAAATGATTAAATGAAAGCTAATGAATCTTATTGAAATGATCAAACAAGCATCCCATGGGTGAATTGGTGCTATTTTGATGTGGAAATTAGCCCTTTCCCAACTCCTTGATAAGCTTGATGGTGATTGTGTGCTCCTTGATTCAAAATGTTGATAACCTTGCTATGAATGATGAACTCTTATGAAAAAATGGATGAAATGTGGATGAAATGGATACTTTGAATTCAAAATGACTATAATAACCTTGCCTAAATGTGTGGATGATTATAGATTCAAATGAGAATAGTGATCTTACATGGATTGTGGATGCCAAATCAAATAAAGAATTCCTCTATTTATAGGAAAGAAGGATGGAGGAATGAGAAATAGGAAGAATGTGGGATTAAAATTCAAATAATGGCATTGTGCCACTTTTCAACATGCTAATGAAGGATATTTGGAGCACATTTTGAACAATTTGCATGTTAAATGCATGTAGATGGAATTTTAAATTCAAAAGATGGCTTTTTGAAGAAGAGTTGTAAGAGAAGTTAATGCCAAGTTGGCTCAAGGAGAGCAAATGTAATAGACTTTAATGACTTGTTGGAGGAAAATTCCTTTTGGTAGAGAGATTTCAAATTGGTGGGATATTCCAAGAATATGTCACATTAATGAAAATAGAGGAATTAATAAATCAAATAAATTTATTTACATGTTGAAGTTGAAAAAGCTATAGGAATGAAGGAATAATTTTAGGAGATTATTAGGATTTAATTAACTTATATGGAATGAGTTGATATGACATTTGTTTTAGATATTTAAATTTATTTAAATCACAAGAGAAAATAGTTGGGAGGTTAATAATTTAACCAAATAAATTTTATTTATTCAATTAAATAAAGAAAATTATATTTAATCAAATAAAGTTGATATATTAAATTAAAAGAGGAATCTTAATGAATTAATTAAATAAGTATTATTCAATTAATTGGTTAGTAAAGAAGTGATTAAGGAAGAATTGGTGTTAGTGAATCAAAATTGAGGGAACGATAGCAATCAAGATAATTTAAATGTTTACAAGTTTAAGGGATGAGAGATTAGGGTTGATGGTAGAGGGTAGAGGGTTGAGGTTTTAAGGTTGAGGGTAGAGGATTGAGGGTATAGGGTTGGGGGATTATGGTTGAGGGTCCAATGTATAGGGTAGAGGGTATAAGGGTTGAAGGATTAGGGTAGAGAGTTTACTAAGTGGGTTTAAGGGTTTAAGGGTTGAGGGATTAGGGTTTAGGGTAGAGGTTATTGGGTTGAGTGTAGAGGGTATATGGTTTAAGGTTAGAGGGTTGGGGGTTTGAGGTTGAGAGTAGAGGGTTGAGGGTAGAGGGTTGCAAGATTAGGGTTGAGGGTCTAATGTATAGGGTAGAGGGTATAGGGGTTGATGGATTAGGGTTTAAGGGTTGAGGGATTAGGGTAGAGAGTTTACTAAGTTGGTTTAAGGGTTTAAGGGTTGAGGGATTAGGGTTTAGGGTAGAGGGTAGAGGATTGCGGTTTGAGGGTAGAGGGTTTAAGGGTTGAGGGTTGAGGGTTTAAGTTTGAGGGTAGAGGATTGATGGTCCAATGTTTAGGGTAGAGAGTTTACTAAGTGGGTTTATGGGTTGAAGTGTTGAGGGATTAAGGTTGAGGGTAGAGGGTATTGGGTTGAGGGTAGATGGTATATGGTTTAAGGGTTTAGGGTTTAAGGGTTTAGGGTTTAGGGTTTAGGGTTTTGGGTTGAGTGTTTAAGGGTTTAAGGGTTGAGGGTTGAGGGATTATGGCTTAGGTTATAGGGTATTAGGTTGAGGGTATAGGGTAGAAGGTTTGAGGGTTTACCATTAAAGGGTTTAGGGTTGAGGGTTAAGGGTTGAGTGTAGAGGGTTTAGGGTATAGGTTTGAGGGTATATGGTTTAAGGATTAGTTTTGAGGGTATAGGTTTGAGGGTATATGGTTGAAGGATTAGGTAGAGGGTAGAGGGTTTAAGGGTAGAGGGATTAATGGTTGTTGGTTGAGGGTAGAGGGTTTAGGGTTTAAGGGTTTAGGGTTGAGGGTTTAGGGTTTAGGGTAGAGGGTAGAGGGTAGAGGTTTTAAGTGTTAAGGGTAGAGGGTATAAGGTTAATGGTAGAGGGGAGAGATATAGGATTGAGTGAGTGAAAGAGAGAGAATTGATGGTAAATGGTTGATGTTTTATTGTATTGGGTTGATGGTAAAAGGTAGAGGGTTTAAGAGTTTAGTGTGTAAGGGTTTAGGGTTTATAGTAGAGGGTTTAGGGTTTAGGGTTGAGTGTTTGAGGGTTTAAGGGTTGATGGTTCAGGGTTGAGCAATTAGGGTTGAGGGATTAAGGTAGAGAGGGAGGGATGGATGGATAGAGAGATGGAGGGAGAATTGAGATAGAGAGAAGAGAAGGGGGTGGAGGGATAGAGATATATGAGGGTTGAGGATCCAATGTATAGGGTAGAGGGTTGATAATTGAGGGTATAGGGTTGAAGGTACATATGGTTGAAGGTATATATGGTTGAAGGATTTGGGTTGAGAGTCCTATGTATAGGGTGAGTGATTGTGAGAGATAATTAAGGGTATAGGGTTGAGGACCTATAGGGTTGATGGTTTAGGGTATTGGGTTGAGGGTAGAGGGTAGGTGATTTAAAGGTTTAGGGTGTAAGGGTTCAGAGTTGATGGTTTAGGGTTGAGGGTAGAGGGTTTAGGGTTTAGGGTAATGGTTTGAGGGTACATGGTTAAAGGTTTTGGGTGGAGGATCCAATGAATAGGATAGAGGGTATAGGGGTTGATGGTTGAGGGATTAAGTGTTGAGGTTTGAGAATTGAGGGTTGAGGGTTTAGGGTAGAGGGTAGAGGGTAGAGGGTAGAGGGTTTAAGGGTTTAGGGTTGAAGAGTTGAGGGTTGAGGGTTTAAGGGTGTATGGTTGAGGTATAGGGTTGAATTTGAAATTGAAAACCTAACTTGGTTTGGTTGAGAAAATGGGTCTAAGAAATGGGGTCTCTCAGTGATGTTACATCACTAAGAGACCCAATTTCTTGGACCCATTTTCTCAACTAGACCAAGTTAGGTTGCCAATTTCACCCACTAGCTTTCCAATTTAGTATAATTAGCAATGTAGTGGCCTGTTTGAAAAAATAGGTCCAAGTACTAGGGTCTCCCAGTGATTCACATCACTGGGAAACCCCATTTCTTGGACCCATTTTTTCAAATAGGCCAAGTTAGGATGCCAATTTCACCCACTACCTTGCCAATTCAGTGAAATTGGCAATGTAGTGTCCTATTTTTAAAACTGGGTCCAAGAAATGGGGTTACATCACCAGGAGATCCCATTTCTTGGACCCATTTTTTCAAATAGGCCAAGTTAGGATGCCAATTTTCACCCACTAGCTTGCCAATTTGGTGAAATTGCCAATGTAGTGGCATATTTGAAAAAATGGGTCCAAGAAATGGGGTCTCTCGATGATGTAAATCACTAGGAGACCCCATTTCTTGGTCCCATTTTTTCAAACAGGCCAAGTTAGGATGCCAATTTCACCCACTAGCTTGCCAATTCAATGAAATTGACAATGCAGTGGCCTGTTTGAAAAAAATATGGGTCAAAGAAATGGGGTCTCTTAGTGATGTAAATCACCAGGAGACCCCATTTCTTGGACCTATTTTTTCAAACAGGCCAAGTTAAGTTGTCAATTTCACCTACTAGCTTTCCAATTCGGTGAAATTGGCAATGTAGTGACCTATTTGAAAAAATAGGTCCAAGAAATGCAGTCTCTCAGAAATGGTCACATCATTGGGAGATCCCATTTCTTAGACCCATTTTTTCAAATAGGCCACTACATTTCCAATTTCACAGAATTGGCAAGCTAGTGGGCCCACTAGCTTGCCAATTCTGTGAAATTGGCAACCTAACTTGAGAGGGATAAAAGGAGTGAGTGAGTGAGAGAGACTTGAGAGAGGGAGAGGGAGTAAGGGTTAAGGGTAGATGGGATGGAGATAGAGATAGGAATGAGTGAGTGAGAGAGAGAGAGACTTGAGAGTGGGAAAGGGGGTAGGAGGGAGAGACTTGAGAGAGAGAGGGAGGGAGGGAGTGGGAGAGAGATAGAGGGTAGAGGATAGAGGGTATAAGGTTTAAGGGTAGAGGGTAGAGGGGAGAGACAGAATTATGCTATAAGGGTTGAGGGTATAATGGTTAAGGGTAGAGGGTAGATGGGCGAGAGAGAGAGTTGAGAGAGAGAGGGGGTATGAGGGAGAGACTTGAGAGAGAGAGATGGAGGGAGTGGGAGAGAGATGAGAGGGTAGAGGGAGAGGAGAGAGAGGGTGAGAGAGAAGAGTTGAGGCGGAAAGGGGGTAGGAGGGAGAGACTTGATAGAGAGAGAGGGAGGATTGGGAGGAGAGATAGAGGGTATAATGGTTAAGGGTAGAGGGTAGAGGAGGAGAGAGATATGAGTGAGTGAGTGAGAGAGAGTTGAGAGAGGAGATGGGGTAGGAGGGAGATACTGAGAGAGAGAGAGAGAGACGAAGGGAGTGGGAGAGAGATAGAGGGTAGAGGATAGAGGGTATATGGGTTAAGGGTAGAGGATAGAGGGGAGAGAGATAAAAGGAGTGAGTAAGTGAGAGAGAGATTTATGAGAGGGAGAGGGGGTAGGAGGGAGAGAATTGAGAGAGAAAGAGGGATTGGGAAAGAGATAGAGGGTAGAGGATAGAGGGTATAAGGGTTAAGGGTAGAGGGTAGAGGGGAGAGAGATAGGACTGAGTGAGTGAGAGAGAGAGAGAGAGTTGAGAGAGGGAGAGCGGGTAGGAGGGAGAGACTAAAGAAAGAGAGAGAGATGGAGGGAGTGGGAGAGAGATAGAGGGTAGAGGATAGAGGGGAGAGGGATAGAATTAGGGTACAAGGGTTAAGGGTAGAGGGTAGAGGGGAGAGAGATATGACTAGGGTATAAGGGTACTAGGGAGAGATATAATTAGGGTATAAAGGGTATAGACAAACAGAGAGAAAAAAAATGCACTCATGTTATAATGCGAGCACGTTATAGTGCAAGTGCATTATAATGTGGGCACATTTTGGCTTGCTCTAAAAATGGTAAAAAACTCAATATACCCATGATCTCAAGGCCCATATTCTACATATTATCTTGGTTCTACGCATTCTCCAACAAAAAATAACTTTTTGATGGTGTTGTGAAGTGTGAATGCATGTTTTTTACATTCCACCACCTTTTTCATGATCTTTCTACCACCTTTGCATGAAATAACATATTTTTCATGTTGAAAGGCATATAATATCAATTCAAGTTTAAATTCCATTCAAAAGTGATATACAATTGAAGTTTGGAGGGGAACAAGGTTTTCAAAAATTCAAATTGTTGAGGAGTTTAAAGAAAGAAGAAGCAAAGGATAAATAATTGCATAAAACTCCTCCATTTGAAACTCTGGTTTTTAAATATGTGAAGTCTTTACACATTTTCTTTCATTCTATTATGGCTTGCTTTCATTTTTGTTATTTTTAATATTCCATGTTGAACTTTTTTTGTTTGTCATTATAACCTTAGGTTGTCAATGTAAATTTTAAATTACACAATTCTATACACTTTCCAATTACATTTTTAAACCACATCTCTTTGAGGCATTTTGTTATTTAACAATTGACTTACCTTGTGTATGCTTCCACATTTTGTATACACATATATATGACATAAGTTTTAAGGAAGTAAAATAAAAAAATATTTCTCAATCCTTTATTATGGATGTGCTTACCACTCTCTAAAGCTTTCATTGGGGTATTTTTTCAAACAATTATACCAAGTAGCTGATTTCCTTGTCTATGCTACCAAATTTTCCATACATTTCTAAAATATTGGAATATACTCCTCCCACATTGATAGATCTTTGAAACTATTTTGGTTTTCATCTCTATTTCTAAATTTAACTCATCAATAAATCTACCTCATCACTTATGTTGTGATATATTTTAAATTTTTCCTTGATTAGTCTACCTGCAAGGGATTCTAACCCTTCTCTCCACTGTTTCAAGACTCTTTATTCAAGGCTAAGTTAGCAACATGGGGAAAGGTGCAGCCTATCTTGCAATCATGGCTCAAAATGGAAGCATGGAAAAAGCATTTGAATTGTTTGACAATAATTTTTTCATATAAATGTATGCAAAACGTGGTAGCATTGACAAGCTAGTGAGCATGGAAAGATAGTGAGCTCACTCACTAGCTTGCCAATGCGGTAGGGTTGAGAAGGTAGGGGCAGCATATGTCTCATAGAAATGGGGTCTTATTAATTCATACTTGTATGCAAATTAATTTTTTTGATGCCAATGCTATCATTTTCTTTTACTTTTCCTATTTGTAAGTAACTTGCTAAAAATTGATTAGTGTCCCCTTATAGAAAATACATATTTATGAGCCATCCAAGAGAGTCTCAACCAAAAAAGAAACGAAACATCCTTATTTTGATGATCTTGAAAAATATCAATTATGATTTTAAGAAATTAAAAAAGTTTGTGTGAAGCTTGGTGAGGGAATTTAAAGTTATTCATTTGAAGTTAACCTTATCATGAGAACCTATGATGTAGACATTATAAGAGCATCTCAAATTTCAAGTTATTTTATTCATGAGAGGTGCTGTGTGCAATAGGTATCTTGGAACTCCCTGTGAAGATGTATGACCAGGAGTGACTAAGTTGAGAGTCTAGCATGCCTATCCTCAATGGAAGAATCTAGATCTATGCCTTGTTTTTCCCAAGTTGGAACTAAATGGTGTGAATTTGTTGTCTATAAGTGCCTTCCATCTATTTCCATTTCATTTCCATTTTGGATGCTCTTTATTTTTCTTCTTTTACTTCGCGTATTTGTAAGTAAACTACTAAAAATTGATTGGTATCTCCTTACAGAAAATATTGATTTATCAGCCATCAAAGAGAATCTCAACCAAAAAATTAATGCAACATCCTTATTTTGATGATCTTGACAAATCTCAATTATGATTTGAAGCCATTATAAAAGAGCGTGTGAAGCTTAACGAGGGAATCTCAAGTTACTTATTTTAAGTTAACCTCATCATGAGCACCTATGATGTAGAAATTATAAGAGAATCTCAAATGTATGAGTGAAATTGTAAATGATATGTGAGAATAGAGTACCTAAGGCATTGTGCCTATGGTGCAGGTTACCTGGGCCTTCATTTTGTTAAAGGGCTTTAGTATGTAGTGTCTTTATGTTTAAGGTCATGTTTTTGTTTTGAAATACTCTTTTCAAGACCATATTGCAATGTTTTGGGTCGATTTTGGTTATGAGGAGTCATTTTGAGTCAATTTGGTAAAGTTACAAGAATTCTACTTTTGGAGGATTGAATAACAAATATTCACTATTTTCTACATTTTTCGTACATTGCATTTTGCTTCTACAACAACTTGTACATTTTGGTAGGGCCTATAAGTGCTCATTTGTGCATTGGAATTGATGGAGGAGTGAACTACCTTTCATTTTCATCTTGTCTCATTTGATTTCATTAGGATTTGAGTGAGTTATAGTGTTTTGATACCCTACTCTACATCAATATAACTAGCATATAGTCTAACTTATTATAAAAAAATCATTTATTAAAAAAAATCAACCAAATGATTATATATATATAGCATATAGTCTATTGAAATAAATACTTGCAATGATATTTACTCAAATATTGAAATTTATTGCTACTCTCAAAAATTTGTAATTCAAGCAACGTAATCTCTTAACAATCCAAATTGCAAAAGGGAAATAATCTTTGATGGTCTATTACCTAGATATCATGCTAGTTATGGGCATTCTATCTGACATATTAGGATCATGTAGGGAACCTCTACAATAACCTCTCTCAGTTTTTGTTATTTCAAAGTCATTTTTCTATGGTGTCCAATTTTGACTTAATAGAAAAAGTGTCAATTGCAAATAATATAAAGTTGCAAAGTGGTGCAACTTTCATTCTACAACTTGTGTGACCAAATAGATTGTTCCAACACATCTGAATGGGTACTTTTATGCTAGGAATGGTCCTCTTTCACAACCAAACAAGTGAAATCACTCCAAGCTATGTTCAACCAGATTGATCCCTTAAGAGTCCAAAGTGCAAAAGGGCAACAATCTTTGATAGACTATTACTAAAAAACCATGATGCTTAAGAATTCTTCATATGAGCCTATGGGATTATGTTGAGCCCCTCTACAATAAGCTCTCTCAATTTTTATTATCTTGGAGTCATTTTCCCGTGGTGTCTAGTTTTCACTTGATGGAAAAAGTGTCAAATGCAAGCAGTGTAAAGATTCAAAGTGGTGCAACTTTCATTCTGTAACTTGTGTGACCAAAATAACTATTCCAATGTATCTGGATGGGTACATTTACACTAGGTATGGTCCTCTTTTGTATCCAAGCACACAGAATCACTTTGAGCTATGTTCAACCGACTCGATCCCTTAAGGGTCAAAAGTGCAAAAGGGAATCAATCTTTGAAAGACTATTACTCAAAAAATATGGAACTTAGGAAATATCTGTATAATCCTATGAAATCACATTGGGACCCTCTACAATAACCTCTCTTAGTTTTTTTATCTCATAGTGGTTTTCCTATGTTGTCCAATTTTCACTTGATGGAAAGTGTCAAATGCAAGTAGTGCAAAGTTGCAAAGTGGTTCAACTTTCATTCTACAACTCATGTGTCCAAAAAGACTATTCCAATGCATCTAAATATGTATGTTTATGTTAGGAATGGTCCTCTTTCACACCCAAATATGCAAAATTTCTTTGAGCTATGTTCAACCAAATTGATCTCTTAAGAATCCAAAGTGCAAAATGGTGCAAACTTCAGCTTGCTATTACTCAGATACTATGATGCTTAGAAAATTTTCATCTAAGTATACAGGATCATGTTGGGGCCCTCTACAATAATCTCTCTTAGTTTTCACTATCTTAGAGGAATTTTCCTATGGTGTCAAATTTTCACTTGCGGAAAAAGTTGTCAAATGCAAGTAGTTGAAAGTTGCAAAGTGGTGCAACTTTCATTCTACAACTTGTGTGACCAAACAGACTATTCCAACATAATTGAATAGGTATTTTTATGTTAGGAATAGTCCTCTTTCACACTCAAACACATGGAATCTCTTTGAACTACACTCAACTAGATCGATCCCTTAAGAGTCCAAAGTGCAAAATGGCTGCAAACTTCAACATGTTGTTATTCGGATATTGTGATGGTTATAAACTTCTCATCTAAACCTATGGGATCACGTTAAGACCCTCTACAATAAAATTTCCCATTTTTGCTATCTTAGAGGCATTTTTCCATGGTGTTGAATTTTCACTTGGGGAAAAAGTTGTTAAATGTAAGTAGTTGAAAGTTGCAAAGTGGTGCAACTTTTGTTCTGTAACTCGTGTGACCAAACAAACTATTCCAACATGTCTAAATAGGTATTTTGTATGCTAGGAATGGTCATCTTTCACACCCAAACATGTGGAATCACTCTGAGCTATGTTCAACCGAATTGATCCCTTAAGAGTCCAAAGTGAAAAAATGGCTATAAACTTGAACATGTTGTTACTTGGATACCATGAAACTTAGAAACTTCTCATCTAATCCTATGGGGTCATTTTGGGCCTTCTACAATAACTTCTCTCAATTTTCACTATCTCGGAGGCATTTTCTCATGGTAGAAAATTTTCACTTGGGTCTCATGGTGATGGAAATTGCCATGAGACCACATTTCTTTGAGGCATTTTTTTCAAACATCTCATTTCCTTGTCTATGCTATTGCTTGCTATTATTCTTTCATATATTCCTTCCAAGAATCCATAGCATAGACAAGGCAATGAACTATTTGAAAATATGCCTTAGTAAAAAGTGGTCTCATGGAATGCCATGATAAGTAAATGAAATTGGAAGTTGCTCGTACTTATTATTTATGCTATGTGAAGTAATTTCATCACTGCTTATGTTGACTTTCTAAAAAACTATATTGTAGTTGAATTTTATTATCTATCAACATCTAGTTATTAGTTATGGAATGTGAATTAATGCTTTGAGTTTGAAAAATGTGAAATGTAATGTAATCAACTATATGAATATGAACTACACAAATCTATTAGGTACAATTCATTAGTTAAACTCTTTATTCTATTACTTGCATGTAGATTTGACTAAATCCACTGGCATTGGGAGGTGTTCCCTCAAAACCTCTAATATTAGCTTACTGAACATCCAAAATCACATATTAAAATACCATTCATAAGAAAATTATATTAACATGTAATAAATTTATAATTTTTTACTAGTTACATACCTCAATGGTAGGTGTAGTGGAGAAATAAGCAGGTGTAGGGCTGGTGTATCCGATATCAACATTGTGACCCTACAATTTTATTAAAATCATAAAACTAAATTAGTTAATCTTGCATTTAAAAATTGAAATTTAATAAATTAAATTCAATGAACATGCTAACTTTTAACTAAGTATCAATTCCTTAGGCCTCATGCAAAATCTTAGCTACCCTTGCCATCTCCATAGCTGTAGATGGATCTTGCATAGCAGCCTCCTGAGTGTTTGTGGGGTCATATGAACAAGTTGCCCCCTAAGATTGACACAAATGGGATTGAAGCCCACCACTCAAAGACTCCCCTGGATGGAATTGTAGAATAGGGTAGGCATGTTGGATGACACTTTGGGTCAAAGAGCTGATGCCCTGCAAAGTCTCTATGTCAGAACTCTCCTTCACGATGGAAAGGATAATGATGTGCTCATGAGGCAACCTAGTGAGAGGCCATCTCCCTTGCCACATAGGATCCTACTGCGCACTGGGTCTATCTTGATCCAACCCCCCACCTCTTCCCTAGAAGTCCCTCAAATAAAAATAATTTTGGATTTTGTCCAAGATGAACTCATAGTATATTTTCCTAAGGAAATACCATGGGACTTCACAATTGTTGCATGGTGGGTAATAAAAAACCATGTACCACCTATTCAAAAAAAATTTCTTAATTTGTTGGTGGTGGAACCAATGAATAGGAAACCTCTTTGCATTGAGGGTAAGATTTGCATTTATGTGTAGATTAGTAAATAATGAGCACAAATAATTTTTTTTAATTTTTAAATCTTTTATATCTTTATATGATAATTTACCTTGGTAACAAGCCCTAGTTTCCTACCTTCTATCTTGCCAACTAGTTAATTGTTTTCTATTTGAATCTACATGTTTTAACATTTATTTGAGTGAAGTTTCCAAGGTCATTATTGCCATGGTTGAACCATTTGGATTGTTCAACTTCCTAATTAAATCCTCAATTTATTTTTTATTGTTCTCAATTTCACTCATTAAGTTTTGTTGAGTGCTAGGAGGATGTTGAGGGATTGGTGGAGGAGATTGTTGTTGTGGTTGATTAACTTGAGGATTTTTTTGTTGTTGTTCTTGTTGTGCTTGTTGAGGATTTTGTTCCTCTTATTGTTGTTGTGCTTTTTTAGGATATTGAAGAGGGTTTGTAGGTTGATTATCATATGCTACAAATTTTATAAAAAATATAAAAACAACCTAAGACTAACAAATTCAAAATAGAAAACAAAAAATCCTTACCTCTCAAACCTCCTCGTCGATGTGGCGACATCCTAGCAATGAAACAACAATATTTTGATGAATAATTTTGAAAAATAGCTCCTCCTAGAACACGAGCATGAAAATTTGGGGTTTTGGTCATGGGTAGAAAAAAAACATAGTCACAAGTTAGAATGATTTCATTTTATTTTTTTTGCTTTTAATAGCTCATAATGTGAGCATGTTATAATGCACTCGTGTTATACCACACTCACATTATGGGCTCATTGTAGCCAAGCCTTAGGCTAGACACACCAAACCATAATGTGAGTGTGTCATAACACGCTTGTGTTATGAGCTTTTAAATATTTTTAAAAAAATTGTCCACAAATTGGCTACCCATTTTTTCACACCCGCCCTATATATGTGACATTTTATGTCCATATGAATCTTTTGTAGTAAGCTTGAATGGTTTTCTTAGATATATTTTATATACTTTTATCAATATATATCATTGTATAGCCTTACAAATTTTTTATTAAAGAAAATATTATTTTTCTACTACCCTTCTTGAATGATGTTATCATGTGTATTATGAAAATTGTATGCTTGAATGTTGTAGGCATGGATTTTATTCACATATAATGCTTAAATAATTACTGTCAATTGCTCAATAAGCTCCATATAATTTTTATTGTGTAAATAATCTCCATTACTAGTGGTTTGTATCCTTTTCAATGTTTCAATTACTTTTGCTTCACTTATTCACATGTATACTTGACATATATTATGTGTATTCACCTGTACATGCTTCATGCTTCCAATGTAGAATTCATGTTTTCATGTGTATACTTCATGTATTTGTATGTATGGTTCATGCTTCTTGAGTTCTATTGTTGTCTAGTGGCAAGGATTTTAACACCAAAAGGTTTCAAATGAAATGTCAGAGATCCTTCCCATAAAAAAATATCATAGCAAAATATTTTTCTTTTAATTCATGGTTGAGGCTAGCATCCAACAACTAATGGTTCTGATTCTAAATCTTAGCAATTATTGCATTTGCATCTATAGAACAAGTGGATGTTTCAAACGTCATGGGGATATATATACCTCTATCAACTTGTATGAATGTGCGTCAAAACACATGATAGTTGTTGATTTGTACCATAGAAAAATGGCTCTTGAACATTTTCATGGTATTTTAGGCTTTCTCTCATGATGCTTGCTCTATTTTGCTTTGATTTAATATTGCAATGTGGCTTAAACATTTACATTAGGTCCTAAATATTCAAATTATGACATCTTATGAAGATTTTGTGAAGTGTTGTAAAGCATTTCTACACTTTTCTAGACACTTTTCATCACAATTCACCTAAAAATCACCTTTTCATCACTTGTTAAGTCCTATTTTAAAGTGTTGTAAAGTCTAGTAACAAGATTTCATGCTTATCTAGGCTTAATTTCACTATTTACACCTTTCTTATTCTTTATTTGACCCCTTTATGCACTCATAAGGCTTAATTAAGTGTTTTTTTTAATGTAAACCTGACAAATAACATTAAATGTGAGTTAATTCCCAACACCCACTTTCAAGCCCAAGGTGGGACCCATTCGCCATGGGTGATGAATGAATCTCTCTTGCCTCAAAATTTAAAATATTTCAATTTTTCTTTTGGGTTTTTATTCAAAATTACCTTATGCTGGCCTGTGATGAGGTATCATTGAGTTACTAAGGCACAAGTGTGTATAAATAAGTGTTTTTATCCTCATTTTACACCTAATTCATTCAAGAATTCAATCATCCATTAAATCACTTTGCATCATTCAATCAAGCATCAATCAAGTATCTTAGAGCAACCATTGACATAACTTCATATTTCTTCAACAAGGCTATGGTGAGTTTAGGATATTTGAATGTTGTTTATTCATCTTTCCTTGTTCATTTCATTTCATTTCTTTATTAAGGGTTTGATTACCAAAGTGGGATTTGACCAAGGTAAATCCCTATAACCTAACCCTTAACCATTTTACCCCTTTTGCATGTGTTTTTGTAGACTTGTGTATGCATATTTTTCAAGAAATTAGGTGTTGAAAGGTGGAAAAGAAGTCAACAAAGTGTTTCAAGTCAAATACATTCTATTTCAAGCTTGGAGACAACCTACAGTCTATTTTCTGTAGACTTGACTCTGTCAACCTGGCAAGTAGACAAGTTTAGATCTGGTGTTACATAATTGGTCCTTGATTTCAAATAATTTTGGGAGAGGAATGATTCACCATTAGTGGCGAATGAGTCCCACCTTAAGGATAGAAAACTATATTTTGTCAGATTTCAATTCCCGACAGCCGAAAACTAGTTTTCAGGAGTTTTCACCAAAAGTAGGACTATTTCACCATCAGTGGTGAATGAGTCCCACTGGTGACTTTTACTAATTTCCTTCAGTATTCAAGATGCTCCAGATTCATCATTATTTGGTCAAGTTCACTCTAATTCATCCTTCTTTATTTTAGTTTTGCATTTTCATTCATCCTTTTAAGCTTTTTGCAAATATCGCTATGTTTTTAAAAATTGCATATATCTTAGGTTTTGCATTCATAATCAATCAATTGCATTGTCTAGTAGAATTTAGATCATCTCTTTTAGCCTTAATTTCATCATACATGCATTAGATTGAGTGAACCACATTGATTTTTGGTGGGTTTATCTCTCTCCTTTTAAATGAAAGATCCTAAGAGTGCAATAGTAGCCTATAAACCTCATTCCCAAAAATCTATGGTTCATTTTGGTGAACTTGCATATTGAGCACTTTATCTTTCTGATTGCATTTTCATCTTGCATTCTAGGTTTCATTTACATCAATATTTAATTAGGTTATTGTTTTATTTTAGCATCCTAGGGTTTCTCAAATTGCATTAGTGAAAGACTCATTTGGACTTCATTTTTGCATATCATATCATTAAAAATAAATAAAAATCTACATTTTCATTCGTAGTTTGCATCTAAAAATCATTAAACTCACTTTAAATTATTTGAAAAATACAAAAAAATATCATACTCATTCACCACCCTAGGCGAATCAGTCCACCTACACATTTCAAATAGCATTTTAGGAACTTTTTAGGCATTTATTGCATTTTTTTTCTCTATTGTTATTTCTCTATTTTAGTTTGTATAATTTCTATTATTTGCATTTTGCACTCCTAGATTTCCTTACATTTACATTCAACCCATCTTTTTTGGTACTTGTATGAGTGTTCGGTGCCCCATTGATAATACTTTAGTTTGACAAAGTTCTAGACTCATGGCTTCCCATGATAGCACTTTCATTGTGAATCTTAGGATCACAAGAGCTCCTACTCCTAGTATGGACAATGGTGCATTAGGCATGGATACTACCACTACTATGCCTTTGACTTTCCATCTAATGCATGTTAACACACAAACTAGTTCCATTCTGTAAGAAAAGGTCATTAGTATTCATGAAGATTTTGGACATTTACAACAACATTTATCTCTTGAAAACATTTTCACTACTACCATACCTACGATAAAAAACCTTCATCATTTGATTGAAAGTGACAATGGCTTACAAGTTATGAAAAAATAGTTGAGATATACAATAAACGTGTTCCTTCCACATCCCAATCAACAAACCTAGTTGCAAGCCAAGGAGGAGCTAATATCCCTCCTCCAACCATAGCATCCATACAACCTTATACCACTCCTCAAGTTACAACAACTATGCAACAGGTTATTCATGTGAATCCTTTTGCTATTCCAACTAGCATTCCCAGTTCTTTTGTGGAATTTCATATCCCTTCTTCCACCCCTATTAGTGTCCCTTTCACTTACCCTTGCATTACATACATTCCATCACCATTTTCCTTTCCACCTCATAGGTTACTTACACCGAACCCATCATTACACAACACTTTAACACCATTTCATCTATGCAACAACAAATATCCACCATTAGTCAAAGTCAAAATGCTCCAACCACATATCATGTTCATAGTGGTCCATTATCCTTAGAGATCTTATGCACATAGATGCCACAAGGAATTGAAATTTCTAGGTTTGAGAAATATGAAGGTAAATGAGACCCTACTAATCATGCCAATGCTTACACAACCTTGTGTAGTGATTTTGTCCTTGATGATAAACTATTAGCCAAAAATTTTCCTAGGACCTTAAAAGACATTGCATTAGAGTGGTTTTCAAACTTACCCAATAATTCAATTCAATCATTCAATGAACTTGTGGATTCCTTTATAAGTCACTTTGAAGTTCATATGAATCCCAAAAAGACAATGGCTGATCTAATACAATGTAAACAACATGTAGATGAAAAGTTCACTGACTTATTTTCATGATATTAGTCATTGTCTGCTCAAATTGATGTCAAGATTCCTAATTCACATCTGCATAAGATGTTTATTGAATTCTTGGACACTCACCTTCAGGATAAGCTAACTATGATGAAATTTCCTTTGTTCATGCATTTATGCATGACCCTTTGTGACTATCACAACTTGGTTTCTAGTCATGATTCAAATTCCACTTCTAACCAAGCTGAGAAGTCTAAGAAAAGCAACCACAACAATGTGTAAAAATTTAGAAAACCAAATAGATGCTTTTTACAATTCAATCTACCTTCTTTGCAACCTACCAAACCTATTCCAAGTCAAGTGGTAGCTGTTAAATCAATGGATCCCTTTAAATATGGAGACCTGAAGAGACAATTTACTCCCTTACCTGATACTCTCCATAATACAATGAAGCAATTGTTCTAGCGACAAATGATCACTTTTCCTATCATTAAACCACTTGACACAACCAAGAATTTACCACCCACCTTTAAACCAAATGCTTATTGTCAATTTCATCATCCAAATTGACGTGACACCGAACAATGTAAGTTTCTCAAACACTTAGTTCAAGACCTCATTGATTCTAGTCATTTTTCCATTACAGGTGTCAATGATCAAGGAAATAAGTTGATTGTACCCCCCAACCAAAATTTACAAATTTTAACCAACCCTATTCCTAAACACAATGTTTCATTTGTCAAGGCTAGTGAAGCTTCAAACACTCATGTGATGAACATTGATACAAATAATCAGCAACATGAATTAACTCCAAATGTTACCCAAGTTAATCCTATGGATGAACTTGTGGGTATGATAGACGTAATCCGTCGTAAGGTACCAACCAACAAAACTCTTGATATTACTTTTTCTTCTCAAGATATACTTAAAAAGCTTCTTGATGGTCCTCTTTACATAGCTAGCCACATCTATGATAAGCCCACCAATGGGATATAAATAGATCCCACTTGTGGAAAGAATCTGATCACGAAAGAGTCTTTAGTATTACATGAGATTTATCAAGATGACTATAATAAACTAACTACATGGATTAAAACAAATATTGGTTTTGCATGCCCTATGATTAGATTGATCATACTCCCATTACACTTGTAGGACTCAAAACTTTGGATGTAACATTTTCTATCATTCTACAATCAAATCAATTTTGTCTATGGCTAGGTCACCCTTGGCTTTGCTTGATGAAAGCGGTCCCCTCAATTGGTCACAAATGTTTGAAGTTTCCACATGGAAATGAAATATTTACCATACACCATAGTGGTTTTCATCCATTATCTTCTAAAGGAAATTTCTCCTTAGAAGCCTATTGGCTTGAACCTATGGAACCCATCACCCCTTGTAAGGATTTTTTTTTCATCACCTATTAAAGGTTCAAAGCCAAACACATCGCCGAATTGTCTCTTCATAACCAATCTCCATCCAATTCTACTTCTCCTATCCTTGATGAGACCACACTTCAACCTGAGTCCAAAACTGGAAAAACAACACAACCCCATTAGCAACCAACCATAAACACTTCCCCTTCCTCGTTTAAATGACAAAGAGAAAATGAAACAAATCCCATCATGCCTCCTTGCATTAAACAAGTGTATAAAGCTAAAGAGAAAGTGATTCACCCATCTTCTTCAGTTTCTTCCATTCTTTCCCCTGCAGAAGAAAAGGAACCTATGATGGATCAACCCTCTCTTACCCCTCAACAAATTCAAAATAAAATAAAATGAAATCACAGTGCTAGGGAGCATAGGTATCATTATCACCTCCTTGCTCATCAGTCTCAAATGGAAGAAAACAAAGAAAATGAAGCTCTTCTTTTGACAAAAGCAATAGATGATCACCCTCCTCCTCTTGATCTACCACAAGATAGTATAGTATAATCCTCACAACAAAATGATCCAATCCAACAAACCCAACTTTTGATACATCCTTCCTTGGAAATAACCTTTCCTCCATCCATCATAATCAATCTTGATGATGATGATGATGATGATGAGGAAATCACAAGAATAGATGAAGAAGTGCATAATGATCTAAACTCTTTATTTGCATCTACCATGAGCTTACATGATAAAACTTCTATACCAAGTGAAGAACTTATTTCATCTCCTAGTTTGACACTTGCAATTCTTCCTTTGGGCGAGTCAACCGCCCTCACAATACACTGAGCATGATTGGGAGGAAAATGACTTGTTAGATGGTTGACATACATTCACCTTACTATCCTTTTATATTTTATGTCCTTTTTATTTTCATTAGTTTCATTTGCTTATCATGTTCCCTCATAAAGTGCATTTGATGTTCTCTCTCTCTCTTTATGCACTTCCTCTATTTGTACCTTTATTCTTCTATATGTCATACTTTATCTTTACTTTTTTTTTGTGTTTTCCTTTTGGGGATGATACAAAGCATTGAGATGCCCTATGTCTCTTACATGTTGACCTAAAAGGTCCTTTTCCTTTTTCATTTTTTCTTTTGTGTTTTCCTTTTGGGGATTAACAAAGCATTGAGATGCCCTATGTCTCTTCCACATTGACCCAATCAGTCCCTTTTCCCTTTTTACTTTATCTTTTTCTTGTGTTTTCCTTTTGGGGATGATGGAAGGTATTGAGACTAAAATTTATCCTTCATGTGGACCCAAAATATTTTTCTTTTCTTTCGCCTTTTCATTTTCTTTTCACTTGTGTTTTCCTTTTTGGGATGATGCAAAGCGTTGAGACCGAAGTGTCTCTTCCATGTTGACCCAAAAAAAACTTTATTTTCCATTTGTTTTTTCTCTCTTTGTGTCATTCTTCTAGTTCTATGTGCTTTGGCGAATGATGATAGTTATGAGCACTTTCATAAAAACATTGTAGCAATGAACATATTGACCCCAAATCCATAAATCCCTTATGTGTTTGGTGTGTTCCTTTCTGGGGGGAAACCCTCCTTTTCTTTTCTTTTTTTTTTTTTTTTACATGATGCAACCTAGCTTAGAAATATATGACTTGGCAGAGGGGATTTCCAAGTTGGCTATCATGCGCCTTGTTTATTTTTGCAATTTTCCTTTTTGACTTTAAAGTAATTTCTCGTAAAATGGTGTGTAGTAATTCCTTTAAAGTGGGGGGAAAACATTGGCATCATTTCATTTGCATTCTTGGTTCTTAGTGCAGCTTTGTTATTTCATACAATGCATTTTTCACTTTGTGGATGACATTGGATTTTATTCCCTTCATAAGTGTGATCTATCTTAGCATATTACATTCCTCTTAGTGGCCTGATGTGATGCACTACATCCCTTAAGCTATGAATATTTTATTCTTTGATTGGTCCTTTCTTGGAGACATTAGACACAATGTTCCCTAAGTGATAGAACTTCCATGAACTTCACAAGACTCCTTTGAATATATTTTTCACTTTTACATTGTTGCATTTTACATTTGACATCTTTGCCACCTTGCATAACGTAGCTTTCATACCTATGGTAGCTTGCTCTTTGTTCACCAGTTCTAAGTATACTAAGCATTTCTTGTATCATGAATCACAAACCAACATTTTCCTTTGTGGCACCTTGTTAAAGTTATTAGGAGGTATAAGTTTAATATGGTTGAGCAGGAAGCCCATTCAATGGCATGAATTTCCTCATAGCCACCTATGTGTTTGTGAGTGCATACCAACTAGCATATGTACTTCACCTTTTTGGACCTTCTCACTCGAAAGACCACCATGAGTTCTGTCACTCTAGAGTGAGTATGCATTCTCTTTTTCTCACAAACAATCTAGATCTAATCCATAACTAGTTAGACAAATGATTGAAGCTTGATATGATTCTCCCTTTTCTTCTCCTTCTTTCTTGCTTGTGTTTCTTTGTTCTTATGTTTAGTTTACCATGGGATCTTCATCCTATGGGCTTGATCATCCCTCTTGATCATTTTTATTCTATCTTACTCCCATAAGTACATTTGGACCCTTCTCGATGTGCATGGATACTTTAGTGTGAGTTTGAAGCAAGTTCATCCTCACACTAAAGTAGGGGCTAATGTACCATAGAAAATTGGCTCTTGGACACTTTCATGGTCTTTTAGGTCTTTCTCTCATGATGCTTGGTGTATTTTCCTTTGATTTAATGTTGCAATGTGGCTTAAACATTCATATTAGGTCCTAAATATTCAAATTATGACATCTTGTGAAGGTGTTGTGAAGTGTTGTAAAACATTTCTACACTTTTCTAGGTTCTTTTCATTATAGTTCACCTAAAAATCACCTTTTCATCACTTATTAAGTCCTATTTTAATGTGTTGTAAAGTCTTGTAACAACATTTCATGATTTTCTAATCTTAATTTCACTATTTCCACCTTTTTTATGCTTTATTTGACCCCTTTATGCACTCATAAGGCTTAATTGAGTGTGTTTTCGAATGTAAACCTGATAAACAACATTAAATGTGACTTAATTCCTAACACCCACTTTCAAGCCCAAGGTGGGACCCATTCACCATGGGTTGTGAATGATTCCCTCTTGGCTCAAAATTCAAAATATTTCAAATCTTATTTCAGTTTTTTATTCAAAATTACCTTATGTTAGCCTATGATGAGGTATCATTAGGTTACTAAGGCATAAGTGTGTATAAATAAGTGTTTTTCTCCTCATTTTACACCTAATTCATTCAATCATTCATTCAATCACTTTGCATCATTCAATCAAGCATCAATCAAGTATCTTGGTGCAACCATTGACATAACTTCAGATTTCTTCAACAAGGTTGTGGTGAGTTTAGGACATTTTCATGTTGTTTATTCATCTTTCTTTGATCATTTCATTCCATTTCTTCATTAAGGTTTTGATTACCAAAGTGGGATTTGACCAAGGAAAATCCCTATAACTTAAGCCTTAACCATTTTACCCCTTTTGCATGTGTGTTTGCAAACTTTTGTATGTAGATTTGTAAAAAAATTAGGTATTGAAAGGTGGAAAAGAAGTAAAAAAAGTGTTTCAAGTCAGCTACATCCTATTTCAAGCTTGGAGACAACCTACAATCCATTTTGGGTATGGGGATCATGGCTAAAAAGGCGATATATGGGGTATGTGTAAGGTGTGGCTGATTTTTTAACCAATTGAAATGAAAAAGGTTTTTAGGATATTTTTTATCTTTCCATCAATATAAATTATGCTTTACTTTGAATTTAATAATAATTATTAATTTTCTATTTGAATTATGACTAAAGTCCTGATTGATAGGTGATTGAAAAACATGTATAGCTTTCAAAAGGTATGACATTTTTTGAATTCAAAATGTGTGTTACATTCTATGATTCACATACTATAGGATTAAAAAAAAATTGAATTTCATGAAGTTTTGACCAAGTTAAGATGGTCAGACATGTACGAGTTTTTATATTTTTTAAAAGTTTTAATAAAAATTTCATAATTAATTATTTACTTGGAATAAAATTACAAAAAAATATGCATCACATCGGGACATAAGTCCTCTACTTATATCTAAAATATTATAAAATTATCATTTTATTGTGGTTAGGGTGGTCAGATAGACACCTACTTCTTATTTTTCCCTAAAATTTAAGTACTACTACATTGAAATTTCAAATTTTCACCAAATATAGTTTTAAAACAAAATAAACCTAGTAGTTTAGAAACTACATTCAATTTGCTACAGATTCTATTCTTACATATTTTTAAAATATTATAAATAACTTATTCAAATTTTTATGTCAAGTTGCCTAACTCTTCTTTTTCTAATTTTTTTGCTGCTTAAGGGCCTGTTTTTTTCCATGATGATCCTACACATATTCTTTCAATAGACTTGACTTCGTCAACCCAACAACTAGACAAGTTCAGATCTGGTGTTATAGAATTGGTCCCTAATTTCACAGAATTTTGGAAGAGGATTGATTTTCCATTAGTGGTGAATAAGTCCCACCTTAATGTTGGAAAACTAGATTTTGTCAGATTTCAGTTCACAATAGCCAAAAACTAGTTTTCAAAGGTTTTCACTAGAAGTAGAACTGATTTTCCATCAGTGGCCAATGATTCCCACTGGTGATTTTCACTAATTTTTATCAACATTTGGGACACTTCAGATTCATCATTCTTTGCCTAGGTGCACTCTGATTCAACCTTCTTCATTTCTATTTTGCAGTTTCATTCATCTTTTAAAGCTTTTTGCAATCGCTTTGTTTTCAAACATTGCATATATCTTAGGTTTTGCATTCTAATAAGTCAATTTCATTGTTTAGTTGCATTTAGATAATCTCATTTAGCCTTAATTTCATCACACATACATTAGATTGAGTGAACCACATTGATTTTTGGTGGGGTTTATCTCTCTCCTTTTAGGTGAAAGATCATAAGAGTGCAAGAGTAGCCTATAAACCTCATTGCCAAAAATCTATGGTTCATTTTCGTGAACTTGCATATTGAGCACTTTATCTTTCTGATTTTATTTGCATCTTGCATTATAGGTTTCATTTGCATCAACATTCAATTAGGTTATTGTTTTGTTTTAGCATCCTAGGGCTTCTCAAATTGCATTAGTGAAAGACTCATTTAAACTTCATTTTTGCATATCATATCATTAAGAAAAACTAAAAAAATTACATTTGTATCCTCAATTTACATCTAAAAAAAATTAAACTCACTTTAAATTTTTTGAAAAACACAAAAAAATTTCATACTTGGACTCATTCACCACCCTGGGTGAATTAGTCCACCTGCACATTTCAAACATCATTTTTAGGAAATTTCTAGGCATTTAATGCATTTTTGTGCTCTATTGTTATTTCTCTATTTCAATTTGTAGAATTCTTATTATTTTCATTTTGCACTCCTAGATTTCCTTGCATTTACATTCACCCATATTTTGTGGTACTTGTATGAGTGTTTGGTTCCCCATTGATAATACTTTAGTGAGACGAAGTTCTAGACTCATGGCTTCCTGTGATAACACTTTCCTTGTGTACCTTGGGATCTCAAGAGCTCCTACTCCTAGTATGGAAAATGGTGCATTAGGCATGGATACTACCACTACTATGCCTTCATCTTTCCATCCAATGCATGTTGACACAAAAACTAGTTCCATTCTGTAAGAAAAGTTCATTAGTATTCATGAAGATTTTTCACATTTACAACAAGATTTATCTCTTGAATAAATTTATAGTACTACCATACCTATGATAGAAAAACTTCATCACTTGATTGAAAGTGAGGATAGTTTACAAGTTATGAAAAGAATAGTTGAGATATACAATAAACATGCTCCTTCCACATCCCAATCAACAAACCTAGTTACAAGCTAAGGAGGATCTCTTATCCCTCCTCCTTTAACTATAGCATCGATACCAACTTATACCACTCCTCAAGTTACAACAACTATGCAACAAGTTAGTCATGTGAATTCTTCTATCACTATTCCAACTAGCATTCCTAGTTATTTTGTGGCATCAAATATCCCTTCTTCCACCCCTCTTAGTATCCCTTTCACTTCCCCTAGCATTACATACACTCCATCACTAGTTTCCATTCCACCTCATACCACTTACACTGATCCCATCATTACACTACTCTTTAACACTGTTTCATGTATGCAACAAAAAATCTCCACCATTAGTCAAATTAAAAATTCTCCACCCACATATCATGCTCATAGTAGTCCATTATCCTTAGAGATCTTATGCACATAGATGCCACAAGGAATTGAAATTCCTAAGTTTGAGAAATATTGAGGTAAAGGAGAGCCTACTAATCATGTCAATGCTTACATAGCCTTGTGCAATGATTTTTTCCTTGATGATAAACTATTAGCCAAAATTTTTCCTAGGACCTTAAAAGACACTACAATAGAGTGGTTTTCAAACTTACCTAATAATTAAATTTGATCATTCAATGAACTTGTGGATTACTTTATAAGTCACTTCCAAGTTCATATGACTCCCAAAAAGACAATGGTTGATCTAATATGATGTAAACAACATGTAGATGAAAAAGTCACTAATTTCATTTCATGATATTAGTCATTGTATGCTCAAATTGATATGAAGATTCTTGTTTCACATCTGCAAAATATTTTTATAAAAAATATTGCACACTCATCTTCAAGATAAGCTGACTATGATTAAATTTCATTTGTTCATGCATTTATGCATGACCCTTTGTGACTATCACAACTTAGTTTCTAGTTGTGATTCAAAGTCCACTTCTAACAAAGCTGGGAAGTTTGAGCAAAACAACCACAACAACATGCAAAACTTTAGTAAACCAAACAGAGGATTTTTATAGTTTAATCCACCTTCTCCCCAACCAACACAAACTATTCCAAGTCAAGTGGTAGCTATTAAAGCAATGGTTCTCTTTACCTATATGGAATTGAAGAGAAAATTCACTCCCTTACCCGACACTCTCCAATGTACAATGAACCAATTGCTCGAGCAAAAAGCGATCACTTTGTCTACTATTAAACCACTCGATACTGCCAAGCCTTTACCACCCACCTTTAAACCAAATGATTATTGTCATTTTCGTCACCAAAATGGGCATGACACTAAACAATATAAGTTTCTCAAATACTTAGTCCAAGATCTCATTGACTCTAATCATTTGTCCATTGCAGGTGTCAATGATCAAGGAAATAAGTTCGTTACACCCCCTAACTAGAATCTACAAATTTTCACCAACCTTATGCCTAAACACAATGACTCATTTGTCAAGGATAGTGAACATTCAAACACTCACATGATGAACATTGATACAAATAATGAGCAACATGATTTAACTCCAAATATTACCCAAGTTAATCATATGGATGAACTTGTGGGAATGATAGATGCTATCCCTCGTAAGGGCCCAACCAACAAAACTCTTGATATTAATTTTTCTTCTCATTATATACTTAAAAATCTTCTCAATGGTCCTCTTTACATAACTGGTTGCATCTATGATAATCCCACCAATGGGATATAAATAGATCCCGCTTGTGGTGAGAATGTGATCACAAAAGAGTTTTTAGTATTACATGAGCTTTATCAAGATGACTATAATAAACCAACAACATGGATTAAAACACATACTATTTTTGTGTGCCCTATGATCAGATTGATTGCACTCCCATTACAAGTAGGACTCAAAAATTTGGATGTAACATTTTCTATCATTCCACAATTAGATCAATTTCATCTATGGCTAGGTCACCCTTGGCTTCTCTCATTGAAAGTGGTCCCCTTAGTTGTTCACAAATGTTTGAAGTTCCCACATGTAAATGAAATTTTTACCATACACCATAGTGGTTTTCATTCATTGTCTTCTAAAGGTAATTTCTCCTTAGAAGCCTATTGGCCTGAACCTATGGAGCCCATCACCCCTCGTAAGGATTTCTTTTTAATCACTTATCAAAATTTCAAAGACAAACACATCGTCAAATTGTCTCTTTGTAACCAATCTCCATCCACTTCCACTTCTCCTATCCTCGATGAGACCATGCTTCAACTTGAGTTCAAAATTGAACAAACACCACCCCATGAGCAACCAACCATAAACACTTCCCCTTCCTTGTTTAATAAACCAAGAGAAAATGACACAAATCTCATCATGCCTCCTCACATTAAACAAGTGTATGAAGCTAAAAAGAAAGTGATTGAACCATCTTCTTCAGTTTCTTTCATTCTCCCCTCTGCAAAAGAAAAGGAACCTATGATGGATCAACTTGTTTTTACCCCTCAACAACTTTAAAATAAAATAAAATAAAACCACGGTGCTAGGGAGTGTAGGCATTGTCATCGTCTCCTTTCTCATTGATCTCAAATAGAAGAAAACAAAGAAATCCAAGCTCCGCTTTTGATAGTAGCAATATATGATCACCCTCCTCCTCTTGACCCACCACAAGATACTATAGTCCAATCCGCAAAACAAAATTATTTGATCAAACATTGCATATATCTTAGGTTTTGCATTCTAATAAGTTAATTTCATTGTTTAGTTGCATTTAGATAATCTCATTTAGCCTTAATTTCATCACACATACATTAGATTGAGCGAACCACATTGATTTTTGGTGGGGCTTATCTCTCTCCTTTTAGGTGAAGGATCCTAAGAATGCAAAAGTAGCCTATAAAACTCATTCCCAAAAATCTATGGTTCATTTTGGTGAACCTACATATTGAGTACTTTATCTTTCTGATTTTCTTTACATCTTGCATTCTATGTTTCATTTGCATCAACATTCTATTAGGTTATTGTTTTGTTTTTTTATCCTAGTGTTTCTCAAATTAAATTAGTGAAAGACTCATTTAGGCTTCATTTTTTCATATCATATCATTAAAAAGAACTGAAAATATAAATTTTTATCCTCAGTTTACATCTAAAAAACATTCAAATCACTTTAATTTTTTTGAAAAATACTGAAATATCTCATACTTTGATTCATTCACCACCCTAGGAAAATCAGTCCACCTACACATTTCAAGTAGCATTTACTGCATTTCTATTCTTTATTGTAATTTATCTATTTCAAATTGTAGAACTTATGTTATTTTCATTTTGCACTCCTAAATTTCCTTGCATTTACATTCACCCCATCTTTTGTGGTACTTGTATGAGTATTTGGTGCCCCATTGATAATACTTTAGTGAGACAAAGTTCTAGACTCATGGCTTCCTGCAAATAGCACTTTCATTGTGGATCTTGGGATCTCAAGAGCTCCTACTCCTAGTATGGACAATAGTTCATTAGGCATGGATACTACCACTACTATGCCTTCACCTTTCCATTCAATGCATGTTGACACACAAACTAGTTCCATTCTATAAGAAAAGGTCATTAGTATTCATGAATATTTTTCACATTTACAACAAGATTCATCTCTTGAAAATATTTCTAGTACTGCCATACCTGCAATATAAAATCTTCATCACTTGATTGAAAGTGATGATGGTTTAAAATTTATTTAAATAATAGGTGAGATATACAATTAACATGCTCCTTCCACATCCAAATCAGCAAACCTAGTTGCAAGACAAGGAGGATCTCATATCCCTCTTCCAACTATAGCATCGATACCAACTTATACCACTCCTCAAGTTACAACAACTATGCAAAAGGTTAGTCATGTGAATCCTTCTATCACTATTCCAACTAGCATTCCTAGTTCTTTTGTGGCATCACATATCCCTTCTTCCACCCCTCTTAGTTTCCCTTTTACTTCCCCTAGCATTACATACACTCCATCACCATTTTCCCTTGCACCTCATACCACTTACACCAATCCCATCATTACACTACTCTTTAACACCATTTCATCTATGCAACAAAAAATCTCCACCATTAGTTATATTCAAAATGCTCCACCCACATATCATGCTTGTAGTAGTCCATTATCCTTAGAGATCTTATGCACACAAATGCCACAAGGAATTGAAATGCCTAGATTTGAGAAATGTAGAGGTAAACGAGACCCTACTAATCATGTCAAAGCTTACATAGCCTTGTGTAGTGATTTTGTCCTTGACAATAAACTATTAGCCAAATTTTTTCCGAGGACCTTAAAAGACACTACATTAGAGTGGTTTTTAAACTTACCTAATAATTCAATTCGATCATTCAATGAACTTGTGGATGCCTTAATAATTCACTTCCAAGTTCATATCACTCCCAAAAAGACAATGGTTGATCTAATGTAATGTAAACAACATGTAGATGAAAAAGTCACTAATTTCTTTTCACAATATTAGTCATTGTATGCTCAAATTGATGTCAAAATAGCTGATTCACATCTTTAGAAAATGTTTATCAAAAATTTCACACTCACCTTCAAGATAAGCTAAATATGATGAAATTTCCTTTGCTCATGCATTTATACATGGTCCTTTGTGAGTATCACAACTCAGTTTCTAGTCATGATTCAAAGTTCACTTCTAACTGAGTTGAGAAGTTTGAGCAAAACAACCACAAAAATGCACAAGACTTTAGAAAACCAAACAGAGGATTTTTACAGTTCAATCCACCTTCACCACAACCAACCTAACCTATTCCAGATCCAATGTTTCACTAGTAGGCTGAGTTTTGCATCTTAGTAAGGTGAACTATTCAGTGACAACAAGTATAGTTCAAAATCTTAAGGGATTCAACTAGTTGAGCATAGCTCAAAGTGATTCAATGTGTTTGGGTGAAAAAAAGGACTATGGCTAGTGTAAATGTACCCAACCAGATGTATTGGAATAGTTCATTTGGTCACATGAGTTGTGAAACAAAAGTTACACCACTTTGCAACTTTGCACTACTTGTATTTGACAACTTTTTCCCCAAGTGGAATGTTTCCACCAAGGGATAATTCCTCTGAGATAGGGAAAACCAAGAGAGGCTATTGTAGAGAGTCCCAACATGATCTCATAGGATTATATGAGAATTTTCTAAGTGTCATGGTGTCTGAGTAAAAATCAATTGAAGATTGCAGCCATTTTGCACTTTGGACTCTTAAGGGATTCAACTAGTTGAACATAGCTCAAAGTGATTCAATATGTTTGGGTGAAAAAAAGGACCATTCCTAGCATAAATATACCCATTTGGATGTGTTGGAATAGTTTTTTTGGTCACACAAGTTGAAAAAAAAAAGTTGCACCACTTTGCAACTTTGAACTACTTGCATTTGACAACTTTTTTCCCAAGAGAAATATCGCCACCACGAGAAAATGCCTCAGAGATAAAGAAAACTAAGAGAGGCTATTATAGAGAGGTCTTATTTGATCCCATATAATTATATGAGAATTTTCTAAGTGTTAGAGTGTTCAAGTAATATCCTATTGAAGATTGTAGTCATTTTGCACTTTAGACTTTTAAGGGACTCAACCAGTTGAACCAAGCTCAAAGTGATTCAATGTATTTGGGTACAAAGGAGGAACATTACTATCATAAATATACCCACATAGATGTGTTGGAACATTTTATTTGGTCATATGAGTTGTAGAAAAAAAGTTGCAAAACTTTGCAACTTTGAACTACTTGCATTTAACAAATTTTTCCCCACACAAAATGTTGCTATTATGGGAAAAAACCTCTGAGATAGAAAAAACCAAGAGAGGTTATTTTAGAGGGGGCCAACATGATCCAATAGGCTTAGACAATAAGTTTCTAAGCATCATGATGTCCGAGTAACAACTTGTCAAAGATTGCAACCATTTTGCACTTTGGACTCTTAAGGGATTCAATCGGTTGAGCATAGCTCAAAGTGATTCAACATGTTTGGGTGTGAAAGAGGACTATTATTAGTGTAAAATTACCCACCTAGAAACATTGGAACAATTAGTTTGGTCACATGACTTGTAGAATGAAAGTTACACCACTTTGCAACTTTGAACTACTTACATTTGACAACTTTTTCCCCAAGAAAAATGTCTCCACCATGGGAAAATGCCACCAAGATAGCAAAAAATAATTGATATTATTTTGGAGGATCCCAAAGTGATCCCATAGGTTTAGAAAAGATTTTTCTAAGCATCATGATGTCCGAGTAACAACCGGTTGAAGATTGTAGCCATTTTGTACTTTGGACTCTTAAGGGATTTGACTGGTTGAACGTAGCCCAAAGTGATTTGGTGTGTTAAGGTGTGAAAGAGGACCATTCTAGCATAAAGGTACCCACTCAGATGCATTGGAGCAACTCATTTGGTCACATGATTTGTAGAATGAAAGTTGCACCACTTTGCAACTTTGAACTACTTGTTTTGAGAACTTTTTCTACAAGCGAAATATCGCCACCACAAGAAAATGCTTTTGAGATAGTAGAAACTAAGAGAGGTTGTTGTAGAGGGGTCCAATTTTATCCCATGGTATCATACAAGAAGTTTATGAGCATCCTGGTGTTTGAGTAATAGTCTGTCGAAGATTGTGGCCATGTTGCACTTTGGACTCTTAAGGGATTCGACCCATTGATCATAGCTCAGAGTGATTCAATACATTTGGGTGTGAAAGAGGAAACATGAATAGTGTAAACATACCCACCTAGATGGGTTTGAATAGTTTTTTTGGTCACATGAATTGCAGAATGAAAGTTGCACCACTTTGCAACTTTGCACTACTTGCATTTGACAACTTTTTTCGCAAGAGAAATGTCACCACCATAGGAAAATACCTCCAAGATAGTGAAGACTGAGAGAGGTTATTATTAATGGGTAAAATAAAATTTCATAGACTTAGACAAGAAATTTCTAAGTGTCACAATGTCTAAGTAATAGCTCATCAAATATTGTAGCCATTTTGCACTTTGGACTCTTAAGGGATTCAGTCGGTTGAATGTAGCTTGGAGCAATTCAGTGTGTTTGGGTGAAAAAGAGGACCATTTATAGCATAAATGTACCAACCTAGATGTGTTGGAATAGTTTTTTTGGTCACACGAGTTGTAGAACAAAAGTTACACCACTTTGCATCTTTGAACTACTTGTATTTGACAACTTTTTTGCCAAGCAAAAATCACCACCATGGGAAAATGCCTCAGAGATAGTGAAAACTGAGAGAGATTATTGTATAGAAGCCGAATACAATCCCATATACTTAGATGAGAAGTTTATAAGCATCACGTTGTTTGAGTAACAACCTATCGAAGATTGCAGCCATTTTACACTTTGGACTCTTAAGGGGGATTTAGACGATTGAACGTAGCTTGGAGCAATTCAACATGTTTGGATACAAAATATGACTATTCCTAGTATAAATGTACCCACCCAAACATGTTGTAATAGTTCATTTGGTCACGTGAGTTCCATAATAAAAGTTGCAATGCTTTACAACTTTGCACTAGCATTTGACAACTTTTTCCCCAAGTGAAATGATGCCACCACGGGAAAATGCCTCTAAGATAGTGAAAACTGAGAGAGGTTATAATAGAGGGGCTCAATGTGATTCCATAGGATTAGATGATAAGTTTCTAAACATCACAGTGTCTGAGTAATAGCCTGTCGAAGATTGTATCTATTTTTTTCATGCACAAAAGAACATTGAAAATACATTTTAATTATTTCATGGGGCTTATTTTCATGATATTCACATGCACAAGTGAAAAGGGATTAAGTTTTATCTTTGATTTTTTATTTTTGATCAATAATAGTGCATCATTTATGTATCGTGTCAATAAACCATAATGCTAATTTGTGCCTTGGAATGTTATATCATGGAAGTCTTAGTCCAAAAAAGGTTTAGTATCATCGTGATATTTTTTTAATAACCTGAGAAAACCCAATGTATCTGCTCATGCTATTCCATCCTATGTTTTTGTTATTGGACATGTGACTATGTTGTCAAAGTTGATAAGAGCACCAAATGCCAAGTGACTATTTAGAGAGATTGGTTGGTTGAAGAATGTTTGAGTATTGTCAAAGGTGTTGGAGGGTATTGAAACATTGTTTCCCCCACTGTTCATGATGTTATGCCCTTGGTGTGTTTTTCCTTCCTTGGATGCCCACTAGGTTAGGTTGTTAATGGTGGAAATGTGTACTAAGATGTATTGTGCATTTATTTTCATTGAAGTCATTGAAGGGTAACTAGGATTATGTAAAGAGACAGATCATGATGATAGTGACTCTAAAAATCATACAATATTAGAGTAGATTTTGGAAATCCCAACATGGAAAACCTAAGTGTAGATAAGCTTGACAATGATGGATTCCCTTTTATTGGTAATTTTGGTTTTAAGAGTTTTTTGGTGTGGTTAGGAGTTGTTTGGTGTGTTTAAGAGTTTTCTAAGGTAATTCATGACCATGTAAAATCATGCAATCCACTTTAGTGTGCTTAGAGGGTCGTTGATTTAAAAGTTACAAAATGTTGAGAAATGGGAAAGAAAAGTTGTCATGCATTTTTAGCAAGTTGTCAAAAATTAGGTATCGGTTACATGCAATTAAAAAAATGGTTCCTAATCATCTTAAATCAATTGTAAATGGCTGGAAAAAGCATGAATATGATGTAACGGTCGAATGGAAGCATGGTTGTAGTTTTTTTTCAAATTTGGAATGAATTGAAGCAAGTTTTTTTGTGATTTTTTTGGGTTGTCGCAAATTCTAGCTTCTTATATAGACTATGCAGTCCATGGATTGATTTGAAATCAATTTTATTTGATAGGCCAATGAATCTACTTCATTTTTATTTTTGTTTCATCAAATTTCATTAAGTTTTGTTAAAGTTATTGAGATTTTACTAAAAATAAGCTAAAACCCTAGCCAGGGTAGCAACAAGTATTAAAAATGTAATATATTTAATTTTAAAAGTTCAAAATGTTGAAATATCACTGAAAATTCTTTTTTTACATGCTCTTGGACTTGGACAAGGTATGGAGTCTTGAAATGCATGCATGAAAGAGATTTCTTTGATAGGAATTTATGATTTGTGAGTGTATCTAACCTTGTAGTAGTTGTGAAGGTAAGTTTGAGTGAAGGAGTAGTTTGGGTTCTTTTTGGTTGGTGAAGGTGTTGGGAATATGTGGAGAGGTCTTGTAGACTTGTACCTTGGGTTTTTGAGAATTTTTGAAGGGTTAATACAAGTCATTTTATGACTGTCCCAAGAGGACTTTTTTTGTAGTCATAAGCAAGGTGCTAGTGTCCAAGCACATTGGTGCTTTGAATGAGTCTTGGTAGTGAATACTTGATGTAAAAACCTTTGAAATGTTGTATGAAGACCTCCAAGTTAGTGGTTGATGGTTTGAAGTAATCTTTATTGATTTGGGTTTAGGCCATTAATGTTTCCTTTCCCAGTTTGAACAACACAAATCTTGTAAGCCCTATGAATTGTTGCATTGCTCAGTCTCCAAAATAATTTTGTTATGACAATTCAAGTCCCTTACACAATTTTTCCATGATGTTCACACTATCTCTAGATTGCATTGAATTAAGGTCTCCAAGTAGGTTCATTGCTAGGTCTGCTAAAAGTGCATTTAGGAGCAGCTATGAAGAACATGCAAGAATGATTTTCCTTTTGGGTCCGTTTTAATGTTGCTTGTCCTTCCTTTGCATCAAGAAGGAGTTATATGGTTTATAGAAGAGAAAAAAAATATGCCTTTGTTCACTAGAAGAAATTTTTTTCATATTTTTTCATAAATTCACATGCTTTTCCTTCAAGAAAACTTTAAATGTAAACCATAAACCATAACAACTAACTTTAAATGTAATATACACATTTAATTGAGGAATATATTAAGGAATACACACATTTGCATGTATTAATTTCTCATAATTTTTGTATATAAAAAAATACACTAAGTCAATAACAAATATTACAATAGTGATGGAAGAACATCTTGAAAATCCTCCCATTTCTCAATACTTGTAGCAATACATGCAGGGAAATAATCATCTCATTTGCATCCTAGATCATGAAACATATTGTACAAGAAGAAACAAAAGGTGTTGTTACCCAGTTTGTTTTCTCCAATCTAGCTTAGGTGGCCCAATTATTTGCATTCCAAAATGCTTCAAAACATGTACACCCCCTACTCCCTTGGGAACACATGGGTAGTAGTCTCTCCATGGTGTGTACTCTCACAAGAATTTGGTCCACAAAAAACCTACAAAATCCTAACAATTTTAGATATGGAATGACATGAAAAAAATTAAAAGACCAATAACTGAATAATGTTAGACATGCACCTTCTGACCAAGTCTATTATCACCTTCAAGCATGCTATAAGTAGATAAATTGAAGGTCCTACAATGGTGATGTGGCTCATATTTCACTTCTTTCTCATACCACTACACACTTGCACTAGCAACCAATGTTGTTCTTTTCTTAAGTTGAGAATATTAAGTATAACCTATAGTCACAAATGCATCAATGATAGTCCTAAATGCATATGACATCAAACACTAGTAGAGAATACCAACTTAAAGGTAGTCAATAGAGAGCCACATATAATTATCATTTTATAAATTAAAAATAATGTAATTTTGCAAACCCTTCTACAATCAAACTTAAATGCTTGAAAGAAAGTAGTGATCAATAACATGAATTTACAAATTCAATGTGCATGTACTTAAAAATCAATCTATAGAACCATCTAGGGCTGCTCTACTCTTTATTGTTTCAAGTATTTCCTTATGGTTAGACTCGGGCACTTTCCACAAGTTCTTGTTCCCAGGTTTTCCCTTATATTTGATCAAATGAACATTGGTTGTGACTATAAGGTTTGAGTAGTGAAGAATCTTCCAATGTGTGTCAAAGTTCTCAAACATCCAAACTACAACATTCATAACTAGGTACCTTTTAAGCCATGTTCCAGTAAAAACTACTGAACCTATAGGATATTCTATGTTTTCTCCATCTATAATTGGGGCCTCCAATTTCTTTCTAGCCTCAATACAATGACACAGGTAATAATCTCTACCCTCAACATTGTCTTCATCTGTAATCACTACATAAACATGCCCTACATTGATATGTTCATCTTGTTAGATGTATTTAATGAGCATCAAAATAAAACCTGAAAGTAAGATATATTACCTAGTTCTAGTAGGTCTGATACATGATCAAATTCAACAGATGATTGCATCTCCATGATTTGTAGAGCCATTAGGAGTTGATAAGTGTTAAGTGGGGTTAGAATTCTTATTGAGCATCTTTAAACCCACTTTGTTGACTCACAATTATTCCATGCTTGAAGTGTACATGCAAAATAAAAGCATGCCATCTTCCATGTATGGATAGTTCATTTACCTACATTGGAGCTTCTTAAAGAGTGTATCTCAATCGATCTTGTTAGTGTACAACAATCCTCACATTTTTCAATGTTAGTATCATCTACTAAATGAAAAAATCCATGAACTAAAGAATTACCTTCACTACCTGGACCCACTGCATGATTGCGCCACTAAAAAATTGATCTTCCATCTATCAACTTTACAATGTATTTGTACTTTAACTCTTCTTGTGCTAATGATCCTTTGATACATGCACCTACTCCATCATTCTCCCCCTTTCCATGCCCGACCTTTAATAAGTTCCACATATGGGGAACACCATTGATCATATGCATCCTGCTCAACAAGTAAAACTTTCTAGAGTTCTTGAATTACAATGTATTGTTATCTAACCTTATGATATGCTAACTAAATGATATGTCTTTGCTAGCTAGATCAATGTAGAACATTTGAAAGCAACCTTGCACAAACTCTGTAGAATGTTTACAATCATTACTGATGTAAAAGTGATACTCCCTCAATACTTTCCTGTTATCCTCTCTACTATCATTTGCATGAATGAATGCTATATGCACAAATATATCAACCTACATGGAGTTTTAGTACTATGATTGTACCTCATTCTATGGTTGTAGTGTGTAGTTCTCCATGAAGTCAACAACTAAAACAATGCTATGAAGTGGAAATGTGTCCTTGCATAACTTGAATTGTGAGTCCAACCATCAAGCTCTATGTTTATTCCTTGCATACTCATAGACCACCTAATCATGTAAAATTCCCATAAATTGATACATTGGAATCTTATCATTGACTAATTCACACTTCTTTGCTTCTTTCCCATCTTTTAGACTATAGGCCACTGTCTTGTATTTTCCAAATTCCATAGTTTCGTCTCCAATTGTGTGTGTACTAGCCATGTGTTGGAAAATTGGAAAATGTTGCATGCCACCAAAATGATCACATTTCCATCCAAACATGAATTCTTGTAAAAAAAATTAACCATCCATTCTTTCACATAAAATGGAAGATAAAAATTCCCTTGAGGGTTCAGGTGGAGGCCTTATGTTACATTCTTGCAAAACATTGTTAATATGCATATCTACACATATATGTTGATAAACATCATAATGGTTAGAAAAATCAATATGTACTTTACAAAAACAAGTAGTGTGTGTGTGTGATTTATTTTGACATAAATAGGCTTTGTCATTTCAAAATACCTTTGACATATTTTAATTTCAGGAAAATTTTGTACAAAATCCACAAAAAATTGGGTTTGAGTGGTATCCAAATAATGCTTTGGATGTGGCTCATGGATTTTACTACCAATTATATTTCTTACAACATATCTTTGATTGGGAGAGGTCCTTATTTTATCTTTCCAATAATCTACTATTAAAAATCTCAAGGATTGAGCAATTCTTTTATATTTCTATGGCACTCTACCTGAGAATGCCCATAACGCATTGCTATTTGGATTCTCCACTCTTTCACACTTTCCTTTGGCTCTCATTATAGATGATCTAATTATTTTCAAATAGTTACTTGTCTTTGTAAGGTTCACCTTGTTCCTTGTTTGACTGCTTAATAGTGTTGTTGTCATCACACATTGTGTGGCACAACTATCCTTTGTGCATGAGGTAGAACCCACACTATTGTATGCAATCATCAAGTTCTTTACAATGGAATTTTCACTTGAGTCATTCGAAACTCTTATCCCAAGAGACTTCATGGTGGGCCTAAATTTGAGTTGCCTCATCTTTTCAACAAATAGTTGGCATCTTTCACCCTCACTTAGCTTCTCAAAAAATAAACTCCATATCCTCTGTGCATATATTTGATATGAACATTTTAGAATCTTATTAGGCATCCATTTCCAAACTTTGGAATCAATATCAATAAAAAAATTAGGTTTTATATGCAAAACTCTAGGAAGATTTCTCAAATGTAAATTTGTGGCAACATTACGAATGCCAACAACATCGGGGACAGATCATGTACCTTCAATCGAAGGTGCAATTGATGACGTATCTTAAGATTGACATGTAAATGATGTTGTACCTCCAACATGAGATATCGTTTGTGGAATTCCTTCAAATAGAGATGTGTTTGTTGATGTACTTTCAAAAAACATTGTTGTTGATGGTGTGTCTTTAACTGTAGATGTTGTAGCTTAGGGAAAATTCTATGTTAGTAGATTAGAGCATAAAACAAGATAACCCAAAGAAACAATGAAGCATAGAGGATTAAATAACATGAAAAGAAGAAAAATATTACCAAATTTCTTCAAACTCCATGATTGACCTCCATTGTACCTTGGGTATGTGCAAGATCATCGTGCAAAAAATAGGCCCTTAAGTGGCAAAAAGTTCAGAAAAATCAGTGTTAGGCAACTTGACGTAAATATTTGAATAAGTTATCTATATTATTTCAAAAATATGTAAGAATAGAATTTGTAGAAAATTGAATGTAGTTTCTAAAATACTAGGTTTATTTAAAATAAATAAAATCTATTTGGTGAAAATTTGAAATTTCAATGCGGTAGTACTTAAATTTTAGGGAAAAATAAGAAGTAGGTGTATGCGACCACCTAACCATAATAAATTAATAATATTTTTTTGTAATATTTTATATATAAGTAGAGGACTCATGTCCAGATGTGATGCATATTTTTGTAATTTTTCAAAGTAAATACTTAATTATGAATTTTTATTACAACTTTTAGAAAATATAAAAACTCATCCGTCCGACCACCTTAACTTGGTCAAAATTCATGAAATTTATTTTTTCTTTTTTTAATCCTATAGTATGTAAAGCATAGAATGTGATGCATGTTTCAGATTCAAAAAATATGATACCGTTTGAAAGTTATAGATGTTTTTCAATCAGCCTATCGATCAGGAATTTAGTCATAATTCTAATAGAAAATGAATAATAATTATTTATTAAATTCAAATTAAATCATAATTTATATTTCTGGAAAGTTGAGAATCTCCTCTAAAAACCCTTTTCGTTTCATTAATTTTGGGTGAAAAAAAAGTCGTCAGCCACATACCCCCATAATATTGCCACTTTTTGGTGCACCATGATCCTGCACATACCCACCTTCTCCATTTGTTGTAATATTATGTTTTGCCTCAGATTTATGATGAGCAAGCTATGAAAATGACAATGTCCTAAGAAAATGTTGAAGGATTTCATCTAAATGCAACACAATGTAACTAAGCACCTATGAAGTAACTATAAAGTAAGACTAAAGTATGCAAGTTCCAAGAGATGAAGTGTGCCTAAGATTGCATAAGATATAGATGCCAAGAAATGTCAAAATGAGACCAAAATTGCCATTTTATAGAAAATTCAATTTTGGATGAATAACCAAGATTGAAGATTGACAAATTCCCTAAGATCAATGGTTAAAATTGAATGTGAGAATCCACAATTAGGGTTAAGGAAACATTAAGGTGAATTTGAAATGAGTGGAAAAGATTTGATTTTAGAAAATCAGATCAAGGGACAAGATTGCATGTGACAAAGAGATAAGGATTGCATGGAAAAAGAAAGAGCTAGAAAATCAAATAATATTAGAAATTATTTGATTTATCAAGGAAAGTTGTTATTTTGAATTAAAAATTAATTTAATTAAAAAAGGAGGGGTCATGTGAGAGTAAATAATTAATTTGATTTATTTACTAAGAGAAAAAATTAGAAAGCGGGACCATTTTAAATAAATAATTTTATTTAAAATTGAGAAAATGCCAAGGTGGACAATAACTAAATAAATGAAAACAATTATTTATTATGAGAAGACATTTAGGAATTAATGACATATTTAAATAAATAAATAAAACTTATTTATTTAAATGATCAGGAAGAATTAATGGACCAAAGATGATTAAATAAATTTAAGAATTTATTTAATTATATAAAGACATTAGAGAATTAGTGACACATTTAAATAAATAAATATAATTTATTTATTTAAATAATCAAAAGGAATAAACGATATGAATTATTTAATTAATATTTGAATGTGGACCAAAAGACATAATTAGATATTTTAATTATGTTGAGAGGAATGTGGAGAAAATAGAATTTGTAGGCCTAGGTTATTTTTATGTGTCTACATTTTTTGCCCCTCTTTGTCATAATGCAGCATGTCACATTGTGACAAAGAAAATTCAGTAAAAAATATGCCCTATTGAAGGTACGAAGTATCTATGCCCCCTCGGGAAATTTTTCAAATTTTGGCCTAGTGACAAAAAAATTTGGAAAGTGTCGGCCAAGTCAATTTGATGACCAAAAAGGTGCAAATAGTTTTAAATTTCAACATGTTTAAAGCAATCAAAAGGCTGGTCAAAGTTGGTCAAATGAGCCTCCAATAATAAAATTTTGAAGAAAATCCCACTTTTACCCTATAAATAGGTTCAAATTGGGTAAAAAGTCAATTGATTTTCATTTTCACCTTTGTAAATTTGGAGAGCTCAGAGCTAAAAGACCTAGTGCGAAGATGGTGCTTCTAGTGACTGAGCATTGCAGATACATCGTGTAGACCTTTAGATGGCCAGAGGGTGCAAAGCCACCAGTAAGTACGCCTTACCCACTTTGTCATTTTATTGATTTACGTGCATTTTTAGGCTTGAAACCTAGGTAAATGAATGCATCGTGAGGCATATGTATTCGCGTAAGTCACATTCATGTTCATGTTCAACATATTTGACACATCATGATGCAAATATGATGAAACCATTGGGTGTTGGTTAAGTGTATCACATTTGAGGACCAGTGAGACGCATTTGTCATTTTGCACAAGTGATAGGTTGAGCGACACATTCACAAGATTGAAATGCATACGTGGAGCCATTCAATGCATTCAACTGTCAGTGACACATTTGATGGATGGATCAATGCAAGTGATAGTAGATGGAACATTTGTGAGTCAAAATGATGCAAGTGCCAAAATGAAATGACGCAAATGTCAGGGTGTGATGCAAATGAAGTCAACACAACACATTTGACTTTGAATAGGTTTGACTTTAGTTTAGGCTCAATTTTCTAGATGCTTTTGATTAGTTAGATGGTAATAATTGTTTTCAATAATGTGCTAACTCTCGTTTCTACATGTGCAGAAATGATTACCATTGATCTATACGCATGAGTTCAGGCCATTAACGTACACATTTAGAGATCAGCTGTTGGACTAGGAGTGGAGGCAACTGATGTAGTTGGGGTTATATTATGTCACTTATATGCCTATTATCTGGGCTAATAGGGGGATTTTGATAGCATTGGCTGAGAGATGGCATTTAGAGACTTGTTCTTTCCACTTGCCAATGGGGGAGGCCACTATCACTCTAGAGGATGTGTACAGGATTTTGCATATTCCAAACAGAGGGGAGAAAGTGGTGTATGATCCACACTAAGGAGTGTAGGCTATGATTGAGCTATATGTGGTATATGATGGCATGGGCCTTGGTGTCGAGGGATATGAGATTCAATAGAAGTACTTTGTTGAGCACTATCCACGATAGGATGAGATGTTATGTAACTTGATTTCCAGAGTCCTTATTCAAGATCGTTTAGGAAATGAGTTCCCAATTGGATGGGGAGATGTGCTAGTGCGTATGTGACATGACAAGACAATTTTTGCATGGGGACCCTATTTACTTGGGATGTTGTATCACCAGTTCCATGAGGTAGCATACAAAGGTGTGCATAACATTAGTTGCAAGACAACATTGTTGATGATCTAGGACTGGGAACGTATTCTCATCTTTCATTATCCCATTCAAAGACCACAACTAACAGATTGGATGGCCTACATTAACCTATATGCGGGTGCCCTACAATAGATGAGAGTTGGTGAGAATGGGTTTTGGCAGCATCAAATTGATACTATGAAAGAATTTGACTGGAAGCCTTATAGGGATTGTGCACAGTGAGCCAAAGAGGGAGATCATTTGGCATTCTATAGGCATTTTCAATATCTGATTGGGTGGACTGTGTAGTCATTGTTGATCATTAAGAAGTACCTACCCCAGTGGGTACTACATCAATTTGATGAGCAATAGGGTGTACCTATTGGGACAACAGAGTATGTGCGATCATCATGAGAGCTGATGTGGGGCCTAGCAATATTAGTTCCTTTGGATGAGTAGTAGATAGATGGGTCGGTAGCACAACCATGGGGTTGGAGTGGGGGTTCAGTAGATCCAGGGATGTTCACAAATTATGATTTATGGTGGTAGGAACATAGGTCACAACCATTGACAGATCTAGATGGTCCAACACTGGTTGATTGCTGATTAGTTATTCCATAGGTGTAGGGAGGAGGATAAGGAGGTAGGGGGAAAGGGAGAGATGGAGGCTGAGGTGATGGGAAAAGAGGAGTTGGGGGGAGAGGTGGTAGAGATGATGTAGGTGTCAGAGGAGATGGCAGGGGTGGTGGGAGGAGAAGGAGAGGAGGAGATAGGGAGAGGTAGGTGAGGAGGGTTAGGAAACAAGTTGAGAGGGTACCACTAGAGGTGATTCCTGAGGTGGAAAAGGGGGAGGAGAAAGAGGAGGGAGATAGGTAGGAGGAGGAGCAGCCAAAGGTTGAGGTTAGATAGGAGGAGTGGTGGGTAGAGGTAGTGATTCCGAGGGAGGAGAGATAGTTGGAGGCATAGGTCAGACTGAAGGAAAAGGTGTTGAGGGAGGAGGAGGCATTGATGTCGGTCAAGAGGAGGAGGCCACTGGGGGTGAGGAGGATGTTGGTGATGATGAGGAGCTAGACAGTTGTGGGTATGAGGACATGGAAAAGGTGAAGAAGTAGCTCTAGGAGAGGATGATAAATGGGGAGCAAGATATGTCTACGGTACAACCATTGCTGCAAGATTTCATAGTGGATCAATGTCTAGTTGATATGAAGCAAAGACTGGATGAGAGCATAGCAAAGATCCGAGCCTTGCAGGTTGAGCTAGAGGTTACACAAATAGAGAGAGATCAAGCCATTATTAGACAATAAGAGACATAGATCCAGTGCACTTAGTTTATGCAATTGGTTACAAGACTAGTTCATTATGTTGCTAGGGAGTTAGCCATGGTCAATACAAGTAGGGGCCAGTATCACATGTTATACGAGAGAGCAATGCCAGCTGATCAAAAGGATCCTAGGTTATCTAGATCACAAAGAAGGACATGGATTGGATCAGGTAGTAGCAATCACACACACAACATCCATAGTTAGAGTCGTGTGGGTAGCTCCAATTCTTGAGGATATTCATTAGGTCACCAATCTCATCATAGTCATAAGAATTCCTCCAACCATAGATCGAGCCATAGTCATGGTTCATCTGGTTCATGACACATATTAGAGCATAGTCAACCTCCTATTATAGATCCATTTGCTTCATAGACTTTATCTACCATGTCCACTCTATCATCAGTATCAGTTCCTATCACTGAGCATTAGTCACCTTAGTCTTCTCCTAGAGGGGATGAGGAGAGTTCAACTTAGGGGCATTGAAATTGTTATCTTGACATTATGTTATAGACATTATGTTATGACACTTATATTTTGATCATCGAGCCTGTGAGCTCTAGTTTTAGGATATCTCATGAATCTATCCTATGACATGATTTTTGAGATTATGTATGATGTAGTTTTGATGTGGCCTTTATGCTATATTTTATGTGATGATGCATTATGTTATATATTTTTATGATATATTCTTTAATGATGATGATTATGATGATGCATTTTATATGTCATGTGATGTATGTAGTTGTGATGGTTATTTATGCTTATATTTCATGATGATACTATGTTATGATGATTATATGATGATGATGATTATGATCAATGTGTATAGAAAATGTTTTAATTCTAATGGATGCCATGTTTATGATGAATACATTGATATATGACTATATGTATGGATAATGAGACATGCAATACCTTATGTTATGATGTGTATGTACTAATGATATGGATGATGTATGGAACTACTAAATTCACCTATAAATGATATGCTAATGATGTAAGTGGAAATATTTTAGTGTAACTAAATGAATGGATATATGTGAATGCGTAATGAAATAATGTAATGTCTATATGATCATGTATGCAATTATTTTTGTATGTCACAGGATATCATCAAGAGACAAACGAGGCAAAATGACAAGACAAAAGGAGATGGATGTCAGTGGGGAGATCAAATCCTTCAACATATTACCATAGGACTAATAATAGTTTCTCTTAATCATCATTGGGCAGATTATTGTAATGTCTAGCAAACACCATGATATGGTATAGATCAATGGTGTGCAAGTTTGTACCATCACATAAGACAAGCAGTCACAAATGAGTATGATAATGACTCATACCAAGAGCGTAATTTCCCCAATATTTTCGTCATAATCAACCACAAACATAAAAAAACAAGAAATAGAAAAATGACAAGTCATGAAACATCATTGCTCCTCTAAATCCTGTTGCCAGGACATCCTCGAGGAACTAGAAACATGATTGTTTGAAAAAGACAAGACAAGCCAAGCATCAATGTATGTTGATACTTCTCTAAATCCTGTTGCCAGGACATCATCAAGAAACTAGTAGCATGATGAAAAATCAAAGGTCAAAATGCCAAGATAGTGTTTGCCAAGTGTCTGAATGTTAAGGGTTTTGAATGTCAAGATGCTAGGTTTGACATTGTTGAGATGAAAAATTTGACAATGTCAAGATGATGAATGCCAAGAAATGCTAAATTCAGGAAGGACACACCTTGAATGATATGGATGTTGAGAGAATTGATCCTCAAATGCTAAGAGAATCCCTCAAAAATTCCAAATGATGGGGACAATGCCTAGGAAGGACACATCCTAAGGCATAACTAAAAGACCAAGGCCATTCTTCAAAAGGACAAATCTGAAGAATAACCAAGAGTTGATAGTTTGACTGGTTTTTCCTGAGTTTGACTAAAGTTGACTGGGTTTGACTTGTTTTGACAGATTTGATTGCATGCCCATGTTGACATGCAAATGTAATTCACATGTTGATTAAATGATTGCCAAAGTTTGTTTGAGAAATTGTCTATTTTGAAATAATGTGTTTGTCTTGAAGACATTTGACATATGTTCCAGTGTAGTGTCATGAATCCTAATGGAATGACCTAGTGCAGCCTTAGGGAATCATCGACAGATGGCCTTCCCTATTTCATACACTTAGAGACCTTGTAGTTCACCGTGACCAATGACTTTTTCTCGATGAAAAAAGATTGAGTCATGATTTTATTTGGAAAAACCTAAAAGGACTCACCTAATGTCTCGGGGTCCCAAAGATGAACCTTGCCTACACAACAAATGCATGGAGACAATGTAGTTTGATGATGACATGAAGTGACTAACATGACTGACTTGACAAGTTATGACTTTGTTTTTGGGATTATCAAGTGTTATTGGGATTTTTTTGTATTTTTTCCATGTTTTGAGTTTTTTGTATTTCTTTAGGATATTTTTCAATTTTTAGGTCTTACTTCATGACATTTATGATTTTTTTTTCTTTTTTCAAGAAATTTTATGATTGTAAGGACCATGTGTGATACCCACTATGGTTGGATAATACAAGATTTCCCCTAGTCAAGTCTAGGACTAGCCAAGTTTGAAGGATGTGAAAAGGATGTGCTTGGGATGATAGACATATGGTATGCCAAGACCCGATGTCAACCATTGTTATCCATGGAAAGAAATGATAGGGTTTTGTGATGGGTATCATGATGGTGTCAAAAAAGTGGGCGTTTATTATGGATTAAGGTAGATAGAGTGACAACAGACGGTGAAACAAAGACTGACTACACATGGCACCTATTTTCTAGGTTTTCACCATGGTACTTATCCAAAGCACTTGTTTACTAGGATTTCACTATTGGGGGAATTATTTCTCTTTACTAATTTTGTCATTTTTTCTTTTTTTTGGTGTCACCAAGATGCTTGTTTGCCAAGTTTTCATCAGGGTGACAATTTTTTTTTATATTTTTCCATTTTTTGTATTTTTGATGGTTTTCAGCCTATCTCTTTGATGCTATACATAGAACTTTTGAAGATATAGACTATTGATGGGCTTTGTCAGTTGTTCATCATTTGGAGTAGCTAGCTGGTATGCTCTAGAACCAAAAGAGGATGTGATGATGTAAGGACCCAACTAATTGGGCTCAAACTTGCCAGGTTTTTCTTGGTCAGACTGATTCTTAGGATTTTGCATTAGTACCAAGTCACCAATGTCAAACTTTCTAACCATGAATGTCTTGTTATAACTATGGTAGAGGTTGTTCTGATATGCTTGTAAATGCTTTAAGGAATTATGTCTACATTCCTCCAACATCTTTAGTTCGTGCAGTCGTGATTGTTTATATTCTTCATCATCAATCAAACCCTTCAATGAGACTCGTAAAGATGGAATTTCAACTTCAATGGGAAAGACGGCCTTAGCTCCAAAGACCAAGGAAAATGTAGTGGCTCATGTAGGCATGTGGATGCTAGTGCAATAAGCCCATAGAGCAAGGTTACATTGGAAACGTCAGTCATGACCAACATCATTGAATTTCTTTTTAAGAATTTTGATAATTTTTTTATTGGATGCCTCAGCTTGACCATTTCCTTGTAGGTAGTATGGTGTGGAGAAATGATGTTGGATATGGAAGCATTCAAATAACTCATGGACATCTTGATTTTTGAAGGGATGACCATTGTCTATGATAATGGACTGTGGAACACCATACCAACAGATGACGTAGTTGAGAATGAATTTAGATTTTTTTTTGTCAATTATGTATGTGAGGGGGATGGCTTCGATCCACTTAGTAAAATACTTAGTGGTGGTGATAAAGAATTTGTGGCCATTGGAAGAGGTAGGATGTATTTTTTCCATGAGGTCAAGTCCCCATTATGTGAAGGGGCAAGGAGAAGTAATCAGCCAAAGTTAATGTGTTGGTGCATGAATTAAATCACTACGTACTTGACATTGGTGACATGTTCTGACAAACTAAAGTGCATCTTTTTCCATTGTCAGCTAGTAATACCCAAGTCTTGTGATCTTCTTGGCTAAGGTAGGGCCACATGAATTAGATCCACATATACCCTCATGTACCTCATGTAAGGTTGTATGTGCTTCATCAGTGGCTAAGGTAGGGCCACATGAAGGGTATTGTCAAAGCTACAGTGGAATAGGGTGTCACTAATGATGGTGTATCAGGCAACTTTGCAAATAAAGGATTTTCATTGGTTATTGGATAGGTTTAGGGAAAGGGTTTAGAACTGGAGAGTCATAAATGTCTTGATACCATGGTGAATTGGGAACAACAAGCTTGCAAACCATTTATGACTCTAGAATGTCATATGCAGGAACCAAAAGCTATTCCACTAAGAACTCAAACTATGGTACATTACTTGGAATGTCTAGGAGAGACCCAATTGTAGCCATTGCACCTACTTCCTTGTTTTGTGCCCTAAGAACTTGTTTAAAAGCAAGTATGTGGAAATATGTTTGAAAGCTATCATTCATTCATTTGTAAGGCATTAATTTTCATCTTTGGTGTTGTACTCATCATTGACTTGGTTGATGACCAACTGAGAATCTCCAAAGATGTGAAGTGTTTTAATTTTCCATTTTATGGTCATTTTGAGTCCTATGACAAGTTCCTCATATTCTGCAACAATATTTGTACATGGATAAGTAATACGAAATGACTTAGGATTGGAGTCTCCTTGTGGTGTGATAAACTGTATACCTACTCCTAAGCCATGACTAGTATGAGACCCATCGAAGTAGAGTTTCCATGATGATTTAGGCTCTATATGAAATATTGACTCATCTAGGAAATCTACTACCAATGGATGATCACCTTGTATAGGTGCATCTACTAGTTGATCTACTATCACTTGTCCTTTTATGGCCTTTCATTCCACATATTGTATGTCATACTCACTCAAGATCATTACCCATTTTTTCAAGTGACCTGTCAATGTTGTGTGACTTAGGAGATACTTTAGAGGATCAATCTTTGCCACTAAGTGTGTCCTATGATTCAACATGTAATATCTTAACTTTTGGACAACAAAGATAACTGCAAAACAAGCACGTTCAATAGATATGTAGATTAGCTTATATCTGACCAATTTTTGACTGATATAGTGTATTTCCCTTTCCTTCTCATCATGATCATTTTTTGCAAGCAATGCCACCAGTGCTAAAGTTGTTGTAAAACTATATAGAATCAAAGGTTTTTCTTCAATGGGTGGCATTAAGACCATAGGTAATAGTAGATAGTCCTTTATTTGTTGAAAGGCCTCTTGACATTGATCTTTCCACACAAAGGGGATGCATTTGTGTAGGACATACTAAAATGGGTGGAAATTATCTGCTAATTGTGTGATAAAGTGGTGAATAGACTGTAATATCACTTGTAATGTCCTTAACTCACTTATTCCTTTTGGGGGGGGCGTGTCTAATATCTCTTTCACTTTGGTAGGATCAACTTCAATTCCTCTATGAGAAACCATATATCCCAAAAAAAAATGGGATGTCACACCAAAGACACACTTCATAGGACTCAAGCGGACCTTGTATTCTTCTAGTCTCTTGAAAATTTTGTCTAGTACAATGAGGTCATCCCTGCGTGTTAAAGACTTTTCCAATAGGTCATCCACATAATTTTACATTAGCTTGTGCATCATATCATGGAATATTGTTGTCGTGGCTCTCTACTATGTCGCACCTACATTCTTGAGACAAAAAGGCATGAAGTTCCAAGAGTATGTACCCCAAGGACATGTGAATGCCATTTTATGCTGATTTTTAGGGGAAATACGAATTTTATTATAACCCGAGAAACCATCCATGAGGGACATCTCATATCCTATTGTAAGGTCAACTATGATGTCTATATTGGGTAATGGAAAGTAATCATTTATACATGATTTATTTAAATCTTTAAGGTCTATACAAATGTGTATCTGACCATTTGGCTTTGTGACAGGTACAAGATTTGAAATCCATTTAGCATAGTCTATTGACCGTATGAATCCCACATCTAACAATTTCTTGAGTTCTGCTTTCACTAAAAAGGAAATTTGAGGATGCATCTTTTGCAACTTCTATTTCATTGGCTTGGCCTCTAGAAGTAATAGAAAATGGTGCAAGACTAATTCTATATCCAACCTAGGCATATCAACATATGACTATGCAAAGTTAATTTTATGCTCTAAGAAGTATTTGTGAAATTTAAGTTTTTCTTCCTCTATCAAAGATGCTACAAAGAGGACAATTTTAGGATCTTCTATTGTGGCTATGTTAGCTTCCATGGTGTCCTCAATGAGCATTGTCAATTTTTCCTAAGTCTTGGGGAGAAATTCCAAGCCTCCATCCTTGGGTGCCTCGAAGAGGTTTTCACCCTTAGATACGTCCTTTATTTTTACTTTTTTAATCGTCAGAAGGTTCCTATTGGTTTTCATCTAAAGACATGTTATTTTTTGTTTTATTTTTATTTTTTATTTTTTCGACTAGAGGATGGCATAGTCTCCCCAAAGTAGGCTGCACAATCTTGGTCTATGGTAAATCTGACTTTTTGGTCTCCATTTGGTATGCCTTTGCAGAGTCCCATGAATTATACAATGGCTTCATCATTCTAAAATATGTCCATAACTGGTGGGCCTTGTTGATCATAGTCAATTAACTCTAGGTAGACCAAGGAGATACCATCATCAGTGTTGGTAAACTGTGGGGAGGATTGGAAAACATGCAGATAGATTTAAAAAGGGTGAATATAAAATTGTCATCCTCTAACTCCCATTTATATTTGATCCAGTATTTTTCTTCACTTGATTTAGAAAAGTTAGATTCATTGGAAAAATAGGGGACAAATGGACTAGCATCCTAGTTGGCAATGTCATGTGGTGAGTCAGATAAGTTTGAATGATGGTCATTAGAATCAGATGGCTGAGTAGGTGAGTTAGAATGGTGGTCAATGGGATGAGAAGATGATTTAGGCTTATCATTGTTCAGAGGGAAAAAGAATCCTCCCCAATCTTCCCTTTTCTTTGGGATTTCAGGGTTGTCATTATTCTATGCTAAATCAATCTTAAACATTTTCTAGAATATGTCTTCAAAAGTAGGTTCTCCAGGTTCAAGGAACAATTCATCAAGGAAATAATCACTTAGGGATCTCTAGGAACCAAATTCCCATTCATGCAAGTCAATTTCAGTAAGGGAATCTTCAATAATCTTGAAAATTTTGGAAGCATTCATGCTCTCACTTGAAAGTAAATTAGTATGTCAATCATGAGTTTTGGGCAACCCAAACTCTAGTCTAAGATGCTTTGGTCTTTGGGAAGACATTATAGGTTCTCGTATTCCAATTTTATTTTTTCCAAGGCCACTAGTTCCATCATATCCTTTTTCCTTCATTATATCATATCCTTTCCCATGCATCTAGACTGGTAATGGGGATGTGTCTTCTAGGTCCTTGTAAATCCAAGTTGATAAGTATTTAATGTCTTCTTTGCTCATTTCAAGCCATTTTATAAAAATCTGTGTCAGAGGAACTTCGAAAATTTCTTTGGGTTCCATTCTGAAACAAGGTTGACCATAAGCCTTGGGAGACTTGGGTATTTTGGTGATGTAGTAGGCCATGTTTAATTTATACTCTCTGTAACCTTTGTCCTGAATCTTGATATTAGGATCATCCTTTGGGATGGAGGGAGATTGTGTAGCGGAAGATGAGGGAGTCGATGAAGATGTTGAGGGTTTATCGAGTGTGGATGGGTCGATGTATTTAGATGAAGAGGAGGTTGAAGCTTCTTAGTTAATGGGAAATTGATGCTTTGAAATACCCCTTAGATTGGTACAATACTAGAAAGGATCAGGGTCTCCAGGTATGGTGATTTCGGCACCATCAAAAGGAAACTTCAATCATTAGTGATAGGTGGATGGAAAAAATTTTAGGGCATGGATCCAAGGTTGACTGAGCAAGATGTTATAGGGTAATTCAAGATCCAGGACATGAAAAGTTGTATGCACAATAACCAGCCCAACTTAGGTAAGAAGAGTGATAACACCTTGAGAGGAGAATTCTTCATCATCATACACCTTTATAACTATACTTTTGGTGGCATATACACAAGCATCAGAGAATCCTAGAGCCTTAACCAATTTTAGGGAGCATATGTTTAGCCCTGCTCTACCATCTACTAAAACTCGTCTGACCTTATGTTTATGGATAAAGACTTCAATGTGTAATGTGTCATTATGATTGGATTTTGGTGATGAATAGTCTTGGTCTGAAAATTTTATGTGATGGGGAGTGGTTAGGTATCCAACCGAGGCCTCAAATTGGTTGAAATCAATGTCATGAGGGATTGAAGACTCTTGCAATTTTTTTTCAAGTATGGCCTTTCGGCAGGAGAAATACGTAACTCAAGTATAGATATTTGAGTAGGCGTCTTTTCTAATTGGTTAATAAGGTTGAACCATCCCTTAGGTTGTGATATTTTGGTGGATGGACTAGATTGTAACTATTCGGTGGATGGACCAGGTATGATAATCTTCAACTGTCTAGGGGGAGGAGGACCAACTATGGTGACCTTGCCACCATGGGTAGTGACATTACATTCAGGTTCCCTCCTGGTAGTAATGGTATTGACATATTCATTGGAAACTCATAGGTGGTTAATAATGGGTCCACCAAAATAGTCGAAGGTAGTGCGAGTGTAATTAGCTCAATTATTATTAGTCTTGGGACCTGACGTTGAGGGGTTATTTGAACCATGGTCTTGTAGTGGGTTTTTGTGAATAGTATGGTTTGTGTTTGATGCAAATTGTTGTCCACCCAGTTCAATGGTGTGATTTTCAATGAGGTCTTGTACAAGATTCCTTAATTGTTGACAAGAGGAGGTTTTATGCCCTTTTTCATAGTGGTAGTCACATGATGCATTGTCGTCCCACCAAGATGGCTTAAATTGTCCTGGGTCATATGGCTTAGGGTCTTGTAATGTGATGACACCATTTTGAAGGATCTTCTTAAGGATGTATTTGATTGGTTCACCCAAGGGAGTAAATGTGCATCTCTTTGGAAATTTCTTGGTTTGATGTGGTTGCCCTTGGTTTTGACTATTTTGATTGTTTTGATTATTTTGAATAGCATTGGTAGTAGGTGTCGGTGTGATCAGTGGCATGTTTTACGATTGAGATCCTTTGAGAGTGAGTAAATGACCCATTGTGTTTACCACCTTAGCATCAATAATGCCATCATTGGTTATGTGTTTATTCTTGACCCAATATTTATTCTTATCAGTAGGTGGATTTGCATTTGTTTTTTTAGGGACATGTTTGAGTTCTCCTTTAGCACTAAGGGACTTTTTGAGTTGGACTCCTTTTTCAACTAAGTTTGTAAAGGGAGTGCAATAATGAACTTGCAAGCCATATTTCAATGGGCCTAGGAGGTTTTGGACAAACATGTCAACTTTTTCTTTCTCTAGTATCTCAACATGGCAATGAATTGTTAGACTTCTCCATCTTTGGAAGGATGGAATAAAGGTCTCACCAGTCTCCTCTTGAGTAAGTGTGCATAAATTAGTAATGGAGATGTCTCTGTTAATGTTATAGGAATAATTTCACACAAATCTATCTACAAGTTCATCCCATGACTTTATCCCCTTAGGTAAGGTGGAAAACCACTCAAGTACAAGACTTGCAAGACTCCTAGGGAAGAGTCTCAACAAATAAGTATGTTCATAGGCAATGTCCATGCAATTGGTTGTGAATTCTTGAATGTGTTCAAGGGGGTTTTTCTTTCCTTTGGATGAGTAAAGTTTGGCACCATATATCCAAGAGGAAAGTTTGGCATGTGTAGAGTCATGTCAAAAGGATATGGGAATAGGTCATATGATGGGTGAATCTTTGTTTTTTGCATCTGCATTTTCCCCACCTATTTTTGTAAGGTCACAATTTGGGTTGTGAGTGCATCAATTATGGGGTTATTCATAGCATCAAAAATGTTAGTGATAGGCACTCCATGGGTCCCCATTTGTTGTGAAGATGTGTTTGTATTTTGTTGTGGAATGTGTTGTTTTGAGATGTATGACATGTTTTTGTTTGAAGGTTGTTGGTATTGCAAGTTTTTGTTAGGGATGTGTTGATGGGTATGGATGTGTGATGCATATGTGGGAATGTGTCCTCCCATAGTATTGGTCAATATCTATGGGATGTGTTGAACTTGAATATTTTGGTCTCCAAATAAATTCATATGTTGTGTAATCTAATTGCCTTGTCCAAATTGGTAGAATTTTCCATGGGGAATGTTGGTGGTTTTCCTTTTAGGGATATGGGTATTGAGTTGTGATAACGTGTTGACATTTGGTTGTGATCCTAGAATGGAAATATGATGTTTATTTCTCCCAAAGGGGTTGAATGAATTTGTTCCCATGGAATTGATTGAAGTACCCATAAAAGGATTTGATGATGATGTTCCCATGGCACTAGATGAAGCTCCAAATAGGGGGTTTGAAGAGCTTTCTCCCATTGTTGAGGATCCAAAGGTAGCTCCAATTGATTGTGGGGATGTTGTTGACATTGTAGGCATTGATTGTGACATGGCTTGTGACATGGTTGGTGTCCCTCCAATGGATGTTGCATTGATTGTGTTGGAAGTATTTTGATTGGATGTGCCATTAGAGGTAGCATTCATAGTGCTTTTGGCATTTTCTGTGGTTGCCCCAATGTTATTGTTTGCATTTTTTTGAGGTTGACTAGTGTTGGAGGTTTTTTTTGTGTTATTGTTTGCATCATGACTAGGAGAGGCTACTCTTAAGGTATTAATGTCAAATCCACGTGGAAATTTGGCCCCTTGATGTAAAGGCATGGCTAAATATATGTCTCTATCTTGCAAGACCAATTCTTCCACAAAAGAGGACACTTCAGGATTTTGAGCTGCAACTTCTATGTCTTCCTCAAGTACATGTCCATGTTCATCTCTATGCATGAATGGTTCAAAGGGGTTGCAAGAGGAAGATGACATGTTTATGTCACTGAAAGGATTGATGAAAGATGTGTGTTGGTTCATGTCATTGGAAAAGTTATAGTTGTTGAAGTCTTGTCCAAAAGAATCTACTTGTCTTCTTTTTCTTTGGAGCCTAGTCTCAACCATGTAAGGATTTTTCTCAAATGAGGAAGATGAAAATGACAACTAAGTCTGGGAATGATATGACACTATATTTTTGGATTGTTTTTTTTTTTAATAAGGGATGCAAATGAAAACTATGTTTTTTGGGGGTTTTTTGGAAATAAGGAATGCAATATGACAATGTTGCCTAAGGGAAATGTCTAATGCCAAAGGAAAATAAGGACTAAGATGAAAGGTGTGACACTAATTTTTTTGGAATTTTTAGGTATAAGGTATGCAAAATGAGGCCTAAAATGACTTCAATGAACTAAAGTGATTGTGATGGACTTTAGGAAAAGTTTAATTCAACCACTCAAAGCTTGATCTATATCTCAATTTGGATCATCAAAGGACCTATTGAGGTGACTAAAGGACAAGATGACAAGATGAAAAAATGAGGTTTCCTAACTAGACTTTTGAGTTAGAAAGTATCACAAAAGGACAATAACTAAAAGGAATGAGATTGACTAAGTCCAATGATGACCTACTCTTCAAGGCAAGGATTTTACAAAGTATGGCGAATTTTCCTATTTGAAAATCTGCAATAAGATGAGGACCTAAAGGCTGGTTTATCACTAAAAATGAGGATGATGGACTCTAAGAATGTAACTAAAATTTTGCAAGACTTGACTATGGGAGAATGCAAAATAAAAGATGCAAAGAATGAAGGTTTTAAACAATTCCTTGTCTAGTTTTTAACAAAGGCCACTGGAAAAAGATGTTTGAAAAAAGATTAAAAATGTTTGGATTCGGGTTTTGGACTGCAATAGTGTTTTTGTTTTTTTTCCAGGAAATTGCATCATTTTAGGTCACAGATGCATTGTAGTTTGTCAAATGCATCACAGTTTTAGTGAATGTGGCATTATAGATAATAGATGCAGCTCAAGGAATAAATTGTAGTGTTCTATAAAATGAATGCAGTGAAGTACAGGAAAATACATGGTAGAGGGAAAAAAATGTGTTTTAGCAGAATGATTGCAGCATAGAAAGTCTCAAATGTGGTTCAACAAAGCAAATGTGCTACACAAAATAGCAAATGCATTGCAAGTAGAATGAACATCTAGTTTGTTTGCAAATTTGGAAAAAATTCTGAATTGTTTGAAGTTGAATGATTGCTTCCATGTCTGTGAAAGGTGTTTATTTGTTTCAATGTCTTCAGAAAACACTTTTCTAACACAATATATTATCTTTGAAAATTTGAAAACATGCACAATGAAGACAAACACAATCCTAGGTTAGGAAAGGACAATATTCGCTAGATTCCACATGGGTTTCCCCAACCACACTTATTCTTAGTAGGTGAATCTAAAAGATTGGCCACATAGGCTCCCTCTTACATTTCACTCACTTCTTGGGTCAACCAAGCTTCAAGGCTCCATAAAATTCCCATGGAAGACTTATCACCTCTACTAAGAACTGTGAGAATGTGGATGCCTTGGAGACAACCGTTGTTGCACTAGCAAATAGATGGGTTTTTGGAAACTACATAAAGGTTTTTAGTTTGGGACCCCCATTTGAGTGGCCACGCATAGGGCAAGATTAGCTCCGATAAGGAAGAACTCCAACCTAAAGAGGTTACACTCAATACGATTTTTGGGAGTTCACTTGTTCATGTGACACATGCACACTCGTAATCCTATGTTTTCCACCAGGATTCACATTTATATACCAGTCAAGGGTAGCTTGGCTAAAGAGCTCTATTTCCATTTTGAGTCACCTTGGGGTGAGTAATTTTTGTCACCAAGGAAATCCCAATTCCTAAAGCCAATAATAGTTTCTCTTGCACCCAGGATTTCCCAAGTGTGCAAGGGGAGAGGATACTTCTATTATTGAATCAAGGTGAGACAAAATTGGAGAAACTTGTGAATTTTAGTTACTAAAGTTATAATGTGAGGAAGAAACTTTGTTTTTTTAAAAATTTTAACTTGAAGTGAAAGAAAAAGTTCATTTGAAACATGAGAATGCATGTTCATTTTAACCATATGAGTTTCAATGCATGATTGTGCTCATTTTAAGCCCATGACATGATAATGCATGTAAATTTTAACCATATGAATGTGAATGCAAGTTGTTATTTGTTGATTGTTTGCCTTAAGGAAATTGAAAATGTGATAAGAAAATCAACAAAAGAAAGGTTAGACTCCTCGCGACATGTTGGAAATAGAATGTTAGTAACCCAAAACCCCTAAGCTACTAAATGGAAAAAAAAATTTGGAAAAATTCTACAACTATGAAAATAAACTTTTACCAGGTGATTATGTCATTCTGCAAGGAAAATGCATCACAAGTAAGAATCTAGAAATTGTCAGGTAGATGCATCATTTTGCACAACAAATGCATCTCGAGGCCGAAGGTTGAAATCTATAGAAAAATGCATTGACCTACAAAGGAAATTTTTTGTGTTGTGGAAAATGTGTCATTCTACAAAGCGTATGCATCACAGTAGAGTGTATGCATTATTTTGGTAGGAAAATGTATCACAATAAGTTAGATGCATTACAGAAAACAAGAAATGCATCGCACTGTACCTATACCTACAAAAACACAAAAATTTCATATGAAACAAAATAAAATGCACAATTTTGGCATCAAGTTCACTAATGGAGCCTAGGGAAAATTCTAGGTTAACAGATTAGAGCATAAAACAAGATAACCCAAAGCAACAATGAAGCATAGAGAGGTAAATAACATGAAAACAAGAACAATATTACCAAATTTTTTCAAACTCCATGATTTACCTTCATTTTACCTTCTCTGTTTGTTGTAATATTATGTTTGCCCTTAGATTTATGATGAGAAAGTTATGGAAATGACAATATCCTAAGCAAATATTGAAGGATTCTATCTAAATGCAACACAATGCAACTAAGCACCTATGAATCAACTATGAAGTAAGCCTAAAGTATGCAAATGCCAACAAATGAAGTGTGCCTAATATTGGATAAGATGTAGATACCAAGAGATGTCAAAATGAGACCAAAATTGTCATTTTATAGAAAAGTCAATTTTGAATGAATGGCCAAGATTGAAGATTGAAAAATGTCGTAAGATCAATGGGTAAAATTGAATGTGACAACCCACAATTAGGGTTAGGGAAACATTAGGGTGAATTTGAAATGAGTGGACAAGATTTGATTTTAGAAAATCATATCAAGGGACAAGATTGCAAGTGATAAAGAGATAAGGATGGCATGGAAAAAGAAAGAGTTGGAAAATAAAATAATATTAGAAATTATTTGGTTCATGGAGGAAAGTTGTTATTTTGAATTAAAAATTAATTTAATTCAAAAAGGAGGGGTTATGTGATAGTAAATAATTAATTTGAATTATTTACTGAGAGAGAAAATTAGAAAGTGAGACTATTTTAAATAAATAATTTTATTTAAAATTGAGAAAATGCCAAGGTGGAAAATAATTAAATAAATTAAATAATTTATTTAATTATGAGAAGACATTTAGGAATTAATAGCGTATTTAAATAAATAAATGAAACTTATTTATTTAAATAATCTTGAAGAATTAATGGACCAAAGATGATTAAAAAAATTTAAGAATTTATTTAATTATAAAAAGATGTTAGAGAATTAGTGATGCATTTAAATAAATAAATATAATTTATTTATTTTAATAATCAAGAGGAATAAAAGACATGAATTAATTAAATAATTTTAAATTATTCAATTAATAGTTAAATGTGGACCAAAAGACATAATTAGATATTTTAATTCTGCTAAGAGGAATGTGGAGAAAATAGAACTTGTAGGTCTAGGTCATTTTTATGTGTCTATAGATGGGATTTTAGATGTAGTTGGAAAACCACATGTTGTTGTGGGTGTGTCTTCAATTGGAGATGTGAATTGATCTTTGCCTATGGTTGATGATGTGCCACCAAACTTTAGGAACCATTTGTGTCCTTCCCCAAACATTGTTCATTTGTGCCCTTTGGCGTGCCAATTATACATCTCTATTAGATTGCATGGGAATTTCTTGTTGTATGGGATGCAATTCCTTTGCTTCATGATCTTGTATTTTTTATTGTCTTTTCCTTTCATTTTTAACTGCGTGCTTTTCTAGTTTTAGAGGCTTTGGTCATTTCCTTGGCATGATGTTGGATGTTACATGTTCACAATCACACATAGAACAAAAGTAAGTAATGCATTTTATGAAACATATCGAGATGACTGATTACATTGAATTTTATGGAACACATCAAAGCATTTTATGAAAGAAGGCATTGAGTTGTTTGGAATTATCAAACATTTCTACGCTACAAATTTTTTCATACATACATCTACCTCCATACTGCAAGAAAAGTAAGTAAAGCATTTTCTCAAAAATATCCATACAGTTGATTACAATACATTTTATGAAACACACCAAGCATTTTATGAAACATATTGATATTGTTTATTACATTACATTGCATATCTTTAAAACTCAAAGCATTACTTTACATTTCATAACTAATGTGACTTATCAAACATTGCATATCTTATCAAACATTGTTGTCCCCAACCTATGGTTTATAGCGAGCTTCAAAAAACCCATAACTTTTGATGCGTCTAGTAAAAATATATGATACTTGGCACTAATTTTCTATAGACCTATATGTATGTGTTGACAAAAGGAAGGTTGATAAATCATCATTTTTTGTTAGTTATTGAGGACAATTTGTTTCTTTTTACAACTATACTATGTAAAACCTAGTACTTTGATGGATTTGTACAAAAATTGCTTCATGTAACCATTGATCAATGTTAAGACTTGGGTTTGAGGGGAGTATTTGGAGTGTGGACAAGTGCTTAGGAGAAAATAAGTGTCAAAATTATGGTATAAGTTGCTGAAACCTTTGGAAACTAGAGAATATTTTGGTTATTATTGTCAAAACCACATTGTGATTGTCAACCAAGCCATGAAGAACATGAATTCAAAGAAGGGTTTTTGATGCTATATCTTGAAATTATTCACTATTTCTTTGCCAATAAGGTAATTTAGAAAGACAATAAGCATTTTCAATTGCACCAAATTTTCCCATTTTTTATTTCCTAGAATGGTAAATGGTATGAATGAATGAAAACTTGCATTAACAACTATGTCAAGTCACTTGAATTTATCAAAGCACATGATGAAGGTGAATTTTTTATGGCACAAAAAAATTAATGGAAACTTGCATTAAAATTGATGAAAGCTCTTAGGTTTTCCAAATTAGTTGAAAATAAAACTTTTCCCCAACCATCACTAATAATGAATTTTTGAATCTATTATGTCATGTTTTCCATTGTATATCTTCAAGATCATAAAAATTAAACTTTTACATGTAGCGTCCATCTAATTTAATGTTGAATTATATGTGTAGCAATGAAGATTAATAAAATAATCAAATGAATGGTCTATAAATTGTCAAAAAAATAAAATAAAAATCAATATAAACATCTACCTAAAATGAAATAGAGTGAATTCCACTAGCCATGCTAGAAATGGACTACTATAAGCAATGTAAATAGAATTCATAAGCAAAGTTGTGTTAATTTGATGTCATTTATATAACTTAGAACATGAATTCATCTAAATTATGTCATTTTTTTCATTTTTTTCTTCAAAATAATAAACATTAAACTTTTTTATGGAACTCCCATCTAAGTCAATGTTGAATTCTATGTCCAATGGTTATGATTAATAAAATCGTGAAAGGAATTTAGTTTATTTTGTCAAAAACAAACAAATATACTAAATATAAACATTTCAATATTGCCAAAATGAATATATTACTAGAGATAATGTAAAATGATGTAGAAAATTCAAAATGTCTTCTTCTACATTGTCTAGCATGCAAAATGGTGGTAAAATGGTGATGGACCAAGCATAGATTAATATAATAGGGAGTCAACTGCATAAAAAAGGAATTTCTAAGTCAGATAAAGTGTTGAACCAAACAAATGTAGAATCATGTGGGCCTGAATCATAGGGTGAACCCCTATTTTACCATTTCAAGGTAAAAACACATTTGGCGCTCGCCAAATTTTGAGAGTGCCAAATTTGGTGAGTTCCAAATTTGGAGAGTGCCAAACTTGGTGAGTGCCAAATGTGTTGCTTTGAATTTTTTCCAAATGTAGAGATGAAGGGAGAATTGAGATATAGAGAGATGGATAGCAGTGAGAGAGATTAGTCTAGGTAGTGTGGTAGGGAGTGAGACCTGAGAGTGATAGAGACTTGAGAGGGATGGAGAGTTATCCAGTTATGGTGGAGGGAAAGACTTGAAAATGGGAGAGGGGTTGGGAGGGATGAGACATGAGATACAAAAAGACCAAAGGGGGAGAGAGAGAGAGAGGGAGTGTGGGAGAGGGGGTTGGAGTGAAATAGATTTGTCTAGGTAGGGTGGGAGGCATGTGAGACCTGACAAAGAGGGATTGTGAGAGATGGGATTAGAGTGAGACAAATTACTCTAGGTAGCATGAGAGGGAGTGAGACCTGAGAGAGAGAGTAAGACATGAGAGGGAGAGGGAGTTATTTATTTAGGGTGGGGGGAAATACCTGAGAGAGTGAACCCTTAAAACCAAACCCTTAAACCTTCTACCCTCTACCCTCAACACAATACCCTCTACCCTCAACCCAATACCATCTAGCCTCAACCCTATACCCTCAAACCTTAAACCCTTAAACCCAACAAAACTCTCTACCCTAATCCCTCAGCCCTCAACCCTTAAACCTTCTACCCTTAACCCTCTACCCTCAATCGTAAACCCTCAACCCTCTCTCTCTCTATATATATCATCTCTCCCTCCATCTCTCCCTCCATCCATTCCTCCATCTCTACCCTAATCCATCAACTCTATACCCTCAACCCTTAAACCCTTAAACACTCAACCCTAAACCCTAAACCCTTAAAGCCTTAAATCCTTTACCCTCTACCCTTAACCCTAAACCCTAAAACCTTAAACCCTCTACCCTCTACCCTCTACCCTCAACCCTTGAACCCTAAAACCCTCAACCCTCAACCCTCAACCATCTACCCTCTACCCTTAATCCTTAAACCCTAAACC
>VDFB02105785.1:337781102-337821479 GCA_007258455.2 Sequoia sempervirens
GTGGGACTTGAGAGAGAGAGACTTAAGAGGGATAGAGAGTTATCTAGTTAGGGTAATGATGTAGTGAGCTTATGAAAGGTAAAACTTCAACTATCCATTTAGAATCATAAACCACACACTCTCAGAATTATCAAAGTGGTTGACCAAAGAGAGGGGAAAGATTTTGTTCAAAGTAGGTCATTTGGCAAGTGCCAAATTTGGTGCTCACCAAATGACACATCACATTTTGTGCATGAAAAAATTTGGCACTCGCCAAATGTGATGTGCCATTTGGTGAGCACCTACCTTGGACAAGTGAATTGATACGATTTTCCAAATTTCCTCATATTTTCATTTGTGCTCACCATCACGTTTGCACATCCTTTAATGCAAGTTTATAAAAAAAACCTTGATGGCATTAACCTCTCTTATCTATCTAAATATATAATTATTTTTTGTTTTGATTCAATTAAGTTTTTGATCAATGACTTATATTATAAACTAGACTCCATCCTACACATGATGAAAAAAAATCAATTTTCAATTTTTTCAAAAAAAATAGGGGGGAGCACACTCAAGTTTAAGCTTTTTAGCATGTATCCACTTTCAAAATTCATAAAATATTTTATATTCATTAAAAAATTATTGAAAAGAATGAGGATAAACTAAATTGTGTCAGCTAATTTCTCACCATTCAAATTTTTGAAATTCTAAAAAAAAGTTAATCAAAAAGGGGGGAGCCCTCAGGCGCTATGTTGTTTTCTTTTTAATAAAAATAGGACCTATTTTGGGTATATCCTTTTTGAGACCCTTAACCTTGATTAATTTCAAAAAGAATTAGTATCTTAGAAACTAGACTCAAAGCACTTGAACTCTTGTTCTTGCTACATCTTGAAATTTTGAGCATAACTATCTTGATTTTCTTGTGCAAATTAGATTTTGCTGATTTCAGAAAAAAAGTGGCATCTTAAGAGCAAAAATTATGTCACAAATCTAGATGCACTTACCCATATAATGACAAGGCTACCTAACCCCTTACCACAACTTAGTGCAGGAAAAGTATGAGCTGAAATGAAAATTGGTATCAATTAGAGGAACTAGGCACTTCAACATAAGGAAGAGCACCACAATCCTTAAGATGTTGAATTCAATTAGTCAAAGCCTTACATTCATTAGTAGAATAACCATGAATTCTATGATATGCACAAAATGAAATTTTGTAGTAGAATTTATTTCTTGTTCTTGGAGGAAGGGATATCAAACGATCTTGGAGGAGTCTCGACAAGATACTCTCTTGATCAAAAGTAGTATATGTTCTTTTGTTTTTTGACAAATTTGTCTCTTCCTTAGTGCAGGATGTCATACCTACGCAAGAATCTTTAGTTTGTGAGATTTTGAACTCTCCTTTACATGAGGGTGTAAAATCTATCAAATTTGAATCATTAATGTTTTTTGTGATGATATTAATGTTAAGCGAAGACTTCTCTATTTCTTTCATTTGTTTCAAAGGATAACAATCAAGACCACTAGTGTCTATCAATTAAGGATGCACTAATGTTAAATTTGTCTTAGAAGAATCTTTTGTTAGAGTGTTGATATTGAACTTGAAGGATTTCTTGTGTCTCTTGAAGGACAATAACCAAGACCACTAGTCTTTTCTTGCATGTGAGGCTCTATAGGAACACATATACCTTATTCTCTAGCACAACATCCTTTTCCACTATAACCAAGTTTTTTCATAAGTCCGTAACCTTTTCCATACATATTTTTCATTTCTTTTGGATTCAGTGGTTGTTCATAGTCAAGTTTATCAAAGTTTTTTGTATAATTGTTTTTTTCTTCTAAAGTGGTTGAGGTGGATGCTTTCAAAGGGTCTTCCAAATTTTCTGTTAATATTACTACTTTTTCTTTTCCCTTTTTAGAGTATTTGTTATGATTTTTCATTTCTTTTGGATTCAGTGGTTGTTCATTTTCAACAAGGGTTCTTTTTATTCCCAACCTATTATAGATGGCTATTTTCATGAAGGCATCATTTTTCTTTCTCATTTCCAAGGGAGGTGGCTCATCTTGTTGAAAAGTAATGTCTACATTGTTTGGTGTTATAGCTTTAATTTTGGATTCCATGTAATTTGATTGTGTATTAGGAGGGGTAGGAACTAGTTGTGAAGCACTTTAAATCACATTGTGATAGTGAGGGGAGGCTTGAATAAGGTCCAATAATGATATCTTAGTAGGAGTATTCTTTAGTTGTTCAACAAGATCATACTCCTTTCCACTTTGTGAAGGTAAATGAGGAGGGCCAAGAAAGATAGGGTTAGGAAATGGGAGGGATGTTGAAGATGTTTTTCATGGTTATGAATTATTTCTAGTGTTATATGTATCAACAATGGTATTATAGATTGACTGCTATGAAACATTATTCTTAGGTGGGTAAAGGATAATTTTAGGTTTGTTTTTAGTTTGAGGTTTGTGTGAAGGTGGGTAAAGGATGAGTTGAGGTTGAATAATATTAACTTCCCTTAATGAAGGAGATTCTAATGTTACTTCATCATCTTCATCTAAGGAAACTATGTCAATGTTATCATTTTCTTGTACCATGATATCCTCCCTAAGAGGAGAGTTTTTAGGAGAACTACAAGCTATATTTTCATGAAATTCAAAGGCTGGTTCTTCTAAAATTACTTCATCACAAGTGAGGGGGTTATCAATGGTTAGATTTTTTTGATTATCAATAGTGGGGATATTAGGAGAAGCCTCTATTTGATTGTTATGAGTGTTCATGGCTTTATCCTTTTTCTCTGAGGTCTTATTCTCTTGTGCCATACTATCTACGCTATATGGGAGCTTTTAATACTTTCATCACATTCCATGATCAGATTTTGTAAAGTAGCTTCATCAAAAATAGGGGAGCTATCAAGAGAAGGACAACTATTATTTTCATGCTTACCAAATAGATATTTCCAAATGGTAGGAGCATTAGGGAAGGGAGGATCAATATTCTCATGAATCTCAATAGGTGCATCTTCTAACACAAAATAATCTTCTTTGGATTTACAAGGGATATTAGAAGGACAAGTTTGGTTGTTGTGGCTATGTATGATTTCATCCTATTTAACCTAATCATTCTCACAAGCAAGGGATGAATGGAGACTAGGTAAGGTGATTTTTAGAAATGTTTCTATGATCTCATCTTCTTGTGTCATAATATCTTCCCAAGAGGGAGGAGAGATACAATCAAGAATTTTATGATTCTAAATGATTTTGTCTTCTTTCACTAAGATACCTTTGTCACTAGTAGGAAAGGTATCAAGAGAAGAAAAAATATGATTTTCATGATTGTCTATGCTTGTATCTTCTTGTATCATATCATCCTTATAAATGGGAGAGATAGTAGGTTTGAAATAGGAAATTTAATAATAAGGATTGTGTCAATGGTTTTATCCTCATTCTCTAAGATTTTCTCATAACTATGAAAGATAGTAGAAGGATGACTAACATGTTTCTTAAAGAACTCATTGTTGTACTCTAAATTGAACTCATAAGAGGGTATGTTGTACTTATGCAATCTGTTTTTAACCATATCAAAACCACATCTCTTAAAGGGAAACATGATATCATGAAAAGTTAAGCTATCTAAAGTATACAATTCTTCAAGTAAAGTGTAATGCAATGACCTAAAGTGAAATGTGCAAATGAAAATTTGAAATTCGAAACAAGATGATTTGTTTATGACACAATGAAACAATCTAAAACTGAAAGGTTGTAAATGTAAATTTCAAATTAAGCAATGCCATTCTAGAACCAAATTAAACTAGATCTAGTGAAATTTATGTAATAGGAACTCAACCAACTAAAACATATAACTAATGACAACAAAAAAAAGTGTCAAAACAAGGTTTTCAATGCTATAAAAATTAGTTTCAAGGCTGATTTGGGACTAATTCACCTAGAGGGGCATATGAGTCCTAGTTAGGGATTTTTAGGGGTTAAAATGTTAGAAAATGCACAACACAAAAATACCAAAAAGTAGCTAAAATAACCTATGCTAGGACTAAATCACCTAGAGGGGTGTATGAGTCCTAGATTAGGGTTTTTGCACTGTTTTCAACAAATTATGCATAAATTTTATGATTTTAGGTTTGGATGATGTCTAGACTAAGTGAAAATGTATTTTTTAGGTGAAATTCAATGATTCAAGATGAAAAAATGCAACCTATATGCACTCTCACTAATGCAAGATTTAGAAACTCTAGAATGCCAATTAAATAATGCAAACCCTAATGAAATGTTAATGAAAGCTAAATCTAGGATGATGATTCACTTCAAATCATAAATAAATTTTTTTAAATGTAGGTTCACCAAAATGAAAGATCAAAAATTTTTGTTGCTTATGGGTTAGGACATAGAACAAAATCTTCTTCACTCTCATTCAAGGAAACCCTAGAGATCTCAATCCAAGGATGAAGTAGGAGAAAGAGATCTTGCAATAGGGTGTCCTAGGGTCTGATTAGAAACTAAAGAGGAGCTCACCACCAATATAGGGCTTGGAAAGACTAATGAAATTCAAGAATTAATGCTTAAACCTAGTGCAATACAAAAATTCACTAAATGACCTAAAAATGCATGTAAATCAAAACAAAAAGCTGAGATATGAAAGGTGTGCACTTGGAAATCTATAGAGGCATGGATGAAGACTTGAAATTCTCAAAATACTAAAATTAATTCCTTTTGTGACTCATACGCTAGCCTAGGAAATTTAGTCTTAGATTAGTGTTTCTGGGAAGGAACAAAAATCTATCAATGTATGACTTGAATCCACTAAAATATGGAAAAATCCTTGTATTGGGACTCATACACCACAAGTGGTGTATCAATCCCACTCAGCTTTTTCAGAGGGTTAAGTTCAAATTCTAATCTTCTATCTTTTCTCCTTCTTCCACACTTTATTTATAGATTTGAAACCCTGATTTAGAGCCTATAGGTCACTTTTCATGAAGATGAAAACCTTGTGACAACTTGATGACTTTCTTTAACCTTGAAACATAATCTTCAAAGAATCTTCAAGCTTTAAGACACCTAGATCTATAACCACACACCAAAGATAAGAGAAACTTTTTCATTGTTAGGGAATAGGGGTTTTCCTTGGTCAAACCCTGTTTAGGTAATTAAACCAAATGATGAGATCATGAAATAATGATATAAGATATAAAACATGAACAATGATACCTTGAATTATGTCTTTTAAATCTACAATCTAACATGAAGTGGCCATGAAGAATGTAGAACTAGATCTTGAAATAAGTGTAGGACAATGTTTAATCTTGGATCTTGAATGCTACATCACAACACTATCTCAACAACATGCTTGATGCATTATGATCTTGAATTGTTGTAAAAAATGATGAAGAATTCTACCCTTGAATGCCTTATAAATCCTCTTGTAAACTCTCTTATTGCTCTTTTGAAGTCATGAAATTCTTAACTCTTGATAGGTTAGGATGATATGATGAAGGCTTAGTGAAATAATGAATTGAGACCTTGTTTATATAGGAAATCCATCTAATGTACCATTTATTAGATCCCAAAGGTTGACATTTATGAAATTTGAACTTAAAACCCTAATTTCTTGCTTAAAACCTAAAAGGGGGCCAAATGGGACTCATACACCAATTTTTGTGTATAGATCCCATCTAGATGGGACTCATATTCCCAAGGTGGTGTATGGGTCCCACCAGGCCTTTTTAGACAAAGAAAATCTTGGGGAGTTGGAAAATTAAGTATATTTCATGTCTATGTTAGGATTTGAATTGAAATATGCCTTGGGATGCATAATATAGGGTCTTAGGGGTCTATTAATGATTATATGAAGGTCACAAATGCAAGAGGGCCCAAAAATCAATGTGAAGGTGCAAATAAATGCACTTTATACAACATTAAACTAAGGAAAAATTTGGCTTAGTTAGCTTAAAAGGGCCCTAAATCCAATGTGAATGTGGAAAACACATTACATCACTAGATCAAGGAAACCTTAGGTCCATCTTAATGTTAATCATTTCAAAATTAGGTCATAAATTAGGTTTATTTAGTTCACAAGGGCCTAAACAAGTCTGTAAATGTAACAAATGACATTTTTTGACACTACAATGCATAATAGATGAAATATGGAGACTCCTCTTTTTCTTTGCTATAATTTCCACAAATAAAGACTTTTCACTAGATATTTCCATAAGGAGGGATCATATACTTTAGAGAAATAATGAAAAGAATGAGATAATTTAGCCTTAGGAAAGGAAATGGTTGTTTGTATTAAAGCAAGTAAAGGATAAGGTAATAAGCCAAGAATTGGAAGACAAATAAGTTTACTACATTATTTAAAAATAATTTGTACTTACAAACTTGTTTAAGTACACTCCTTATCAAGGGAAGGATTTTCATCCAAAAGAAGAAGCTGAGGTATTTCCTAGATAAATTAAGATGGTCAATTTCTTGTATGATATAGAGTCCCAAGGAAAGAAATTTTTATATTTGAGAGATCTAGGGAGTGATAGCAAAAATGGGGAGGATTTTAGAGGAAAATCAAAGGGAAAAACAATAGAAGGGGACTTAATCTATATGAGGAACGGTCAACCTACAAAATAGAATCCTTCAATAGGAAAGAAAAAAAAAAGAATCAATCTAGAGATTAGGTAAGTAAAGAAGCAAATCTATTAAGTACAAGGATTTGAAAGAAGATGGTCTAATTAAAGGAGTCTAAGGTGTATCCTAGCACAAGTATTAAGAAAATTAGAGATCATACATGTTTAAGAAAAACTAGAAACTATAGAGATTCACTAACATAGGGGAAAAATATAAAAGAGGAAGATTGAGTATGAAGGAAATCCATTTCAAAGAAATAAAAAAATAGTTGATGAAATCTTGAGTAATATGGAGTTGAGTAGCTTTTAATATTCCATTAAATTCTATAAGTCAAGATAACATATCATTATTTTATTAGTTGTTTAGTTTTTCCAAGGTTAAAAGGAAGGAAATTATTATTGAAGCTAGTCCTAGCAAAAGAACTAGAAGGCCCAATGGAGGGAGAATGTGATTTTCAGAGAGATGGATATGCATTTCGTTGATGATCATTTAAATTTCTTAAATGAAGAGTGGTAAGCCATTTAAATATTGTATTTTCTCTTTTTTTAATATTCTTTATTATTATCCTCTAAATAACTTTTTGTTATTGTTGTGTCTCTTGTTGCTAGTTTGTAAATAGTTTTTTAGCAAAATAATTTTTTAATTCTACATTTGTATTTCTTTTATTATTTGTTGGAGTTCATTGATCATTCTATTTAAATATTTTTATCTAAGGGTTTGGACCTCTCAAAACCCACTTTAACCATCCAATAAAAAATATTAAATTAAAAACACTAATACGCTTCATCTATATGTTATGTTTTTTCTATCTCTACTCTATCTCACTATGCATATCATAAACATAAAATGTTTACATCTTTATGTATATTTGTATGCAATAGAAATGTTTCCCTAACAAATGCCTCATATTTTTTCCTCTTGAACTAACTGTATAGCTTTCTTTATGATTATATCTCAATTTCATCTCTATTGTTGAACTGCTGAAGTACTAGCTACAACCCATTTCCATAATTTTTTGTGTGAGATAGTTGTACCTAGGCTAGCTTGTATTACCCTTTTAGATTTTTACACAAAGTATCTATTAATCCACGTTTGCAAGTTTTCAATCTAACATAGATTAGATTATGTTGGCTAAATAGTTTTCAATATAATTAATCAATTCTCATATTTTTTCTTATGTTTCCAACATTATCCTAAACTTTGAAATCATGCCTCATTTTTTAGATGTTGAATTTATTATCTTCTAACCAAAATTGAAGTAAATGTTTCATATGAACCCAAATTTTAAAATTTTCCAAAATATACTAGTGACCATTTCCAATTAGGTATGACACTTTGATGTTTGACACCGATGGACTAATATAAATCATCTGAGTTTGATCCAATATTATTAGTATATTGTGGAGAAATTTATTGCAATCACATCTAAATTGACCTATTCAAATATAGATGGCTATATTTTCAATCCTCAAGTCAAGATGAAGTCCTTCAAGGTATCTAATGTGTGTATTATTTGAGCTAAATGAGTACTAAGTACATTTCTTAATAAAATCATCTACGTAATCATTTGGGATATTTGAATTTTCTATTATTTGAGCTAAATGAGTACTAAGTAAATTTCTCAATAAACTCATCCATGTAATCATTTGGAATATTTGATTTTTCTTTTATTGGTACTAAGTATGAAATTTATGGACATTATGTATTTATTTGTTCCATAAAGATTAGTATTAGGATTATATTAAGTATATATTTTAAGTACTATTTTTTCAAATCATTTAACTCCTACTTTTTGGTGACCTCATTAGTAAATTTAGGTAATATTGATAGAGAATTGTTGCTACAAGATGTTTCCAACTTCATTATTTTAGCTAAGAGTTCTCCTTTTTCCTCCACCAAGTTGTGTTTTGATTTATCAAGTTATTTATCATAATCTATAAATTTTTATTGCTTTATTTATATTTTTCTTTTCTTCAAGTAAGAAATATGTGTAAGTAGAAAGCACTATAATGATCCTTCTAATTGATCTAGAATGTTCACTATGGGATTTGTTACTAATTATAGTTGTTTTTGTGTGATTTTTGTAATAATTTTAGAATCACCTCCTCTAATTTTAGACATCAATGTACCAAATATTTTAGCACTTATTTCTAAAACATCCACTAAATCACACTTATGTGTGAAGGTGAGCTTATCTAGATCCATGTGTGGTCCTACACTAGTAGAAGTGATAATATGTTAGGTTTAATTGTAACCATGGAATTATATTGCTTCTATTAACTTAAATTATTTATTTTTCACAATGTATGACAAGTTGGTTGTGTCAAGATGCCAACCATGATCTATTTGTCTCCTTTTTAATGTTTTTTCCTCATCATTTTGGTGTTTCTCTTGTTATTCCCCTTGTTGTTTCTTCCTCTATATTTTTCATTCTAACCCAAGTTGCAACTCACTAACTTCTTTTTAGCTTTTGTATGTCTTCTCTTTACCATTTTATTACATCATACCTATGTCAAAATTTTGTTGGTCATCTTAATTTTCAATTTACTCATCTTTTCCTTCTATAAACAATTTTTTAAGTTTTTAATAGACTATCTTATTTTTTTTGTAGTAACCTTTAATTCTTGTGTTTGTAATTTTTGCGGTGTTTCAATGTCTCATAGGGCTCCTTTTTTGGTGCAATGGGAATAGATGCTACATTATTATATATTTCAATTTTTAATGATTTGTAGAGCACCATTTTATCTATTAGCTTCTAATTGTAATTAGAGAAATTTTCAAGTTAGATTGCAAGAAACATAAAACTAAATCCCCAATCAACAATAGAGCACAATGAAAACAAGAAGCAAATAAACATGAAACAGTATCACCTAGTCTTCAAGCTTCCATTGGTTGACCTCCATTGGCCTTCTCCATCTTGCTGAAAATTGTATACTTCTCCTCTTTTTCAATTAATTAAAAATAAAACTCTTTTTCCTTTTCGAAAACAAAAACCCATCCAAGAAGCAAGTTTTTGTAGCTTTTCTAATTTTTGAAAATAAACTAAATATGCATTCATCATTTTTCTTCTCTTTTCTAATTTTTCTCCATTTTGAATGAAATCTTTTGTTTCTATTTTTTTAATTTGATTTAAAGCTCATAAAAATCACACAAAAATTAATTAAAAATCTCTTTATTTAATATTTATCCACAACTCGATAAAAATCATTAAATTATATTATTTCTTTTTACAAAAGATAATTTATAATTATTAACAATCTTATTTAATTTATCCTTTTAATTAAATAATCAACATTTAATTTAACAACCTTTAAAACTTAATAAATCTAAATTTAACAATTAACGTAACAACATTTACCTAACTATTTAATTATATCAATTAAATAACATTAATAATCTACCAAGATATATCAAACATAAATATTAATTAAATGACACATACACACAAATTAAAATAAATGAACAACACAAAACTATGCAGAATGAAGATGGGGTCGTGGACAATGACACCATTAGACATAACAATGGGGGTGACAAACTTGGGATAGGGACACTTCCTTATCAACTCCTTTTTAATAACTTCATACCCATTGGGTTTGTGGGACATGCTCATACCTAACGATGCAGGTGGAGTCAGTGTATAGTACCTGCATCCCACATGAAACCAATGTTAATACTTACATATAAATCTCCAATATAGATACACTATGAAAGGTAGTTGAGACATAGTAGTACACTCACGAGTGAGTGATGCTACTTCATCCATTCACCAAGACCTATTAGAATACACATCACAATCCATATCTAGAAACAAGCATTAAACCATATCATCACAACATAATATTAATGAAAGTAATAACATATCTAGATAGTATGAACACCACATAATATATCATAGAACATCATAAGTAGTATCATGTGCATCAAACCAAGCTAAACTGTAAATCCACACAAGTCAAACTGGTGAAACAGTCACGATCACAATCCCAAGGACATAGCTCAAAACAAAAGAGTATCTAGAAAGTAACAACAACACAAGGGGTATTACAATGCCCCTTATAACTTTATCATACCACCATCCAATCTAATTCCTATCCCTAAGCCACCATGTCCTATTCCAAATCCATTTTCCTCTCCACCTTCTAATCCATGAAAATATTCATTACCCCCACCATCATCTCTACTCCCTAAATTCAAAAATTTCAAAAGAAAACCTAGGGCATTATCCAAATCCACCCATCCACCTACAAAGGATGTCACCCAAGGGCTACTAGCAAGGAATCAAACATCACCATGTCATCCAACTCATATGTTTGAACCTACCAAAGAGTCTTCAAACACCATGCCCATTCTTACAAACCCTTCATGTAGTCTCCCCCTTGAGCCTATTCAAGAGCCTCCCCCATTGAGCCCAAGTCAACCCCCATCATGTCTCCATGTTTTCAACCATCTAGAACATGTTGATCCCATTCAAGAGCCATCCCCTTCCACTTGAATTGAAGCAACCCAAGACGTATGTCAAGAGCCTAATCTTAAGCATGTGGAAACATCAAGCCCTAGTCCTAATACAGATCAATTCAATTTCATCCAATCTATCCATAATCTATATCTTTTCTATGATCAAGATTATATCCATTATGATGAAGATCCTATCCATAAGAAACTTGATCCTATACCCATCCATGAGAAAGAAATTCCAAATGCACCTTCACCTAGTCCTATCCATAATCCATCAACACCCACTTCCCTTAATGAGACATATGTCTCCCAAGCACACATAGAAGATTAGACAAATACATTGGATCTAAGTGAACACAATGATAATTAAGATCCTAATGATCCTCCATTATCCACTATCAACCCCATTGCAAGTCCTCCATCATATCCTATTGGTCTTTCCACCCTCATTAATGAATGTTCCTCCTTAGAACAACAACAACCATTATCTTCCCTTGCTTCATTTTCTCCATCCAATAAGGAAATTGTGTCTAGTGTTCCACCTACACCTAGTCCCACTGTCCATCGCATACTCCAAAACATGAAATACCAAGGTAAAATTTTAGGCCTTCATGAACATGGTATTTTGGAGCCCATCCATGTCAAATTCCCTCCATGCTCTTATGGCCTTGGATTTACACCCAAGGACACCAATCTCAAGATGTTGGTACTTCCTCCATGCATCCTAAGTCCACCTCTTTCCATCATTAATCCTGTAGAGCCCCCAATCCCTATACCTAAAAAACAACATAAAAAAACACATTAGAAGATCATATGCAAGTAAGAACAAGGATTCCCCATGAAATCAATTGATCAAACCCAAAATAGGAATGAAAACAAGAATATAATGAAAGAAAAAGAAAGTAGATTAAATCCTATTGAAAGTAATGCAAACTCTTGATCCCATGGGGGAGTTGGTGCCAATTTGTTGTGAAAATTTTCCCTTTCCCAACTCCAATGATGAAATTTTGATTGATGATGAAGAGTGATCCACTTGATGAGGACTTCCAATTTGCTCCAAGATAAAAATCTGCATAATCTAGCTAAGGTTGGATGAAATTGGATGAAGATTGCTATGGATTTGAGTATAGTAAGTTTACTCAAGTTGTGGATGATCAAATGAGGAATAAAGCCTCTTATTTATAGAAAATTAAGTTGAAGAGATGTCCAAAATGGAGCAATGTGGGATTAAGAATCAACTAATGGAAAGATGCCAGTTGTCAATATGTGAATAGATGAAGGATGTGCAAGTTTTGAAGAATGTGTCAATAAATGCAATTAGGTGGATTTTGAAATTGTTGAAATGACATGAAAGAGGGAAAGAACATGCATTGAATGCCACTTGGCTCAAGGAAAAAGGAATTATTAGGTGGAGTAAATGCCTTCTTGGAAGGACAAAGTCCACTTGAATTTTGAATTCAAATTTGAGGAATATTCCATTTTTTATGCCTTTAGAGAGAAAATAGAGATTTAATAAATGAATTAAATCTATTTTCTTGTGCAAGTTGCAAAAGCTATAGGATGGGACATGGATCAAGATAAATTAATTTAGGATTAATTAATTTAACGGGGATCAAAATGATGTGACATATTGATTTAGATTTTATGGATTTATTTAAATCAAATATGAGAAGAAAAGGATTTAGAGATAGTTAAATAAATATTTTTGATTTATTTAACTAAAGAAAGTGGAAGTTAGATTAAATCAAACAAATGCTAATTTATTTAATTCAATAGGATGACTTTATAGATTTAATCAAATAAAATGAATTATTTAATTAAATAGAGATAATTAGATTAGGTTGATTGATTTAATTATTGGAATAGAATGACTTAATCAAATAAATTATTTAATTTATTAAGGGAAGAAAATTGATGAATTTAATCAAACAAGGGAATTTTATTAAATAGTTAGACGGAGGGATGATTTAGGATGAAATGGTGTTAGTAGTTAGGATCAGATGTGTAACGCTAATTAATACATTTTATATGTCTAAAAATCCTATCATACACCTAAAACATATGTTTCCATCCCTCCACCATCAGACTACAAATGTCAAAAGCATGTGACTATACACCTTCCACCATAAAATTTTCCACCATTGCTTCCAACTCCTAATATCCTTCCATCTAGTCTATTTTTGTTATTCCCAACACCTAATATCTCTATTATACAATCCCCTTTTCCATCCATCCATAACTCTTTTAAAAATCCTAATCATGACCAAGCAATTCACACATTGTCTAAACATGAAGCTTCCACTCATTCCACCATACCCATGGGATTGAAAAGAAAAAAATTCAATGCCTTTACCTATAAAGTAAAAATCCTAAATGTCCTCATTCCTTAGGGTAGAAAATAAAAAAATCAAAGAAAAATCGATCTGAAAAGTTATGTAAGCCCATACCTCCAAAATAAAAGTCTAAAAACAATATAGTTTGGGTACCTAAGCAAAAAGAAATCAAGTTAAACAAGGCATCCACATCACAAAAATCCCAACCATCCACTTCCACTTCACATTCCCACTATATTCAAGAATCTCATATTCCATCCCACAAGAAAAATAAAAGTAATAAAGATACTAAGTCTATGTGGGTACCTAAAGCACTTCATCACCAATCTCCTAAGCAAACATCTCCATTGCTTCCTACACCCTGTCTACATCAAAAGCTTCAATGTTTATCATAGTGTGTGCAACCATTGGTCATGTTTCCCTTCCATTTCACACTAATTCCACATACCTCCATCTCCTCATCCTTTACTCATTATCCTAAATATCTCCCCCACCACCTTCCTATGGTCCATGCTTTTGGCTAAGCCTCCCCATTCATCTTTTGCATAAGTCCCATATAATCCCTATCATCTTCCCTACATAATATACATCATAATACACTATTTTCCTACATAATCCACATCATAATATATTATCTACCTAATCCATCTACCTCCCATGCATCGCTCTACCAACATCTATGAGCACATTTGACATGGTCCATGAAATGACATCCATCTATAGTGGAACTATCACCTTTCATGTAACTAGGCACTTGAGTCCCTCCTATCCATATTCCCCTTCTCTTATCAAAATTTAAAAAAAAAAATTCAAAAAAAGAAAAAAAAGTAAAGAGAAATCCTTTCGTCCAACGGTGAAATCCTGGTAAAGAGGCACCCTAGATAATTACCATGATGAAAACCTAGAAAACAAGCATCATGTGTAGGCTGATCTTCTATGTCACTTACACTTGGGGGCACATTGTATCATCTATCCAACCTATCATTTTCATGTCATATCATTTTATATCTTACCATCCTACCATCTTTAGGCATCATACATACCTATCATATTGAGTCCACTTATCCATCCTTCTCTTTATGATCTTGATGAAGATATAGGGGCAATATGTTGAAACATGTTTTGGGTATCTCTTGACATACCTCATTCTTTCCAACCAATCATATCATTATCCTATTGTCATATGCTTTGTCCAGAAAAATCCTAAGTATTGTACCTAGAATAGGGCATGTTATTCCTATGTGACATAGTATTTGGAGATCACATCCTTGCTCTCTTACGATGCATACATCCATTTCATTCACTATGACCTATCCTTTTTATCCATCCATCTATCATGACCTTCTACACCTTATCCTATCACCTACCATTTCATACATCAATCCCATCTATCTCCTTGCACCTAGACTTGGTTTTCCCCTTGTCATTGGTATCTAGCACAAAGGCTACCCAAATTGTCATCCATTGACATTTCAAAACATTTCAAAAATAAAATGATAAAAGGTATTGAAAAAAAATCCAAAAAATCAAAACATTTAGAAAATACAACAAAATCAAAACATTTCAAAAATCCAAAGAAATCAAACATTTCCAAAAATCCAAAAATCAAAACATTTAAAAAAAATCAAAATCAAAATATCCCTAAAAATAGAAAAAATGGAAAATGGTCATGAAAAAAGAAAAAAGAAATAAAATAGCCAACAAAAATACAAGCAATTAAATCACTTCTTCCAAAAAATTCAACGCATCAAATTGAACTCCTTCAAATCATTCCAATCACATCCTTTCATCTAATCAAATCATCAAATCAATCATCATATAATTTCTTTAAATCAAATCATCTTCAATCATTCCAAGCAATAATCCAAATGCAAGTCAATCATTAATCCATACCAACCAAGCTAATCAATCTTACCAAATTATCTAATCACATCCTTTGGTCTTGATCCTAATCTTGTTGTAAGCCTAATCAATCAAAGTCAATCAATCAATTAGTCAATCATCCTTGTGTTGATCTAGGGATATATTGTTCTCAACAATGACAACACTATCAGATCATCAATCAAAATCAATCAATCAATCAATTAATCAATGGTTTACAACTTGATAGGGGAAATACCTTTTTTTTTGTATCATTTGTGCATGCTTTCTTGCTTTCTTGTGTGTGTTATCATTTTTATCTTGCATTTGCATCAATTTGAATTACTCCAAGCTAATATTCATATTTGGTATCTAGACAAGGTTGTATTATGCTGGGGAATGAGACACATCGTCACTTTGGTCCTTATTTCATCACCATCCTATCTATTCAAGGGGGCATCATCATCCCACTCTTATTTCATCACCATCCTATCTTTCTATCATCATCCATTTTCCTCTATCCATACCTAAGCTTCTTTGAAATTATGTTACTTGACACAAATCTCATCATCTCAAACATCATCTCAAAGAGGGGAAAAATGTAGACACTAAAAAATTTCCTAGGCCTGTGACTCTTAGATTCTTCATCATTTCCCCTTTCATTCATCATAATTTAATAATTTTAATAATTTAATTAATTCATTTCTATCTTTATTTCTTCCTTGATTAATTAAATAAATTTTATTTATTTAATTGTGTCACTAATTAAGTCTATTTCTTTTTAAAATTAAATAAATTCTTATTTATTTAATTTGGTCCACTCTCTTGAATTTTTAATTAAATCATTATTTAATTCAAAAGGTCCTCTTTGTCATATTCCTTTATAATTAAATAATATCTTTATTATTTAATTATTCATTGGCCACCTAGATTAAATAATTTTTATTATTTAATTTCTCCTATCACCTCTTTGTCTATGCAAATCTTATCTTCCACATCAAATCTTATCTCTTGAGATCTCATTTGATCCTACCCCTTGATTGAACTATCTCATAATTCAATCTCAACCCTTCATCCTTATCATTTTCCCTTATTTAGCCCTAACCCTATTTCATACTACAACTTTCAATCTTGGCCATTGATTAAGATATCTTATTGACATCTAATTTCAACCATCAATCCAAATTAGACCTTTTCTATAAGTCAAACCTTTCATAAGTTGTTAGGGGGTTGATTTTCCAAGCATCCTTATGCTATCTAAATCATTCTTGAGTGATTCATCAATTTCTATCTATCATCATCCATCTTAATGTTATGCTATTGAATTGAGCAAGAAACATATCAAATCAATTGACCAATTCATTCATAATTGCTTCCATTTGAGGTATTGAAGATTGGATGAGGTAATGCATGTTATTGTTTTATCATTTTTATTTTATCCATTTTTTTTTTGTATACAATAGGAATTTCTATAAATTAAAGGGTAGACCATATAGGCTATCCTAAATTGTCAAAAGTGGGCTAATTTATAGTTGTGTTCTTATTTCCTCAACCATAGAAGTTATCTAAGGAAATAGAAAATCTATGCATAAATTCAAAAACATTCATAAACTAATGTTCTTGCATATGTGATGAATCAATATCTAATAGCTACCAATTTTTTTAATCAAGTACTTTCATTATTTTATACCTTTTCAAAATACTTATTTAATTTAATGCATTAATCTATTTATCATTCCTCGTGTCATAACATTGGTCATATAGGATAAATTTTGAGTATTTATGTTATTTATTAACTAGCTACATATGTATGTAAAAGGGATTTTATTTTCCATCTAAGGGTCATAGAGGGTTGTTTATTATCCTTTGCAATATATAAGAAAATTGTACATATCATATTAGATTTTAAAAAAAATGCATTTGAGAATAAATAATGAAGTATAAGTTGTAGAAAAAATATTAGATAGTTGAGGTGGATTGTCAAATTTTATTTCTAATTGAATGTGAATAGTTAGATTTTACATAATTGCAGAGCCAAAAAAAAAGAGTAATGACATGAAAAGGTATTTGTAGGTCAAGTGAGTTACTGCAAAGCTTGTTACATTTTAAATTTCTACTCTACTTTCCCATAATAAATGTTGTACAATATTTGGAAGGAACTCATTTTGGAAGCCTTTTATGTTTCAAAATGAAACTAACATTTTTGTTATATCATGAGTAGCTCAACCAATAATAATTTTATAGAACATTTAAACCTTTTGATAACCCTTTAAAACATTAGTATAGTAAACACATAGAGTTGAGAGAGATAGTACTTCATGATCTAATGTGTATTTAGTTTGACATTGATGAAAAATATTAGTTAAAGCTAGAAGCACTATCTTGCACTTCACCAAATTTTATCCCCTTAAGCCATCAAATGTTTTGTCCTAAGACCTTACTTCATAGATCCCCTTAAAAAATCCTATTACCCTAAATCCTAAACCCTAAAGCCATCATTTTTTCCTATTAAAATTAAGCCATAGATCCCCTTAAAACTACACTTAGGACCCCTTATGCCATGATATGTTATTAATTACCTCCTAAATGTACATTTTAAAAAATAATATATATTTAACTTAATGAAATTTCGCTGCCTTGGGAAACTTCACCAAATTTAATTCCCTTAAGCCATCATTTTATCCTAGGACCTTAATTCATAAATCCCCTTAAGCCATCCTACAAGGACTCCTTATGCCATCATAATTTATCCTAATTTAATGTAATTTTTAATGAGATTTCACATCACATTAACAAATAATATTTTTTTTCATTTGCATGCCTTAGACATAATGAGCCTTACACATTTTTTCATTTGTATTCAATTAGGTCATTTATATTGAATAGTTTAAGGGGATTTTTAAACATGTATCTTACATTTTAAAATTTATATGTAAGATAAAGCTAAATGATATATGTATGTGTATCTACATGTATCCTAGATTTAAACACTCATGTATGTTGAAAATTCAACTATTTTTTGTAATTTTGTACTTGTTTGTTAATTTTGTATAATTTAATGCAGGTTCACTTATATAGATCATGGATCAATTCGATATTGATGATATCCTTAATCCACCTCCTCAACCCCCTTCACCTCCATGCCCTCCATCTCCACCCCCTCCACCTACATGTCTACCCCCGATCCACCCCCTCCACCTCATTACATTCCACCTACACCACCTAGATATGATGAGGCTTGCCTATGAGAAAAAAACCAATGATAATGTTAGATCTATTCAAGATTAAATCAATGCTTTTCAAAATGAAGAAGTGATTCCACCACATTTGAGAAATTTTGCATCTAATATGCAATTTTTTTTATGGAATTAGGTCCATTGATGTGGAATTATACGTGCATCAATGATGGCGAGAGAAGAGCATACAATTCTATTTTGAAAAGGAAAAAAAAAGATATATAATGAGATGCAATAGAGAGATGCAACACTTTATTAAGACCTAAGAAAAGAGATGACAATAGCAAAAAACAATGATGTTTTTGATATATCAAGTAGAATTTAGAGGGATTTGTACCCTTTACACAATGAGCTTGAAGGGCCAAAAAAATTAGGTCCAAAGCATAAAAAATGGAAACCACCAAAATACAAGACATAGAAACAATAGACTGACAGCTGACAAACAATGACCCAACAAAAATAGGACACAAAAGTAGTAGAATAACTAGCTAACCCTCTCATTTTTGAGAGAGGAGGTTCATAACATCCTCTCTAACCCAGTGGGGGACCTCCTCTATAGTCTTCTTGTACATTTCTTCCTTGATCACAACAAAAAGGGTACCAACAACACAATGGATCATTTTAATGGTGAACTAGGTCAACCCAAAAAATTTCCTTTTGAGTTTATCCATCCACTCCAACAACATGCTATAATCATCCTCCTTGTCCACAATATTTACAATATCTTCCTCCATAGCCCTAGGATCCAAGGAATGGTTCATTGAACAATCCTTGAGAATCTTATTGAAGTCAAAAAAGTGAATAAGTCCTTCCACAAATTCCTCCTTCCTCTTTCCTTTACTATCAAACTACTCCTCGTCACTAGAAATATCATTCACCGACACTTATAGTTTTTTTCTAGTTTGTGGGATCTCCTGATGCTAGTATTCTCCATCTTCGTATCCACAGTAGCATTCAAAATATTGTCCCCGTTAGAGTCTTTACCCACATTATTCTTTCCTTCATTGTCTGTGGTTAGCACCTCCTCTTGGTATTTACCCTCTTCGTTAACTTTTTCCCTGGTCTAGGTTTGATGTTCATCTTGTGGGGAGTAGTTTTGAGCTCACAAAGCCTGGCCACCACTTTCAATCGAGTAGTCCCGGCACCACCCATATTTTTCTTGGTGGGAGGTTTAGGCTTAGGGGTTTCAATGTTCATTGGAGTGGTTTTCCTTATAGGGCCCTTAGATTCAACCAAAGAAGGATTCACATTGGGTTGGTCAAGGGGTTCAAGCTCCTTGATATGAATAGTAGAAATAGGTTTGAGTGGATAGAGAGCGAGATGGAAATGATAAAGCCTTAGGATGAGGCCTTGGTGGAGAGATAGGGGGAATTTCATTAGGGTTTTGGGCAATAGTGTCTGAATAATTCTCAACCAAAATCTCCAAATCAGTAAGCAAGAAGAAAGGAAAACTCGACAACATGTTTTGTGACAAAGATGATTGAGAAGAGGTAGATGGTAATAATAAAACACCCTATACCTACCTTCTAAGGTCACATCATAATAGCTAGACAAACTTGGTCCCAAGAATGAGGAAGTGCTTCCCTTTAAAAAATCGACTAAGACCTAACTAGTTTTTAATTTTCTTGAAGAAAACATTGAGGCTTTCATTATCATAGGTCTTGGTATGTTTAGTGTACCTTTTTCCCACTGCATGAAAGCCCAGCTACCTATGCTATGACCTCCTCATTGACCTCAAAAGAGATACCTCCCATCGTAACCCTCTAATCTTTCCAAGAGCTTGCAAACTAATCCAACATCCTCGCATCATGTCCCACTAAGCACTCCATCAATGATGCCAACCCACCTTCAATGCAAATATGCCAATCTAGGGGATCCTTTCAAAATTCCTCCCAATTATTTGGCTTCGTCCTTAGCCTATCACCACCCATATTTCCACACTTCACTCTGAGATACTAATAAACTAGCGAGAGAAAGAAATTAAAATGTATGCCAATGTGAAAGGTCACCCAAAAATCATTGTTTTTAAGCCAACCAGGATGATTTCAAGTAATTAAGGCGATCTATAGGTTACACATACACCAGATGTTATTTCCAAACTGGATATCTTTGTGGGTCCATAATTGAAAATATTAAGATACCAAAGGCTTAGGCTGCAAAAAAAGATGGCATTGATAAGTTTACCCTTCAAGTTTCATATGCACAAGTACCAATTCCAAGTGGCCACGGGGCCAAATATAGAAATCCATAAGTATCTATCCTTTATTCTATGAAATTTTTTAGCAATGTCGAGAGGACTCAACATGAAATCCACATGACATGAAGAAGTCACATCGAAATTGAAATTGAAATTCCATATAGATATGTTAAGGTTATGAAAAGACTACAAATTAAATTTATGCATGGCCCAACCAATCTTAGCCATTAACCCATGGTACTTCCCATCACCTCTCATAATTAGCTCCATAACCACTTCCTTTTCCCAATTTTAATTTTTTTTCCAACTATTTAACACCTCATCATATTTCTTCATCCACATAACCCAAATTACAATTATGTGGACAACCCATAAAGCCTTAAAAAGAGCATAAATAGTTATCATCATGGGTAACAAAGGTGACCTATTCCTTAAGGATGATACCTTTTAACTTTTGTAGTAAGTTCCCAATACTTCTCTAACACCTAGAAATGCTCCAAGAGGAACCAAGATTAGCCAAAGCGTCAATAACTTGATTACCCTCCCAAAAGATGTGAGAAAGGATCTTCTTATCAAGCTTTGATACCATGTGATTTATGTATAAAAAGAGATCTTTGGTATTCTATCCTAATAACCTACCAAGTTTGTTTGAATCAATCACCAACTTAGAATCCCCTTCTATATGCAGTTTCTTTATCCCTAGAGTAATAGCTAACTGGATGCCCTTTAGTAGTGCATTGTCCTATGTAGTCATGGAGTTCTGAAGTCCAATGCCCCCAAGTAACTAGCCACAAAGTTACCCTTGTTATTCCTAATAATACTCGCAATGCTAGTCCTTCTAGGGTTCCCCTTGGCCGCTCCATCAAAATTGAGTTTTTTTCCACCCTTGGTCCAAGGTTTTCAAAACCATGTCCAATCTAGCCTAGGCCTTAGAATTATCAAAGGAGTTGATCTCCAAAGTCCTATTCCAAGCTTTAACCATCTTGATATCCCACTTTTTAGGTGCTTTGTTTGGGTTTTTCCCAATGTAAGTCGAAACATTTTTTAGAAATAACCCTTAGCCCAATGCCAAACACCTCCTTAGGACTCATCTCAATGTTCCTAAAAATGAAGAAACAATGATGTTATCAAATTTTGATGTTAGGTTTTTCATTTGATGATAAGACAAAAAATATGAATAGTATAATGATGAGACAAACATTTTATAAGAAATATTAAATAATCTATTAATTAATATTGTATTGACTTTTTAATTGGTTTTTTTTTTTAATTCTAATTTTTAGAGGTGCATATGATAGATTACATTCACACATTTTGAGATTTTTTAGAATTGTTTTGATATACTTAGTTTGCAATACATATATATAACATTTTTAAGTTGTCAAAAAAATTATATCAAGCAATAATACACACACTTAAGATTGAACATTTCAAAAATGGAACAAAGTTTTGACTTCATCTTTTGAATTTATTTGGTTGAAGTCAATATTGATGATAACATGTTCATCAACATAAAAAAATACTATCACAATGTTATCATCATTAATTTTTATATAGATATTTGAATCAGAACAACTACTTACTTTATATATTTAATTTAATGAAATTTGGTTTCCTTGGACAACTTCACCAAATTTTATTCCCTTAAGCCATCATTTTGTCCTAGGACCTTAATTCATAGATCCCCTTAAATCATCCTATGAGGACCCCTTAATCCATCATAATTTATTTTAATTTAATGTAATTTTTAATGAGATTTCACATCACATTAACACTTATTTGTTTTCTCATTTGTAACATGCCTTAGACATAAATGAGTCTTACACATTCTTTCATTTGTATTCAATTAGGTCATTTATATTAAATGGTTTAAGGGGATTAAACCCTAAACCCTAAAACCTAAAACTTAAAGCCATCATTTTTTCCTAGGATAATTAAGCCATAGATCCCTTTAAAACTATACTTAGGACACCTTAAGCCATCATATGTTATTAATTACCTCCTAAATGTACATTTTAAAAAATAGTATATATTTAACTTAATGAAATTTGGTTGCCTTGGGAAACTTCATCAAATTTTATCCCCTTAAGCCACCATTTTTTCATAGGACCTTAATTCATTGATACCATTAAATCATCCTATTACGATCCCTTAAGCCATCCTATGAGGACCCCTTAAGCCATCACAATTTCTTGTAATAAATTTGTAGACAGGTAAAATTGACCTGACACTTATCACATGTCCTTAAATGAAATTTTCGCATCATTGATATCATTATCATCAAATATCACTATATTTCACATCAATAGCATAAAAAACCCTAATTACCCTTATTAATTGAATAATTAGACATTATTTAATCAATTCAAATTTTCACCATTTTTGACGAATTAAATAAATTACATTTATTTAATAAAGTCCTAAAACTATAATTTATGCTATTAATTGAATAATATGACATTATTTAATCAATTCACTTTTTCATCAAACTTGACCAATTAAATAAATTTCATTTATTTAATAAAGCACTAGTATAACTTTATTCCTCTTGATTAATTATATAATTCCAATTATTTAATTATGCCTTTAATTCACTTTATTCCCCTAAATTGATTAAATTATTAAAAACATAATAATTTAATTATGTCACTTTCTCCCAAATTTGAATAATCGAATAAAATATTCAAAAAAATCATAAAAAATAAAATCAAACAAATATAACTTTGTTTACAAAAGTTAAAATTGATTTACATATTCAACTCTGAAAATAATTAATTAATTAATTATCCTCACTTACTTTCTTGATTGAGTAAATTACGAACCACCAATTACTTAATCTATTTCCTGACTGATCAATATATATTCCTAAAAGATCAATCTATTCCTCAATCACACTAATTACATGATCAATTTCCATAGATTATGCCCATCTAAATCCTCTAAACACTATCGACTGTCAATCAAGATATTCTACTATGTGATCTTGAGCGTTCATTCAAAATCACAAATTCTATATAACAAACCTCTTTCCTCATAGAAAAGGATTGAAGAACCAATAGAGTTTATGCAACGAAGTGACACCGAGATCTTAATGGACATTGAAAAAGTTTCAACAAATCTTTGATCAACAACATACACACATTTTCCAAAGCTCTTACATGCATAATGGAGGCTTTGTATTAAATTAAACAATCCAACATATGTCAATATAGATACACTTTGACACAGGATGGTAAAACTATTTCATTTCAAGTTCATTACTATTTCCTTTTGTCAAATTCTTTCTTGAATTCTTGATTTTATAGTTACATTTTGTGAGTTATGGGCATAGATCTTGATCATTGTTTTGGATTAGATTAGTTTCTATTCATTTTTTTGATCTTATTTACACTTGTAGATTTTCCCCCTTACACAAAATTAATGTATTTTTTAATGAGATTTCACATCACATTAACAATTATTTATTCTTTTATTTACATGCCTTAGATGTAAATGAGCTTTTTGTGTATGTTTTAAGTTTATTTTTTAGTATTTACATGTATTAAAATTACATTGTTAGATCTTAAATTTTGAAATTTCTATGTACATGGTCAAGTTGAATGATGTATGTATGTATACTATTTAAACATTCATGTATGTTTAAAAATTAACTATTTATTTTAATTTATACTTGTTAATTTTGTATAGTTTTTATAGGTTCACTTATATATATCATCTATTAATTTGATATTAATGATATCCTCAATCCCCCTCCACCTCCAATCCCTCAACCTCATAACCCCCCACTGAGCCACCACCTAGATCTGATGAGGCTTGCTAGCGAGCATGGATCAGTGATAATGTTAGATCCATTCAAGATAAAATCAATGTTATTCAAAATGAAACAATGATTCCACCACACTTAAGCAATTTTTCATCTATGATGTAAAAGGTTATTGATGTCGTTAGGTCCATTGATGTGGACTTAGATATGCATCAATTATGGTGGGAGGAGATGAAATAATTTTATCTAGACGGTCTCTCGTACAAACAAATTTTGGTCCTAAAAATAACAAAATCCCATCTTTCACCTTATTTTTTCGACCCTATCACCAACCAACCCATTCCTAAAAATAAACTTAGAATATCAATGAGGTGGTGTAGACATCCACAAATGTCTTCCAAATTTTGGAACTAATGGTGGATGGTTTTGACAAACCGCCACATGCTAATTTGGAGGTCCCTTTATACTTTTCAAGGAAATTTTATACAAAGTTTGTTTTGGGGAAAAAGCCCAATTATTTTGATTTTAAATCATTTTAGGGTGTTGGTGGTGGCATGCCACAATAGAGGTGTCTACTTTAGGATGTTTGAGTACACTCGTAGCTATGAGACCTATCTTCTAGTGGTAGAGATTATGTATGTAGCTTCGATCATTCATGATGTTAATGGATGGTTTTGTCATGGATTATGTGTAACCATGTATTTTGATTAAACATACCTTAGGTTATCTCCTCTATGGGATACACATGCATATTGACTCACCTTCATTGATTAATATGGATGCTTTAATACTATAGATTTTTACCGTGACATACTTTGATGTTGCCATAGATACATTATAATCATGTGTGTATGCTTATATTTTGTAATATATTCTTGTGGTAATATACAAAACTAGCTTGATGAATTTTTTACTTGATATGTTATGATTGGATGATTTCAAGACTAGATGTATTATGTAGTTTTGATTTTATTAATGAAATGATAATTACGACATGACATTAATCTATGCAATAATATGCTTAATTTTGAGATGTCATTATGAAGATATCATGAATATATTTCATGCTTCATTATTTTCTTATGGATGATGGATTAACATTTGCAATTGAGTGTGCAAGTTTAGTCCATGACTAGTGGACCTGGAGAAATACCAAGGTGACATATGTACATTTCTTATGAAACCAACCTAACTCATTGCAGAGAATAATGTCTTATATGTCATGCTTCTATGTGATGTGGATAATGTGTGTCATGTGTTAGTAAGAATTATTGTTTTAATGTCTAGTGCAATGTCTTGTGTAAATTGTTATGATGACATTTTAAGTCTTAGTTTTAATGTGATTTAATGTTTTTTATTTATGTTTTAAGGTGTTTTCACGACCTTAGGTTATAAAGCTATGGATTGGGAATAGTTTCATGGGTTTACAAGTTAATTTTATAACATTATGACCCCTATTTTGAAGAATTTTTCATAAGTGATGAAATTGAAAAAATGGACAAGGAACGAGACTCTTAGGCATGCTTAAACAACCCTCACACAAAAAGTGTGAAGGGTTGGGTTGAGAAAGATGGGTGATTAACTATGGAGGTGAAACTTGTTGCCCTCACAATTGAGGATTGGGAATTAGGGATTATTGTGGGGATTGTTGTTTCTTTCAGAAAACCTTGACATCGGGGATTTACTCACTCATTCTAGTTTTGGCTATCAACTTTGAAGTGAGTGAAGGAAGATTGGAAGGATCTTGGAGGAGATTATTGTTGTTTTTTCATCAATATTTCCAATTTGAGGACAATATAGGTTGGTATTGTGACCCTTTTTTGTGTCATTTATATGAAAAGGAGTGCATGCATTCTATTTGGAAAGATTTGGTGTTGTTGTGTCTGTTGTATTGTGTGTCTCTTGCCATGTATAATGAACCTACCATTGTATGGAGGTTTCATCATGTGTGGGGTTGATTGGGTGAGATGTCTATAAAGGGGATTATTGTAAGGGTATGAGTACCCATGGAAAAATTACTTTGGTTATGTGAGAATATAATGTGTTACATAGTATGGTAAGGTGGAGATTGGGTACAAAATGAAGGTTGGGTAGTGGAAGAATGGCTAATGTTTTAAAATGAGAGAATGAAGAGATATGTGGTTTTTATACACAATTGTTTGCTATTAGCATTCTTGTTGATGCATCCACTCCCTGTTAAATACTCTTGAAGAATAGGCTTGTGTTTATGATGATTTTGTTGTTCAATACTTGTATTTGTGTAAGTGGTGTGAAAATTTATGCTAGAATGTGATGTTGGAAGGATGAAAATGAGGTTGCATTGTATGTCATGTTGTAAATATTGAGTTGTGTAAAAGAACCTATTCCCTTGGTTTTTACCTTAGCTTGGGGGTGGGCTATTTTAGCTGCATGGATAGGAAGTGAGCTCCCACTAGTTATGGAGTCATATTTGTTGCTATTATGCAAAGATTTCAGTTGAAAAAAGGTTATAATGGAGAGTTGTTGTGTAAGCTTGTTACTGTTTCTTATTGAAAGAAAAAAAGAGAAGTGAATGTGGACCTATGTCATATTTAAGTGTAACTATAGAGATGGAAATATAAACTCCTAGATACTATTGTATATTTTTATTGTTGAAAAGATTCATTTAAGAATGAAAGCTAGAATATGGAGATAGCAAATAAATATGTAATGATAAAACAAATGTTACTCTCCCTCAAAAAGAAAGTTCTCTCGTGTAGTTGTATATGAATGGTCTTGTTGTATTTTTCATATAACCTACTTGAGTATAGAATTTAAGCTAAATCTATAGAGTGCATATTCTAGATGACCTACAACAAAAGTTCAAATAAATCTATTAGTAATGGATTGAACTGAAGAAAGAAATAGAGCATGCTACTAGTGTTATCTAGTTTTTGTATTTATATATAGTTATTGAATGGCCATGGTTTACTAATTGGAATAATTGTGCTATAAAACCCGATAGTGTTTGGATAATGTCTAGATATGTTAATTTTTAATGTAATTGCTTAATAAATAGTAAGAGTTATTTTTGAATGATGGATTAATCTTTGATTAGTAGCTTTATTTTGGCTTCAAAGCCATTTTAGATAATTTCAGAATATGGAGTAAATGTTAGTTTAGAAATCCTATGTTCAGAGGTAATGTTTACTTGAAATTTACATTTTGGGATGAAGGGAACTTAGTTTATGTAATGTAACAAATGAAATGTATAAAGAGCTATTAATAGTAAAGGAATTTTAGCACATTCAAGGGCATGTAACATTTTTTTTTTAATATCCCGCATGGGCAATAGAGTTGGCTTGGGCAGTGGGTTTTCTCCCCACTAGTCTCAGGTTCAACTCTGTCCCAAGTTTAAGAGGTGGGACTTCTTGCGGGTAGGGGATCTCACCCGCATGGGGCTAGTCTCACCCTAGCTCACCCCAGGTACCCAAGGTATGGGCTGCTGGTCTGTTGGGTTGGGTTGCAAAGACACTTTTTTTTTAGACTATAGGAATCGGTCGATTATCCATTCCCCTATAAACTGCAGTGCACCTAGTAAAAAATTTTCATGTGACCGATGGCGCTCGCATGGCATTCCCTCTAGTACCATAGGTTTGGGGGCATACTAGACCTCATGACTTCTTGCCTACAACAAGATGCTTTAGCCAATTGAGCTAGCCCCCCTGACCCGATCGTAGGGACACCCTTGTTGTAAAGAAAATAAGATTTTTTTTTAAATACTGGTATACTAGTGTTGAGATATGGTGTTGTACACCATTGTATAAATTGGTTTATCATATTATTGTAATTAAATAATTATTTAGTTGTGGTACACCTTGGTGGTGTTGTCAATCACACTAGGTAATTATTTGGGGTCTACTTGATATTGTATTGTAGTTCATTGTATTATTATTTAATGTGTGGGAGACATGATAATAATTTAATATTGGTAAAATATTAAATAATGTGATGTCTTAGTGATGTAGGAGCATCCAGTGGTGTAAGGGTAATCCTGCATCCCCCAAAAAAAGAGTTTCATTTCATGTTGGTACTTTCTTAGTTTTTTTTTCATTTTTGGATACCCTTTTCATCATAATGTAATTCAAAACTTACGATTTTTCTTTTCTATTCATGGGTTTGAAGATATTGCAGCTTTATTCTCCCAAAATTGCACCTTAAAACCTTCTAGGTCAGATTTGAGGCACTAAACGGCCCCAAAATTTGCTGAAATTGGCATAGCATATTTCAAGCATATTCTTGACTCTAATACATTTCCAATGGTTCAAACAGTTTGAAAAACAAAGTCCCAGATCAAAAGTTATGACTCTCGGAAGTTGGCACACTTTCTAGAAGATACTAATTTTTTAATGTATTTTTGAAATTTGAATTTCAAGTTATAATTTTTGGTGCCAAACCACCAAAAAACTCAAATTTGAATTCTTTTTTGGCTCCAAAATTAAAATGAGCTCTATTTATGGGTAGGTTTCTAATTTTTGTGTAGCTTTTTGGGGGACAAGCTCGCATATTGTGAAAGGTGTTTTTCTATAATTTTTGTAGCTTGCATATATTGTAGAACTTGAAGATTTGAGATCCTCTACATATAAGAAGATCATTTATGAGTAATAAAATAGTATTCTCTATTTTGTGTGTTAATTTTTTGTGTCTCGGGTTGCACCCTCATCAGGTGGTATCAAAGCAGGCTTTCTTGAGTGTTTTGATAGATTACCGATCGTGAGACAGTTCACACCAGGACCATGGTTGTGGGTTGAGGTCAAGAAAGATTCCTACAAGAGTGGTGCCTAGTAGGCATGGAGGTGGTAGGGGTGGAAAAAATGTTAGTGGAAGAGATCCACTGGTGGATGAAGGTTTCAGAGCCCTCTAGAGACAAATTGATGCGTTGCAGGAGTAGATGAGAAGAGGGTTAAACCCGAGAAGGAAAGAAGAAAGTGAGGATGAAGCAGAGGAGGAAGATTTAGATGTAGAAGAGGAAGAAGAAGCAATTGATCAAGACCAAATGCAGCTGATAAGGGCCATTTTGAAGATTGGGAAAAGAACTAAAGCAGAAGTCCCCAGTTATTCTAGAAGTATGAACTTGAAAGAGTAGATTGACTAGATTAACGAGCTGCAAGAATATTTTGAGTATGAGGAAATAGAGGACCCATAATGGGTTAAGTTTGAAAAAACAAAGCTGAAGGACCATGCCAGTATTTGGTGGAAAGAGGTCTAGTTGGAGAGGAATTGAAGAGGAAAAGGCAAGATCATTAAATCGGATCTCATGGTGGAGAAGTTGAAGAAGTAGTTCATACCTGTGAACTACGAGTTAGATCTACTAAAGAAATTGCAAGCGTTGAAGCGAGAAAGTAGATGTACGATAGAATATAAAAAATATTTTCACAAGATGATCATTAGAATGAGTCACACATAGGCCAATAAAGAGAAAGTAGTCTGATATCTTAATGGGTTACAACTAAGCATTCAGGAGGAATTAAGCCTGGTCAGAATGACCACCATTGAGGATGTGTACCATTTTTCTATAAAAGTGGAAGAGAAGTTGAACAAAAGATTTGACAACAAGTAGAAAGGATGAGGAAGTCAAAGAGGAAAGGGTAGTGGAAGATCTTCTAGAGGCCGAAATGATGATGAGAAAAAAGAAGAAGATGTGGGTACCAATCGAAGCCAGAAGAGTGACAACTTCTACTGCCCTCATGATCAAAATAGTGGTGATCAAAGAGGTAGAGGATGAGGAAGATCTGGATAAGGATTTGGAAGAGGTGGTTTTAGAGGAACATGTTTCCAGTGTGGTGAAGAAGGGAATTGAGCCTATAAATTTCCAAAACACCAAGGAAGGGCTGACAAAGGCCAAAAGGTTGTGGAAGGGTTTCACATGCAAATGAGGAGGCCCAATTCGAACATTCAAATGATGCCAAAAGGGGAGAAGCCCTAGTGATTAGGAGAGCCCTGGTGACTGAAGAGAAGGAGCCAGAATAGAGGAAGAATTTGTTCAGCACAAGGTGCAAGTGTGAAGGAAAATGTTGTGATTTCATTATTGACAGTGGGAGCACTGATAATCTGGTGTCAGATGAAATGGTTACAAAGTTGAAGCTAAAGAGGGAGAGGCATCCCAACCCATATTGGATTGTCTAGTTGTAGAAAGACCACAATGTTTTGGTCAATGAGCAGTACCTAATGAAGTTCAAGATCAGGAGCTACCATGATGAGGTACTCTATGATATCATCCCCATGGATGCATTTCACATGTTGTTGGGGAGGTTGTGGCAGTTTGATAGGTGAGCTATACATGATGACTATGTAAACCCTTATTCCCTAATGAAGGATGGGGTTTTTCATAAGTTGAAACCCCTAAAGGAAACTGAAGAAAAGGTATGTTGTAGTGCTAGAATTTGTTATGTTGATGGAAGAATTTTTTTAGAAGACATGAAGCATGAGCATGTGTGTTATCCATTGATTCCTAGAATGGGTAAGGAGAATACTGAGAAGGTGCTAGTATAAGTTTGGGTTGTTGGATGAGTTTTAGGATATTGTTTCTGATCATGTACCTAAGGGCTTACAACCAGTGAGGAAGATTAGTCATCAGATTGACTTGATCCTTGGAGCTAGTTTTCCAAATAAGGTAGCTCACAGAATGACTCTAGTAGAAATGAGGAGTTAAATAGACAAGTTTAGGAGTTGTTGAGAAAAGGGTTTGATTCAAGAGATCTTGAGCCCATGTGTAGTACCTACAGTACTAACACAAAAGAAGGATGGGGAGTGGAGGATGTGTATATATTTCTAGACCATAAACAAGATAACAATCAAGTATAGATTTCCCTTGCCAAGGATAGATGACCTGTTGGACTATTTGAGTGGAGCTTAGTACTTCACAAAGATTGATTTGAAGAGTGGTTATCACCAGATCTGGATTTGAGAGGGAGATTAATGGAAGAATACCTTCAAGACCAAAGAGGGCTTGTACGATTCATTAGTCATGCCTTTTGGGCTAACCAATGCACCGAGCATATTCATACAGCTTATGAATGAGGTACTAAAAGGGTTTCTAAGAAGTTTTTTTATTGTGTATTTAGATGATATTTTGATTTTTAGTAGAAATTTGGATGATCTTTTGATGCATATTCAGAGAGCCTTTGAGAAGTTAAGAGAGGAGAAATTGTTGATTAATTTGAAGAAGTGTAGTTTTGTGAAGAAGGAACTAGTGTACTTGGGGTTTGTTGTCTCGATAGAAGGTCTCAAGATGGACCTAGAGAAGGTGAAGGCTATTCTGGAATGGCCTACCCCAAGAATTGCTAATAAGGTGAGATCTTTCCATGGTTTGGCTAGTTTTAACATAAAGTTAATTAGAAACTTTAGTAGTATTTGTGCACCCCTGACTCAAACAATGAGAGGGGATAGAAAAGAATTCAAGTGGAGCACTAGAGCAGTGAAATTTTTTGAGATGTTAAAGCAGAAGGTGATGGAGCAGCCTTTTCTAGTCCTCCTAGATTTCAACTAGGTGTTTCAGGCGGATTGTGATGCAAGTGGTTGTGCCATTGGAGCAGTGTTGAGCTAAGAGGGTAAATCCATTGCCTATTTTAGTGAAAATTTAAATGATGCCAATAGAAAGTATTTTTTCTATGATCAGGAATTTTATGAAATAGTTCAAGCATTAAAGAAATGGAGGCATTGTCTATTGTTGAAGGAAATTTTTTTGTATATTGATCATCAAGCATTGCAATTCCTGAATAGTTAGGGAAAATTAAATTAGAGGCATATGAAATGGGTAGAATTTTTGTAGAGTTATACCTTTGTTTTAAAACATATGAGTGGGAGGTTGAATACAGTTGTAGATGCCTTAAGTAGGAGGCAAAAATTGTTGACGAAGATGCAAATTGAAGTGGTTTGGTTCAATGAAATCAAGACATTGTATGTAGAAGATCCTAATTTTGTAGGGGCTTGGAAAGCTTGCAAGGAGCCTATTATAGTGGATAGGACAAAGTGGTTGGATTTCATAATCTAGGATGGCATGTTGTTTAAGGGAATTCAACTGTGTATTCTGAGGAGTTCTATGAGGGAGAACTTGATAAAGGAGAATCATAGTGGAGGAATGACATGGCATTTTGGCTGAGATAAAACCATAACCATTATCAGTGAACATTACTATTGGCCTTAGTTGTTACAAGATGTGAAGAAGTTTGTATAGAGTTGTAGGGTATGTCAGATGGCTAAGGGAGTGAGCCAGAATATAGGGTTGCATCAGCCCTTACCTATACCAGAGAGGTTGTGGGAGGATATAAGTATGGACTTTGTTCTTGGTTTGCTGAGGACACAAAGAGGGAATGATTTAGTATTTGTGATGGTTGATAGGTTTTTGAAGATGGTGCATTTCATTCCATGTCAAACGACTCATGGTGCAGTCCACATTGTTGACTTGTTCTTTAGAGAGGTGGTGAGATTACATGGTTTGCCAAAGAGTATTGTCTTAGATCATGACACCAAATTTGTGGGATACTTTTGGAGGACCTTGTGGAAGAAATTGAAAATAGAGTTGAAGTTCAGTTCTACACACCATCCACAGACAAATGGGAAGGCAGAGGTTGTGAACAAGAGTCTGGGTAACCTACTGAGATGCTTGGTAGGAGATAAACCCAAGGGATGGGACTTGATCTTACCCCAAGAAGAATTTTCTTACAAAAATTTTGTCAACAGAAGCACTGGTAGATCACCATTCTAGATTATGTATGGAGGCAGCCCCAAAACAACTCCAAAATTGAGGAAGATGGACCAAGAGAAGAAGATAAGTGCCAAATTTGAATATTTTGTAGAGAACATCAAGGATATACTTGAGAAGGTAAGAGAACATATTAATAAGATGAATATGCAGTATAAGGCCAAGGAAGATTAGAGAAGGATGAATAAGGAGTTTTAGATTGGTGATGAAGTAATGGTCCACTTGAGGAAAGAAAGGTTTCTAGTGGGAAGCTATAACAAATTAAAGATGAAATTTGGTCCCTACAAGATTTTGAAGAAACATGATTCAGGAAATGCATATGAAGTAGAGTTGCTAGATGGAGTCAACATTTCCCCTTTGTTCAACATTTTAGATTTGAAAGAGTATCATGAAGGTGGCTCAAACAATGCACTAGCAATAGGGCAGTATGGCATTCCAACACTTGTTTTAGAGGAGGAGATTGAAGCAATCCTAGATAGCCATGTGGGAAGGAGTACTAGAAACAAGCAATATGAAGAATATCTAGTGAAATGGAGAGGAATCCCTGTGGAAGATTCATCCTAGCTATCTACGGTAGTGGTTGACAATTTGGGTTTTCCTCAACCATCTGAGATGTGATGGGGTCACTTCTCAAATTACCCTGGGTGTCTGATGCAGGAGCATCTAGTGGTGTAAGGGTAATCTTGCATCCCCTAAAAAGAGTTTCATTTCATGTTGGTAGTTTCTTATATGTTTTTACATTTCTAGATACCCTTTTCATCATAATGTAATTCCTAACTTATGGTTTTTCTTTTCTATTCTTGGGTTGGAAGATATTGTAGTTTGTTTCCTAGAATTGCACCTAAAAACCTTCCAAGTCATATTTGAGGCACTAAATGGTACTAAAATGGCCCTAAAACTTTCTAAAATTGGCATAGTGGATTTCAAGAATGTTCTTGACTCTGAGACCTTTCCAATTGTTTAAACGGCTCAAAAAATGGAGTCCCAGATCAAAAGTTATGGCTCCTGGAAGTTGGTGTACTTTCTAGAAGATACTAATTTTTTAATGTACTTTGAAATTTGAATTTCAAGTTGTAGTTTCTGGTGCTAGACCACCAAAAAACTCAAATTTGAATGGTATTTTGGCTCCAAACTTAAAAGGAGTTATATTTATGGGCGGGTTTCTAATTTTTGTGTAGCTTTTTGGGGGACAAGCTTGCATACTGCGAAAGGGGTTTTTCTATAATTTTTGTAGCTTGCATATATTGTAGAACTTGAGGATTTGAGATCCTCTATATGTAAGAAGATAATTTCTAAGTAATAAGATAGTATTCTCTATTTGGTTTATTAATTTTTTATATCTCAGGTTGCACCCTTGTCACTTAGTACCCAATGTTAAATAAGGGTTTATTGGTTTGTATTCACATGGTTTTGTGGTGCATGGTTTCACCTTACCACTAGTTGTATTATGTGTGAGCTTGTTTCTATAAAAGAAAACACATGTGTAGTGGTTTAGGTTGGCTAAGTGGGTCAGCTGTCATTATTGAGACTTCTTGTGGAGTGCATTTGTGAAGCATGGCATGGGATGTGTGGAATCATACTTTGACACATGGGAATGCATTAGAGGGTTTGATTCTTAAGAGGTATTCATTGTAAATTTTGTATTTCTTTATTGTTGACTAATATGGAGTATGGATGCTTTTGGAGGATAGTTTTTCCCCTTTTGAGGGTTTGAATAGGGTATATCTTGTGTTTTGTTGTTGCTTTTCTATTTAATCTACTCATTTTGACAACTTGTATGCATGTTTATCTCTCATGGGTTATGTAGGAAATGGATTAATATCATGGGTTTAAATGCAATATTTTCCTAACAAGTGGCATCAAAGCTTTCATGCTTGAAGAATTTATGTTATAACCCTAGTTTGAGAGTTTTTGCAAAGTTGAAGCCATGGACATGCATGTAGGGTTTGAGTCATTACAATATATGGAACACATGTTGCAGGTGTTTGTATACAAATTTGGGATTTTGGGCTATTAAGATTTGTTGGGTTTATTGCAAATCTAAAAAATTTCCATTTTGGGTGAAAAAAGGTTTCTTAGTTTGAGTTTTCATTTGAGGGTTTTGTGGGGGAAATTTCACAAATGACCTCCTGGAAAAAAATAGACCTCATGGTTGGATTCAAGTTGGCTGAGAGATGAATTTTGACAAAATTTAACCTATTATGGAAAATTTGAAAAAAAGGCAATTTTTTTTAGCAAAAAGGTCAATTTTCCCATTTTTTGGCATGTGTAGAAAATAAAAAATATTAAAACCCTTTTAATAAATTTCACAGAAAAATCATCATTGAGTTCTGAAAAATCATTAAAAATTCTCACAAAATAAAAATACAAAAAAAGGAAAGAATTGAAAAAATTAAAAGAAAAGAAATTTTAGTGGTTGGGGGTCGAACTCCCCTCCCACACCATGCCCCTGCTCTAAGTACCATAGAGTACCCTACAGTACTGTGATAGTAGTACCGATAGGGTACCAATGTTAGTACCCCCAACTTGCTAGTGTCAGCAGTTAACAGCTTTGACCAACAGGCCGTCGGACCAGCTGACGACATTAACTGCCAAAAAAAATTTATTGAAAACAATTTTTTACTTCATAAAAAAATTTCTGAATAAAACACCAGACTTCAAAAAAGTATAAGCTAGAATTCATAAAATGGTCAAGTCTAAAATAAGGAGGAGGAGGCATTTTTTATTTTGAAATATTAAATTATATTTTAACCCCCCTTTGAAATATGCCACCACCTAGTGGTGGCACCACCGGCGGGCCACCACTGTTCATCCATTAGCCAGATTGGAGGACTTACATTCAAATGAGCATAAATTTTTCCTACTATGTCAGATTTTAAAATTCTTGTAGTCATTCGAAAGCTGGTTCCAAGTACTATGTAGTGGTATAGGTTTGGTTTCCTTATTTTTCATTTTTGATATGATTTTGGAGCCTAGAAGTTAGATGTTCTTGTTTGCATCATTTTAGTCATAACTTTTGGATACAAAATCAAATTTTTGATTTTGATGAGGCATTGGAGAGAATTTGCAGTGTTCTACGCTAGTTTATATTGTTTATTAGTTTGAGGAATAGGTTGAGCTTAGTAGTTGTTTGATTGCATGTAGGTGTTTGAGATTCAAGGCGTGATTGTGTGAGAATCCAAATGAGTCAAGACATGAAACCTTGAGGGAGTACATTTTTTTATATGTTATTTATGATGCTACAACTAATTATCAAATTGGTGCTTCCAAGTATAGGTTTACAAGTGATTTTTAAAGTTGGTACTTTGATGGTGACAAGTACATAGGTTTCCTTCAGTTTTGATGACATGGTTAGACATGGTTTGAGACTTGGAGTCTTGTATGGGTGATAGTTGAGTGTAGGTATAAAATGCCTATGATTATGGTTTCATGGATATGAAGGTACATTTGATGCATTGGCACAACATGATCATGTATGTGGTGTTTGGTGGTGATATGGTTTGGTGTTCGGAGATTTTTCTTATCTTCTTGATGCTTGTTTGGTTCCTTAACTATGATTACTCATTTGTGGACATGGTTGCTAAATCAGATCTATTGTTTATTTGGTGTTTGAGTCTTGATGTCTATAGGATTATCTTCTTTGATATCTCAGTTTGGAGTTACTAATGTGATGATGAGTTTGCATGTTTCAGTGGTTGGATCTATGAGTTATGTAGTTGTATGGATTGATCACCCATTCAGTTGCAATGGGATGACTTGGATGTGGACTATCTATATCTACCGGGTTTGATTCATTGTTGTTGCAGATTTCATTAGTTGGCCTTGCTTGTGGTCTTTTGTGCATTGGTTTGTTGTTTTAGGATTAAGAGGATAGATGGTTAGAGTAATTTATTAGTCATGTTATGGGACTTATAGCATGTGGTTTGATCATGATTTCATGATAGCTTGGTTCATTCATTAGTTATGCACTCTCAGTGGGAGATTTTGACAGTGATGACTTGGTGGTGTTGGATTGGATTGGTTTGTAGTGTTTTGATGGTGGTTATATGTATCTTCTTGGCTTGGAGATCTTGGTTTAATTGTATGTTACTGACATTGCAGTTGAGTGTGTGTAGACCTAGGTGATCTTCATGAAGAGGATGGTAGTCATGATTCCATGTGTAGCTTGTATCATGGTTAAGTGAGAGTTGTTGGTAGTGATGTGGATGCATCATTGGTATGGTTATCTTAATGTGATTGGGGATATGTTTTCTTGGTTTAGAGTGTTTGTTATGATGTCATGTTATACTCTCAATACTAGTTTAGAGTTTGGCATATTACATGTTCTCTTGAGACCAGGATGTATGTTATGGTGCATGTGATCTCCTAGGAGGAGATGGCTAGATTATGTTGTCATGATAGGTTCCTAATTCTATGGTTGGAGCCTTGACATTGATCATGTGGTTCTCTTTGTATTGAGTACATTGATCATTTGTTTGATTACTTCATGATGGTGCTATGTTGCATTTGGAGTTTGGCATGCATTGATTGGTTATAGGTGGTCGTGGATGCTTAGAGATGTAGGTGATGGTTGGAGTTCTCTTGTGATTAGAGACATTTGCTTGAGATAGTTACTCTTTGGAGCTTTCAGCAAGAAGACTGAGGGAGCCTTCACCTAGATATGGACATGAGTTCATGATGGACTGATAGAGGAGATTTTTCTTGGAGTGAGTCATGATGACTTGGTTATCTTAGAGGAACATTCTCATTCCCCATTCTTGGTCTACTCATCAAGTTATGATTTGAGAGGTATTTTCCCACTATATCTTTCAGATGTGTTATGTTTTTTGCTTTTATTCTCATGGGATTGAGTTGATTCATGGTGATTATGTATACTTTTTTGAGGATGGCTTAGCATGATTTTATATGATTTATCTTTAATATATATGGATCTTGAGTTATGTTAGTTAGTTTTGGAGAATTCATTTTGAGGGATGCTATGGCATGGTTATCTCCTCATGCATTAGATTTTATGATATCATTCATTGATGAGGATTGTTAGTAGATGGTTTATGGGCTGATTTCCAATTATAAGGATAGTTACTTTAAATTTTATCTTCTTTATTAGAGAGGATTAAATCCGTGTTGGCATTGTTACATTGATTCATATGTTGTAATTGGTCAATGAGATTGAGTGTTATGGATGTTGTTAAGGCTTTTCAGTTGGAGTTGTTTAGGAAATCATGGTAGAACCCCTCAATTTTTTGAAAATTTGAGCTTGTTCTATGCCCTATAATGGTTTTTTGCATTTGTGCCCAAGGGTAGGGTTTAGGGTTTTATCTCTAAAACCTTTCTCTCAAATTTATTAAGTCCTAAAACCTTGGAATTTTAATTCTATGTTGACCTATTTCACTTGTCACTGGTTTCTTAAGTTGCAATTTAAGCCATTAGGAACATACCTTTACTACCCCCTTTGTCTAGGTCTATTGTTCACCTAGTTCCTTTTATCAATTTAATTTTTCCCAAATTCGACTGAAATATTTTATGGAAAAAAACTTATGTTTTAAGTCATTTTCCCAAGGGTCATAATCCCATAAACCTAGTCAGGTCCCCATTTTATGACTAATCTTATTGGCATGTGTAGAAATCCCACCCACTAGATCTAGAGATCAAATCCCAGTCATTTATCACATACCTTGTAGGATTAAAATAATGGTTTTCAAGATGTTGTGAGGTCTATGATTGCTTGACGTGTGTACTCACTGAGGTGGGGCATGGTCTACATTCAAATGCCTAATGCTCAATGGTTATGAGATCAGCGGTTGATATTCAATTCCGAGACTAAAGCTCAACCATTTATCACTCACCTCATAAGATTAAAATAATGTTTGTTGGAGACTTGTAAGGTTTGCGATTGAATGACAAATGGAATTTTTCATCCATTTGGAGGAAAGAGTGGGGCCCACAAGAAGGAATGATGTGGCCTCCAACCAACATGTTTTCATAGGATAATTAATTAGTTAACGATGGTGATAGAAATTCAAATCATGTTGACTCAATCTAATTCATTCAACATGCCATCTCAGAGAAAAATCAATGGCTACTATTTAAAATAAAATACACGAACATTAGAGCCATTTGGTTTCATGTGAGTGAGTAGTAATGGTTGACAATGCATTCACAACCACCATAATTTGGTCATAAAGGCACATAAAAAATGATTTTCTCACATAATTGAGTATTGCAAGTGAATGCAGAGCATTCGAGAGATCGATAAAAAAATTTCAAACTACAATGTGAACAAATTAGGGTGTCCTAGAAATGCAAAAATCTGAAGGTACAACTAAAACTATTCCCTATACTTTATTTAAACAATCCTAAATTATGGCATGTTTTGACTAGTTTTGCTTCCAATTGGATTGGCTTGCATTCTTTAATTGATTTATTGTGTTTTAAAATTGCATATAAATGGTAGTTTTCTACCAAACTTGTTCAAATTTACATCTTCCAATTGTACCCTAGGATTTTTTTTCAAGGAACTAGGTTTTGAGCCTCTTTGTGTTGAAATCCTAGTTTATTTTTAGCTTATCTACTTATCCATGGCTCCCAAGACACAAGGGTTTGATGCTGAAACCGCAACTAGGCCACTCTCTCAGGACATTTTCGATCAACTCAAACCCTTGACTAACAAGAGGGATGGAGTAGCAATATACTATCGCCCTAGTATTTATGAAGGGTTACTGGGTAAACAACATTGTATCAAGGATGCTGAATTTCCTTTCACTGGATGGAAAATGTTCAAGAATTGATTTGGGAACAGGAACTGTGTAGTCCCCACCTACAATACTTGGAGACTAGACATGGTGAAACTAGTGGTTACAAATGTGTATATGGATGTAGACCTGTTGAGGGACATTGTAACAAGATTTGACCCTATTTATAGAATAGTTAGGGCATTTGATGGTGCCGAGATGGTCAAGATCACCAGGGAAGAGATTTTAGAAATCTTCAAATTGCATGAGTGGAATCAAAATATGATCCCTATTAACTTTGATGCATTTATGAAGGAATATGAGAATACCAAGGTTTTGTTCAAAACCACATTGTTGCTAATGCACACTACCACAACTGGATATGGAAATAATAGAAAACATATAAAGATTGGTAGAGATGAGAAAGAACCTTTTCCTATGAGGTACTTTGCCAACTATTTC
>VDFB02105785.1:337821579-338124944 GCA_007258455.2 Sequoia sempervirens
ATATAGCATAACAAACTAATCCCTAATCAACAATAGAGAATAAAGGAAAGAAGAAGCATAGAAACATGAAACAATGTCACTTGGTCTTCAAGCCTCCATTTTTTGACCTCTATTGCCCTTCTTCACCTAGTCGTAAATAGTATAATTTCCATCATATTTGAAGTGAAAGTATAGCCTATGACTAAGACCAACAAAATATTGAAGTATTATGAATGCTCAAGTATTCAGAACTTCTCAAGCATGTACTAAGTGTCTAAGTTATGGTTCAGACGTCCAAATTGGACTTGAGATAGACCCAGCAATTGCAAACGTTTGGACATTTATCAGTCATCAAACTCATGTCACAGAACTGTTCTACTGAGCATTAGGGTTAGGGAAAAATTATTATCAAACTTAGGGCACCTCGAAATGATGTTTGAGATTGAAATTCTATATTACAATTAAACTTACCAAGAACAAATAGATAAAGAAAATATTTGGTATAGAAAAAGAGGTAGATAGAAAACTCAATAATAATAGAAATTCATTCACCTGTGTATAAACACTTGGTCCAAACAACGATATACCAAAAAACAATAATAGTGATAAATAATGGTTTTAATTATTCACTTGTGGGATGAAAACAACAAACAATTTCATTCACCTAATGGGAGAAAGGATGAATGAACGCAAACAATTAATGGCACTATCGGAATTCGTGTTCAATATGAAATATACTAAATAAATTAGAAATCATTTAATTATAAAAGAGTAGGGAGATATTTAAATAAATAAATATAATTTATTTTATTTTAACAACCTAGAATATAGATATTAATTAATTAAATAATTAGGAAATTATTTAATTCAATAGCATGACATTAGGACATAATTAAATAATTTAATTATGGAGGTGAAGTGGTGGGTTTTAGCCAGAAAACACCGAGGCCTAGGTCTTTAGAGGTGTCATGGTACTTTCCCTTTACTATGCTAATGTAGCTTAATTGACGTCAGCAAGAAAACAAGTCAACAATGGCCCTAGTGTGAAGTGGTGAGATAGCTGGGATGATCTAAGAGGTGAGCATTCCCCGGAGAGGACAAGTGGGTTCAAAGAACATGAGTGTTCTCTTGAAATGGATGAGAATACTATAGGATGAAGGAAGAGAGGAAATGTTAGCACATAAGACATGGATGTTAGGAAAAAAAAAGGAATACTTCAATATTTTTCCAAATAACATAATAGGCATTGCATAATCATCATTGGGAGATAAAATGTGACAAATGGAAAAAAACATCATGATATGACATATAACAAGGTGTGCAAGGTTATCCACTTGCAAAAAATAGATAGTCATAGGAAAGGAATGTCCTAACACATACTAAGAGCTATGTTGCCATAGTCTTTTTGTCAAGACATGCCAAAGACAACAATCAAGGAAAAACAGGTCATGAGACATCATCACACCTCTAAATCCTACATGAGACATCCTTGAGGCAGCTAGTAACATGACCAAGAAACAAAACAATAAAAAGATAAGACAAAATAGACCAGCAAAGTCAACAACCATTCAATGTGTTTTCTAATATTTGTTTGTTGAAGGTTAATTGCTTGACAGTTTGACATTGCCTGTTGTTAGAAAGGAAACATCTTGAAAAGGTAAATGACAATGTGATAGAGCCTATCATTAGGAAAGACATATATTGAAAAGGAAAATGACATTTTGATGGAGTCCAATTCCAAGAAGGATGCATCTTGAAGGGGACCATAAAGTGACTAGGTTAACATTGTTTTGGAAATTTAACTGATTTTTGACTTGATGATTGATTGGAATATGTTGTTTGTTGGTCCATGATTTGAATTTTGACATTTCAATGATTTTCTTATGTCCAAGTTTGACATGTTTAACTTATTTTACCGACACTATGAACAATAAAGGACTGACCTAAGTGGCCTATGGGGCTCATCGATTGATGGTCTTGCCTACATTATACACTCAAAGACCTCACAGTTTGACATGACCCTTGACTTTGTTTCAATGAAAAAGGATTGAATCATGATTTTATTTTACCACACCTAAAGGATTTGACCTAATGCCTTGGGGGCACATCAATAGATGGCCTTGCCTATGTCTAGTCATAGAGGCAATGTAGTTTGACAATGACAAAGACTAACCTAGCTGACTCTGACTATATTTTTGGGGTTTCTTGAAGTTTTCTAAATGTTTTTTTTGTTTTTGATATGTTTTTATTTTTTTGGATATTTGGAGTTTTTATGATTCTTTTGCCTTTTGTTGAATATTTGAAATTTTTGTCTTTTATTGAATGTTTGATTTTTTTGTCTTTTTTTTTAATATGATAACCTCCAATGAAAAGTGTAGAATCCAATGAAACTAGGTGTTAGGAAATATTCCCCCAACTAGGTCTAGGACTAACCATTAGGGATGCAATGGGACTGGAGTTAATTATGGATGTAAGATGGAGTAGAAAGGACACAAGACGTTAACCACATGAAAGTCATGATAAAGATGGCTAGGCCTTATGATGGATGTCAAATGGCAGATGATAGAGAGTAAAGGCATTGTGATGAATGAGAGTGGAAGACTAGGTAGAGTGATAGTAGATGGTGGAGTATAGAATAATTACGCATGGTTCCTATTTGCTAGGTTTCCACCATAGAACTCATCCAAAGCACCACCAAAGTGGTTTTCACTATTGAATGGATTATTTCTCTTTATTATTTATTTTTTTTCACCAAGATGCCTGTTTGCCAGGTTTTCATCAAGGTAATAATTTTTTTATTTTTCTATTTTTTTGTATTTTCTGTGGTTAAAACAAGACTTTCGAAAGCTAAGTGTAGAATTAATATGTCATGATGATGCCTTGACCTTGTTTGGATGAATGTACTAGACAAAAGGACCTGATTTAGATGTGAAATGAAAGTGGAAAATATGATGGATAATAGAAATGGTAGATGAAAGAGGCTATGGTATGATCCCTAATGTGCACACTACATGGGCCACCAAACTTCAGTCAAAAAGGAGTTTGGGTGACCAATGAGATAGAGTACATGAAGGGGCCATCATCAAAGATACATTGAAAAAAAATTCCAATGGGGGTGGAATGATAAGCAAATATGGACAGTTTGAACGGAATTTATGGAATGAGTGAAAGTGACAAAGATGAAGACCTTGGATCAACAAGCTCTTTATTTCATTTTTTGCATTGATAGATTCCTCCAGTGATTTTTAATGGAGGGGCATTCTTAGAGACCAATTCTTTCTTCTTTTCACTTTTAATCTTTACTTTTGATTCATTTAATAGCTCTTTATGTTGGCTAGAGGACATGTCTTGACATTCTTGCTCATTCTTGACTTGTATTTTTGATTCGTCCAATAGCTTTTTGTTTTGGCCAGAGGGCTTTACATGATTTTCTTTTCTTTTCTAGATGCCTTTTAATTCTTGATCTCCTTTTAAAGAGAGCACTTTAATTTTTCATTCTTGAGCTTGGCCCTTGTCCTTTTCTTTGGATATGACTTTTTGATCCATGTTTATGATGTGGATGGACATGAGTAGAATGGATCAAATAGATGGAGTGACATAAGTGTTTACTGGATGATGAGGAAAAGCGATGTTGTCAATGGAGACTTTGGGGCTATCCTTTTTGGTATTGTTCATGTCAACAAATGCTTGCACATCCTTAACAACTTGGAAAGATGACTTAGTAGAGGTGAAAATAGAGGGGACATACCCTAACCTAGGATAGGTGGTAGGGTAGGATGAAGTTTGGATATCCTCAGTGGGGGAATGATCAAAGAGTGGATTATCATATATATCTTAGTCAAACATGGGGTTGTCATGGACATGAAGACTTTGAGTGGAAGTGGATATGGAAAAGGTAGATGTGTCATCAAGATCCCAAGAGTTGTTGATCGATGCATGACCATCTATTTGTGTAGCTTCTGAAGCATTCTTGACATCATTGTTGGAGGTGTAAACATTAGAATTATCATTTGTCTATGATATATCCATACAATATTCTCCACATCCCATATAATGGAATTGGATCTTGGGGTTTGATAGTATGGTAAGTGGATTCTTTAGTCAATTGAGATGGATCAATGTAATGTGACAAAGTGGAAGATGAAGCCTCATTATTGATAGGAACTTGGAATTATATTATCCATCTTAGGTTACTACAATATTGGAATGGATTGGGATCACTGACTATTGTGATTTCAATGTCATTGTAAGGGATTTAAGGCATTCACGATATTTGGATGGGACAACCTTCATGGCATGTGATGGAACCCTTGAAAATTTTATGATTTCATTCCCGAGTTTCCCAATTTCAGTTAGTTTCAGGTGTTTGGATATGGGGTTTTGTTCATTCATATTGCCTAGGGATTTTGTTGTCGAAATCTCACCTAAGAAACACTTAGAGAAACATATTTTTTAAGGCTATGATTCATCATTCAGCTCCTTTTTCCTATTTTTGGCCATCTTAAAATATCTTGAGTCATTAACACTCATGAAGTAATTAGTCCCTTGCCCTAGGTCTGACATTCTTATATTTTGTAAAGTTTATCAATTAACCTTATTTGACCATTACATACTTTGTGTTAGCTCTCAAAAATGCAGGCGAAATTCCTTAAGAGGTTTCCAATCTCTTGGTACATTTCAGGGTAATAGAGAAGGAAAAAAGATTTAGACCTTCTACTCTTCAGGTGTTGCTAAACCTAGGCGAGTGTACCTATATGAATGAAGTAGACTTAATGTGCTTATCTCTCTTGAAATGTTTTGCCCACATTGGCAGATGTGAGTGGACAAATAAAACTAAATTTGGTATAAATTTTATAGCAATATTCAAAGCTAAATCCTAATATGTTCAGTTAACAGATGTAAGAAATGAATGAAACTAAATGATAAAAAGTGCAGAGACTAGTGCCTTATTGGGTATGCAGAGTCAAATTAAATCTAAATGGGTAACTTATTTCTACAAAAGACTCAAATTGTTTGGCATATTTTTTGTTTATAACTTGTATAAACATGCAATACTGTGACTACCAAGTTCTTCTTAATGATCTAGATGAATTTCCTTGATTACTGTAATCAATTAAAAAGATTTAATCTTTCCTTGAAAGAACCGATCAATCAACCACACAGATACAACAAATGTGCACTGATAAACTGAATATAAACTTGTTACATCAATTTAAATAACCACAAAGCATCAATCTTGGAGACAAATTTAGTAGTAATTTTAATAAGCACAATAGAAAATTGACACCAGAAATACGCTGCCACATCAACTGATTTTTATTAATATCTCCATATTTTTAAAACATGCAACATAGTCTCATAGTATGACATTTTTTGTCTATTGTATCTTCCCTAATCTATCTTCTATCCTATCTACTGTCTCTCTTCTTAAATTCAAAAATTAATATTTATACGTTAGTATTTGAAAATACACATCGCTTCATAATCACATGTTGGTGAGAAACCATATTCAGGTTTCTATTAACATTCGCCAGACACTTGCCGAGACATCTTGTAGTCATACCGATCCTTAATGTCTCATCGACAGTCATCCTGTGGTCTTATGTATTTTGCTGTGACATTCAGAGTCGGGGAGATGTTCCATAGACTATATTATGTTTTTCCAATAGTCATCCTTCCATCTTGTGTGTTGCTATGACAATTCAGAGTCTGGGAGACGTCTCATCGGTTACTTACTATCTCACCGAGATATGTTCATTGGTATGTTCTCTGGTCACTGAGACATTTTCTTTCTCACCAATGAAAAAACATTTGGCATGACATATGAGTCGGTGGGACTATATAACTTCATTTCAAATACCATTGATAGAATTATTTTGTGTTTTGTTAGTGAGACCGAAGCCAATCCGTGATACATTACACTGATGCACCTTAGTCTTACCGATATGTATATGTTTATTGCTGGTCGGTAAGACACTATGAATTTGCTAAGACCTCATCTCAAATACCTTTTAGTCTAGCCAAAATATGTCCACACGCGTTGATCAGCAAGACATAATGTCTCACTATGACCTCATTCCAATGATGACTCTTCTTGCTGATGGGATCCCTCTGTCGCCGAAACAATAAATGTGTCCTATTGATAGGTGCTTGTAGATGAATTCCAATCGGTGTGACATCTCTGAATCCTTGCCAATAGACTAGAAAAAATGTATATCAGTAAAATATGCATTATGAATTAGGGAGACCCTGATCAACTCATGTTGATAAGTATTACAATGTGAAATATTCAGGACTAGATGGATTTTTTAGGAACCACATGGGAAAATATGAGAAAAATATTGTGAAGAGAGGATTTTTTGCTTATGGTAAGGACTTATTTGGAAACTCATGGATGTGAACAAATCATAATTTTTTTAGAATTTTACAGGTCTAACAATGGCTCCATCTGGGGATGAATGGTTGTGAAATCATTGCAAGGATCCAAAGTTCTGGGTGAGCAGACTAAACTCAATATGAAAAATCAATGAGCAAGATGGAATGAATGGAAATGGAAATGAATGTGAAATGGAGATGAACAAAACCCTAAACTACTATGCATGGAAAAGAATTTTCAGACGATCATCAAGAGTTGTCCATGCACTGGCAACCCTTAGTCCTCTGTATTGCTCAAGAGAAAAAATGCTTCAAGAATTGTCCATGTACAGGAAACTCCTGCTCCTCACCACTCAAGTTTTGTAGATAATATGAATCTTCACCTTTCTTACCAACGCTCACAAAAGGTCCCAGCCATAAAGCCTCAAATTTCTCATGCTTTCCCTTCTCTTGGCACCTTGCATTCCACATTAGCACCAGATCATTTTCCTCAAATTTTCTATGTTTTTCTTTCTTATCAAACAAATACTTCATCTATTTCTGCAACTTTATGTTCTGATTTTGATCTACTCCTCTTATCTCATCAAGTTCAACCAGTTGTTCCATTCTCTCCTCCATAGGTTTTGGAATATCTATATCCTCCTGAAGAATAAACTTGTAGACTGGTAACAAATTATGTAAAGGAATCTTGGCTTGTGTTCCATACACCAATTCAAATGGGGATTTTCCAATCACCTTCTTTACAGTGATCCTATCAGCCCATACTGCTAATTTTAGTTTTAAATCCCAAGACTTCTTATTCTAACCCAACATCCTCCCTCTAATATTGAGAAGACTTTTATTGATGGACTTTGCTTGACCATTAGCTTGTGGATGGTAAGGAGCCAGCTACATAAGAAATAGTAATGCCATATGTGATACAAAAGTTTTTGAATTCATCATATATGAAACAAATCCCATTATCAGTAATCAGTCTTAGTGGTCTACCAAATCTGGTAATGATGTTATCCATTAAAAATTTGGTCACAACTTTACTTGTAGATTGTTTGGTTGGCACTGCTTCTACCCATTTGGTAAAATAATTAGTAGCTACAAGTATCCACTTATGTCCACTAGATTTCTCTTGTATCTCCCCAATGAAATCAATTCCCCAATGATAAAAAGGGGCATCATCCTACAAAGGTCTAAGTGGTAAAGCTCCTTGATACTTCATTTTCCCAAAGAATTTCTGGTAGGCTTCACATTTTCTTACATATGAAAAGGAGTCAATAAAAAATTTCGGCCAATAATAACCTGCCCTGATGATTTTATGTCTAGTTGTCTTTTTAGAATAATGGCCTCCACAAACCCCTTCATGCATTTAACTTAAAACATGCTTAGCTTGTGACTCATCCAAACATAACAACAACATCCCGTCCCTATTCTTCCAGAATAGATCTCCATCCATGAACACATACTCAGATGCTTGCAACTTCAGAGTTCTTTTCTAGTTGTCACTCAATCCTTTTGGGAACTTCCTGTATTTAAGGTAATGCATGATGTCTGCATACCAAGGAGTATTCTCAATGCTTGCAATTGCATTCTCTTCCTCTTCTATATTGTAAATTTGATTTGCTTCAATATTCGCTTCTGCCATTAACCTAGCCAAACCCTGACCTCTCACTAGTTTAGTGATCTGTATTTCCATATCAAAATCTTGGATTTTATTTATCCATCTGCATCTTTTTCTTGTTACTTCAGACTGTGTCAAAATATCCTTAACAACCGCATGAGGGAACGAGGTAGTGATCTTAGCTCCAATAAGATATGGCATGAAACCTTTTGTAGCTTTCACTAATGCAAATGCTTGTTCTTCCATTATATCATACTTCAATTCTGACCCCTGTAATGACTTACTGAAGAAAGACACAGGTTGTTCATGACCTTCCTCATTCTTATGTAACATAATAGCAGCAATAGTGTGCATTGAAGTGAATGAAAATATCTGAAAAGGGTTTGCAAAATCTAGAGATTTAAGGATAGGAGCTTCCTTGATGGCCCTTTTGATAGATATAAAAGCTTCCAATGCCTCTATAGTCCATTATATTTTTTGTACCTTCCTCAACATCTTTGATATGGGCTTCACAATTTTGGCAAAATTAGATACAAATCTCCTAACAAAAATAATATTTCCAAAGAATGACTGGATGTCCTTAACAGTTTTAGGGACAAGAATTTTATCTATGGCCTCAACCCTTTCATGATCTATCCTAATCCCCTCCTTTGAGACAATATGTCCCAAGATCTTATGCTCTATGGCTGCAAAATGACACTTCTTAGGGTTTAGGCTAATACCATACTCTAAAGCCTTTATAAATATTTTTTCTAGATGTTCTACATGATCTTCAACCTTTTTTGAATAAGCAGTAAGGTCATCCTGATACACCACCATGATAGCATTGATCAAATTTGCAAATGCTATGTCTATAGCTTTTTGGAAGGTTGCTCCTGCTTTTGTGAGACCAAATGGCATTCTTATGTATACATATGTCCCCCACGGAGTTGTAAAAGTTGTTTTATACTGCTCAGATTCTTTAACTTTAACTTGGTTATAACCTGAAAACCCATCCATCATAGATAAGAGCTTGCACCCTGTCACCTTATGTAGTTTACCTTCCATGTTAGGAAAAGGGTAATTATCCTTAAGAGATGCCACATTCAAATTCCTGAGACCAAGTTTGAGACCCACATTGAGTGCCTCATTGGTTTGATGATTCCCCCATCTTTGAGCTTTGCCAATTCTCCCTGCATTTTTGGTTCCAATGTTGGATTAATGGGTCTTTGCTTCTGTCTAAATGGCTTTGCATCTGGCTTCAATGGTATTTCATGCTGGAAAAAATCTTCCTTATATGCTTTTATATCTTCATAAGACCATGCAAACTCATGTTTATATTTTCTCAGCAGCGCTATCAACATTCTTCTAATTGCAAGGCCTATTTTCTTCCCTATGTACACCTTTCTTGGTGCCACCTCAGTCCCCAAATTGATCTCTTCAATGTCCTCCTCCTTTGACTAGTGTCTACTTCATGAGAGACCGATCACTCCCATCATATACTATCTCCAATGCCACAAGTCCTCTAGGAAGCTTATTCCTTTTAAGCTGTAAGATCTCCTTCCCAAATACTGTCTGCTTCCCATCCACTTCTTCAACAAAGGCATTGAAATCAATTTCTTGGGCTTCATATTGATCTATACAATGAAGAAATTTTAGAAGGTCAGCATCATCATTAAAAACCTACCAACTGTATATATTATCAGGCATAGCAAGCCTCATCTTGAACTCAATCTGTGACACCCCAGCCAGTGTAACACCATCCCTTCTCAGAGCTACTTTTTCTAAAATATCCACCATTATGTTCTTTGACTGATCAATCCACTCAATTGAAAATGAATCAAATAGCTCGATTGTGTCCCATACAACATTCCTATATTGCTTCAATCTTTTATGTTTTGCTGCATATTTTGATTTGACTTGTGAAACAACCAACTTAGAATCCCCTAGAATAGCTAGCAACTTGATTTTGTGTTTTACAGCTATATTCAAGCCTCTTAATAAAGCTTCATATTCTACCATGTTGTTTGTACATTCAAATGCTAGCAAAAATGAATAATTAAATGTAATACCTTTAGGTGAAACAAATAGTATTCGTACTCCATTACCTTCTTGGCTACATGCTCCAGCAAAGTACATTTTCCACACACCATTGCAGTCTTGTGCCACATGTTTTTCAATTGGATCAGCATTGACTAATTCTAGCTGAGCTAGTTCTATCTTGAAATTCCCAAGATCCACATCACAAAAACAATTGATTTGATCTTGAGGCACATAGTCAACAAATTGGTTCATCCTTGGCTCCCTATACAACTTGACTTCCTGACCATTCACTGGAATAGTTGCATAAGACAAATCGAGCTAAACATTTCCCCCAACTACTACTATCCACTATCTTGATAGAAGCATCCCAAGCTGAGGAGGGGTATCAATTATTGTTATATCTATATTATAAGCCATCTATGGATACATAGCTAGTTTGACTTCAACATCTTTCATTATACCTACCACCGGAATAGGTCTATTATCCATTGCATAGCACTTCCCTCCATTAGTATCCACCCACAAGCCAAGTTGTTTCATAACTCCTATTGGCATAATATTTATGGCAACACTAGAGTCTATCATGCAATTCCTCAACAATTTGTTATTTATGAGTAATGTAGTGAAAAAAAGATCAACTTGTGGGGGATTTAACAATGCATTATTGAGGCACACTTCTAGGATATTCACTTTCACTTGCTTATTAATAGTATTTGTAGCCATCTTATTCTCATAATTTGTTATCAATTGAATAGTATTGTCTCTATATTCCTTAATTTTCATCATCTCAAGTAGTGGAACAAACATTTTTACCTGGGACAAAGGCTGAGTGAAGTCAAAAGAGGAACCTTTTTCCTTTATCATTTTCTTTAGCTCCAATGTTTCTCCTTTGATTTCTTCCTTTTGATCAGTCTTTTTCATTTCTTTGCGTAACTCTTTAACTTCCTCCTTTTGGACAAGCTTCTGTTCATTTTTATCATGTTGTTTATTTTCTTCCTTTTTCACAATTCCTTGTATCACCTTTTGATCCTTCATAAAGATTCCCCTAGTGACACCTTCCTTCTCATTCACTATCCTATTTCTCAACCAGTACTTACTCTTTGCTTCTTCAACTGTAGCAATGGTTAATTTCTCTATCTCCTCTTCGGTAGGTTTCCTCATACTACACGTAGTAGGCATCTCAACTGCATGGGGTTCTCCATAATCTTCTTTAGAGTCAGAAAGAACTTTCTATTCAGCCATATGGACATTGTACCTCTGATTTGAAACATCATACTCATAACCTTCATCTTCTGAAGATGAGTACCTCTTCGCAAAGTGGTGAAAAGTACTTGAAGTCAAATACACCATGTGATCTTCTCCATTGTTTCCCATCAACATTCCTTCTTCTTGCATTCTTTGGGCTACAACACAATAATCTGGGGAATGTGGCTTATCACAAACTTCATAGAAATAATTGTTATTTACCATATAGGTTCCCCTCTTCCTTAATGGATCAAGAGTTTCTTTGTTTCTAGGCCCATCTATTATAGGTTTTCCATCCTTCCAATTTGTATTATAGGGCATGTCATGTAGCCTAGGTCTTTCATTTATGTATGTGTTCTCCTGTTTGTATTGATAATTATTGGTTTGCTAAGGAACCCTAGGATTGTCTCTCTCACTGATTATCCTAGCAGCCTTCCTATTGTTTTCAATTGTTAATGCTATCTTTTGTGCTTTAGCCAAATCTCCCGGGAATCTATTTCTCAATTCATACCCTGTTTTTGGATCAAATGCATTAAAATAAACACTCAATGCTATAAAGTCTGGCAACTTTGATCCAACAAGTATTTTATTTTGTAGTTCATTGAATCTCTGGTTGAAATCATAAATTAAGTCATTCTAATTTTTCTGAATTCACATCAATTCATGAAGAGTAGCATCTGCCACACTTAGATTCCCATATTGCTCAAGGAATTGGTCCTGAAATATTTGGAGAGAATCAATAGAGGTCGTTGTTAGGCTGTTGAACCAATCTCTGGCTTCTTCAGTAAGCGACATCATAAATAGCCTCATATGCAAATCCTCGTAAGGAACTTCCAAATCTTGGATGACAGCATTAAAAATCCTTAAATGATCTTCAACATTAATTGCACTACTCCCTATAAATTTAGGAACAAGACTCCTCCAACTACCATCCATAGGGTAAGGGTATAATTGAAACCATGCCAAGTCAAATTTTTTGATCATTGTTGTGTATTGATGAGGGTGAGGATTAGGTGGGTATTGATACTGATACATCAAATTATTGTATTGTGTATGATGATGTGGCACATAATGTTGACCATGAGGTGGTTGTATATTTGTATATTGTGTGGGAATATGAGGTGGATGATTTGGTTGTCTGTATTGATTCCCTATTTGATGGTGAGGAACCTTTGATGGATCAGAAGGCCCTGCACTATGATTACCCTACTTATGAGGTGGTACATACTTTGGGCAACTAGCTGTCTGAGCAATATTTTGAGATTTTTGTAATTTGAAGTCTCTCATTGTTTGTATCATCTTGGCTTTCTCCTGTTCTTCTATCTCCTTTCTCTGAGATTCAAACCCTACTTTTACTTCTTCATAAGTTAACGATTCATAATTTTCTTGAGGAGTTTCATGATCATTGAACTCATTTTGGTTACCCTCCATTCTTTTTTCACATTCTTGTTGATATCTAAATCCTTCTAATTTGAGTCTAGCATCAAACTCGGGTTGTTTCTGAGGATTATAAAAAGGATTTCTTTGTTCCTCTAGGGTACAAGGTTCTACACTTGAATTATCTCTCCATGTATCAGAACGATCATATGTCTCATAATGTGGTCTTAATGCTTTGTCTTTTTTCGTCATGCACATGTCCTCATTTATCCTTTTACCCTTATCAACCTTATCATCCTTGTGTGTCCACTTACTGCTGCCAGTAGGACCTCCAGTATGACCTCCCCTATATTGAGATATTCTCCCATTCATGTTTGAACAAATGCAATGTTTTTGTCAGATTTGCCACTCACTTTTTTCAAAAGTGAGAAAGTATTTGATATTTCTTATTCCCAGTAGAGTCTATACAAGGTTTATGATTCTATGATTAAGGCCCTGATTCTGAATTGATTCCCAATATAGTCACTAATTTGTTAGCTCTCAAAAATGCAAGCAAAATGCCTCAAGAGGTTGCCAATATCTTGGTACATTTCAGGGTAATAGACAAGGTCAAAAGATTTAGACCTTCTACTCTTCAGGTGCTGCTAAACCTAGGTGGGTGTACCTATATGAATGAAGTAGATTTAATGTTCTTATCTCTCTTGAAATTTTTTGCCCACAATGGTAGATGGGAGTGGACAAATAAAACTAAATTTGGTATAAATTGTATAGCAATATTCAAAGCTAAATCCAAATATGTTAAGTTAACATATGTAAGAAATGAATGAAAATAAATGATAAAAGTGCAGAGACTAGTGCCTTATTAGGTATGCAGAGTCAAATCAAATTTAAATGGGTAACTTATTTCTAGAAAAAACTCAAATTTTTTGGCATATGTTTTTGTTTATAACTTGTATAAACATGCAAGACTGTGACTACCAAGTTCTTAATGATTCAGATGAATTTCCTTGATTACTGTAATTAGTTAAAAGGATTTAATCTTTCCTTGAAAGAACCGATCAATCAACCACACAGATACAACAAATGTGCACTGATAAACTGAATATAAACTTGTTACATCAATTTAAATAACCAGAAAGCATCAATCTTGGAGAAAAATTTAGTAATACTTTCAATGAGCACAACAAACAATTGACACCAGAAATACACTGCCACATCAACTGACTTTCATTAATATCTCCATATTTTTAAAACATGCAACATAGTCTCATAGTATGATATTTTTTGTTGACTGTATCTTCCCTAATCTATCTTCTATCCTATCTACTATCTCTCTTCTTAAAGTTGAAAATGAATATTTATACATCAGTATTTGAAAAGACACATCACTTCGTAATCACATGTTAGCAAGCAACCATATTTGGGTTTCTATTAACATTCGCTAGACACTCGCCAAGACATCCTACAGTCATACCGATCCTCAATGTCTCATCGACAGTCATCCTGTGGTCTTATGTATTTCGTTGTGACATTCAAAGTTGGGGAGATGTTCCAGAGACTATATTATGTTTTGCCAAGAGTTTTCCTTCCATCTTGTGTGCCGCTGTGACAATTCAGAGTCGGGGAGACATCTCATCGGTTACTTAGTGTCTCACTAAGATATGTTCATTGGTATGTTCTCTGATCACTGAGACATATTTTCTTTCTCGCCAATGAAAAAACATTTGGCATGACATATGAGTCAGCGAGACTATATAACTTCATTCCGAAGACCATTGATAGAATTATTTTGTGCTTTGTCAGCGAGATCAAAGCCAATCAGTGAGACATTACTCTGATGCACCTTAGTCTTACTGATATGTATATATTTATCGGTGGTCGGTAAGACACTATGAATTCGCTAAGACCTCATCCCGAATACCTTTTAGTCTAGCCAAAATATGTCCATGCACGCTAGTAAGCAAGTCATAATGTCTTGCTATGACCTCATTCTGATGATGACTCTTCTTGCCGATGGGATCCCTCTGTCGCGAAAACAATAAGTGTGTCCTACCGATAGGTGCTTGTAGATGAATTCCAATCAGTGTGACATCTCTGAAGTCTTGCCAATAGACTAGAATAGATGTATATCAGTAAAATATTCATTATGGATCAAGGAGACCCTGATCAACTCATGTCGATATGAATTACAATGTGAAATATTTAGGACTAGATGGATTTTTTAGGAACCACATGGCAAAATATGAGTAAAATGTTGTGAAGAGAAGATTCTGTGCTTATGGTAAGGACTAATTTGGAAACTCATGGATGTGAAAAACTCATAATTTTTTTAGAATTTTACAAGTCTAACACTTTGAAAATTTTATGTTCTAAGTCCTTGAGGCCTTTTATACGTCCTCCTAGATGGTCCCCATCTTGAAACAACTTGCGGGTGTGTGCTAAATTGTTTTCACTTACGTATTGTCCATCACTTCTCTTTGTTTCTCATCTAAAATGACTTTTGAAATGTAAATTGAAATGGGAAATGAGAAATGATTAACATTTTTTTTCATTTTTCTCATTACGGATGGTTTTTTGAAAACTAACTTGCATTAGTGACTAGCGATGGGAAACATTTCTCTTGTTTCACACATTACAGATAGGTTGTGGGTTTAAAGTTTCACATTAGCAATGCACAATTTCTGGGTTGCTATTATTGTCGCTAGCTTCTTTCATATCACTAATTGCTCATGAATTTCTTGATGAGAATTAGTGATGTGCAATGGACCCTAGTGCTTGTTGTATCTTCTCTTATCGCTCATCATGGATTTTCTCTGAGTTTTGAGTTTCAAGTTGGCAATGAGAGATGACCTCAAGGCCCTTTGATTTTGTTCCATTGCTCATCCCAAATAGCTATGTGATTCTTTTGTTAAAATTGGCAATGAATGATGAAATAATTTGTTCAAGGTTTCCTTTTTCTGATTCAAAGTACTTGTGAGAAACATCTCTAGTGCCTTATATTTTCATGCAAGTGTACGTGGCACAATATGGTTTCATCGCTAGTTTCAAGATGTTGCTAATATGGTCTAGATTTTCAAATATGAATTAGCGACATGCAATGTAAGGAAGATATTTCCAAAATGAACAATGATCCAACAGTCTAAATTTCATTGTGCCAACGCTCTCATAAATTATTGAACCCTAGAGGGATGGGCTAAATCTGTGACACGTGATAGAAGGTTTTAGGGAATGTTCTCTCCAAATTTTGGCTCTTTGTACTTCGTTGATATAAATGAAAGTGCATGGATGGAGCTGGAAATGCATGTTAAGTTTTAGCTCACATGTGACTAATGAAGATTAAGGGAAAATGTAGCAACTTTTGAGGTGGTATCACCATTTTTAGGAACAAGTTGTAAAAGGAATGAAATGGTGTTCTAGGTTTCCATTGATGAAGTTTTAAATCCTCAAATATCGACAGTCCAAATTCAAAGTTGAGCCTTCTGACTAGTATAATGAAGACTTGTTTGCTCAATGTGGATGCTACAACAATGACTAATGATACCCTATGGTGATTTGGTTACTCTCCATCGATGAATCATGAGGAATTTTTTTCTTTTTCTTTCCTCTACTATGTCAATGATTGCATATAACCATTTGTGGGAATCTCTTGAATGAAGGTGAAATCCATTTTGAAATGAAATGTGAAATGTAATCATAATTCAATTGGATGCGTGTTGCTCCCATGTTCCATAAAGGAGATTTCATGGCTGATTACGAAAGAGGTGGTTCAAGTATTTTTGTCTCTATAGGGTCTAAGTGAAAAGGCTAAGCTCATAAAGGAGCATAAGGGTATGTGCAAGATCATGATGGGCCAAAAAGTGGCAATATGATGGGTATCTGGCTGACGGTGTTCATTTAACCCAAAATTGATGAAACGTAAAGGGTTTTTAAAGGAGATTCTCATCTTTCCACCAATCTAAATTATGCTTTATTTTGAATTTAATAAGTAATTATTATTCATTTTCTATTCAAATTATGACTAAAGTGCTAATTGATAGGATGATTGAAAAACAACTATAGCTTTCAAACGGTATCACATTTTTTGAATCCAAAACATGCATCACATTCTATGCTTTGTATACTATAGGATTAAAAAAATAAAATTTGAATTTCATGAAGTTTTGACCAAGTTAAGGTGGTCAGACATACGAGTTTTTTATATTTTTGAAAATTTGTAATAAAAAAATCATAATTAATTATTTACTTGGAAACAAATTACAAAAAAATATGCATCACATCGAGACATGAGTCCTCTACTTATATCTAAAATCTTATAAAAAAATATTATCATTTTATTGTGGTTAGGGTGGTCAGACAGACACCTACTTCTTATTTTTTCCTTGAAATTTAAGTACTATTGCATTGAAATTTCAAAATTTCACCAAGTAGATTTATTTTCTTTTTAAAAAACCTAGTAGTTTAGAAACTAAATTCAATTTTCTATAGATTCTATTCTTACATATTTTTGAAATAATATAGATAACTTATTAAAAAATTTATGTCAAGTTGCCTAACTCTAATTTTTCTGAATTTTTTGCCACTTAAGGGCCTATTTTTTCCATGATGATCCTGCGCATACCTATAAATGTAAATAGATACATTGATGAAAATACAAAGAACAATTTTAGGGTATGAGTCATGATGTAATGATCTTAAATGGTTTTATAGTAACATCGGTAATAAAAATATCAATTCTAAAATATATGTTCTCCTATGTGATTTCCTTGTAGATTATGAATGAAATTGTTAATGATAATTTCATTTGTCTTTCGTTGTTTAAACTAAATGAATGAGTTTATTTATGCTTCAATTCAAATGGTTTATTTAATGCTAAAGTAAGGTCATGGTTCTATGAGAAATGTATATAGTATTTGGTAAGAAGCTATGTTTTAGACACACAATGAATTGAATGTTATAAAGTAGTATTCCAATAATCCACAAATTATGGAGTTAAATTGTTTGGATATTACTAATCAATTGCAAATGTGACTCCATTATCCCATGGATAAGGCACTGGTCACTTCATTAGCCTATCTAAGAGTAAGTTGAGTTCGCAATGCTCCAGTCCAAAAGCTTAAATGAGACTAAAATCATAAAAAAATTCAATTATAATGTTCCAACCTGAAATGTTACTTTGTTCCTTGTAATGGAAAATAGTTTATTAAAAGGTCAGTCAAACCTTTGATGAATTTTTCCCATTTTCACTCTAAAGGAATTCATCTATGTATAGAAATGCTCTTGTTAAAATGAATATCATCTGATAATTTTTAAGAATCACCCTCCTTGGTCTCACAAAACCCAAAGTGAAGAAGTAAGGGCCTTAAAATCCTTACTTGTGTGGTGGCCAATCCTCATCCTTACTAGTAATTGAATTTTGGTAGATTCATATGTGAGGGATGAGATCAATTTTGGTTCATAAAAAATAACCAACAAAAATGGCGATTCTACTAGGGCAGATTTGAGAGAAATCTAATAGATCATTCTATCATAAAGATTCAAAGTATTTGTTAGAAAATTATATTGGGGTAAAATCACAAAGTTGTGTCACACTCTCAACCAACTTATCAGCACAACTAAATTTAAGTATTTCTAAATAAAAGTCAATTTTGGTCAAACATATGATCTAGTAAGATTCATTTTAGCTAAGTTAGATAATTCCACAACATTTTCAACTAAAATTGTTGGGAAAAATTATATGGAGCACCACTTTGAGTTCAATTTACCAAAAAAAAAAAATTATTTGAAAAACTTGAAGTTTCCATAACTCCTACTAATGTAAGTAACATTTTTAAAAAAATATAAAAATACCCTTTTGTAGATCCATAAGTCTCGTTTTCAAAAATATATTTATTTTAATAGTTTAATTATTTTTTATATTTTTTTTTTTATTTTTACTAAAAGTGGGTTATCAACACAAAATATTAGGTTGATTACTATGTCAAGGAAAAATACTAAAACTTGTTAAAAAAATTGAAAAAAATATGATGCACTAGATAAAAGAATCTATTTTAAGATGGTATATTTTTTTCCATTTTAGATAAATATTTAATATGAAAGTTGACGTCCGATGAAAACATTTTTTTTTATTCACACACATTTTAATATTTATTTAAAAATATATATTTATAAAAATTGGAAAAAAAAAATCCATGCACTAAAATTTAAAGTTGTAAATACACACAAAAAATTGAAAGAAAAAAAAATTACTATAAAAAGGTTTGACATCCCATTCAACTTCAATTTTTAGCATTTTATCAACAACTAAATTATAGTTTTAATTTATTAAAAACTAGTTTTTTTTTTTGTTTTTTTTTTATTTTTAAAATAAAAAACATAAAATATACTAAAAGATACATCTTTTACTAGTTTACATCATTTCAAAATTCAAAACATATATGCCTTTTTTTAGTGACTCAAGTTTAAAAATTGGATCAACATTGGTTGTTTCCTTTATAAAGTGTGACACAACTTTGTGCTTTTACCCATTTCCTAGGTTGGATTTGTTTCAATGAGTCAATCCTCTAGGATGGTGAAGGAGTTTGTTATGTGTCTTGCGAAAATTTGCACATGCTGTCAATATTTGTCACAATTTCATGAATGTTGGTAGAAATTCCTGCCAGAAGTGGGTGTCGACTCTAAAAGCTCTTTATACCAGTGTAAACTATTTTTGAGAGATTCTAGTAAAATGGAATGAAAATTTGTTGGAAACCAAATAAGAAAGTGCAAAGGACTTGTATGTGACTTTGATAATTAGGGAGGTTTGGAGTGAAATTTATTGGTGAAAGAAACTTCATATTGTGGAAGTTTGTTCCTCTATAAAGGAGCTATGCATAAGAACTTGAGGAAAATATGAAGAAAGTTATAGATTTGCAAGGTCTTCTAGTTAGAAGCACAATTTGGGAATGGTTGCAATATGTTTAGGTATTTTTCATTTTGGCTTTCAAGAAGAAATAAATTTATGAGAACACCATGTTGAAAAGTTTTGGTGAAATTTTTGTTTCCCTATTGTGTGAATTAAGCACAAATAAAGGGAATGGTAATTATTTTACATACTCCTAGGGTGAAATTTCTAATATCTAAGATGGGTTGAAGAAGTATGCTTACTCCTTAACTATGCCTCTTAGAAAAGTTTTAAAGCATGTATATGTTTGAGATTTAAAATCATGATTAAAATTAAGGAATGAGGTAGTAGATTATCGACTATGAAGTTGATTTTTGAGGATTGAATAAAGGTAGGAGAGAGATGTATCACTTCCCTGTATCTCCTTGTGGAGCATCAAGTAAAAAAATGCAAGGAATATAGACCTTATTGTGCCATAAAAAGAAGTTCTCTATTGAGAGATATAAGCCATTAAGTTTTAATGGTATTGAATGGATGCAAGATGAGCTACAACAAAGTTTGAGTGATAATGATTAGGTATTTTTCAAAATATCTAATATGAAGAGACATGAAGGGGAATTTCCCTATGAGTCACTAGCAAGGTTCTTGGATTCCTTTTTGGAGATCCCTAAAAGGTTACAACCTGAAGATTCAATCTTTATTAACCTATTCTATGGAATTTATGAGCCAGGGCTTAGTAATTTGCCTATGGAATTAACACCCTATGATTTTGATCAAATAATTGGTTGGATTAGGATTCTAGAGGAAGATAAATGTGAATTTATGCAAAAAATGATGTCCCAAGATGATAGGGGTGCTCCTGCTATTGTTATTAATCAATGGTTTATTCAAGAAATGGATAAAGAAGTTTCAAAAGAATAATATCTATCTATTAGCATAGATGATGATATTAACATACTTCCAAGTACTACTAATGTACCTTTGAAGGTGAGTGACCAACATAGTGAACCTGAAAATATTGATTATTCTCATAAGAAATATGAATTATTTTGTGAGATTGACCTAAAGTCATCCTTCTTGCCTGAAGAGTTTAGTTGTACCAATTCTCATGAGGTTGTGCCTTCACCATTGGACAAACAAATAACATGTAATGGATTCTTGAAATGCAATCCAACTATATCTAAATTGGAATTCCCTGAAAAGGTGGTAGATGATGAATTTCAAGATAAGAGTGTATGTGTTTAGGGTCTTCAGCCTAAGGTTTATGTTAAAAGTGATGGGATTGGTGATGCTAGTCAACAACGTCTTGTTTCTAAATAATTATATAGAATAGAAATGGAATGTACAAGTTTTATAGCAAAGATGGACATGATAGATTTCAACAAATATTGTGCTAAGTAGACTTGTTCAACTAAAAATGAGAAATGTTTAAGTTGCATGAAATCCTACATAAGTGAGCAAGAAAACCCATCAATTGATGGTGTACCTGAATATCTTACTACTAATCACATCAATCCTGAGTTATTGGACTCATCTTTTGAGACATTTTGTTTTAGGTTGAGAAATGATTTGAAAGGAGGATGGGAGTGTATTGATTATCCTAGAATAAGAGTATTTTTAATGCCTGGGAAGGTGTGTATAGTTCCTTTTGTAGGAATAACATTGATGAGAGAAAAAGTGCAATGGGGACTACTGAATTAGCTTCCCGAGGAGATAGAGAATATGGTAGCATAAATTTTTTATATTGATCTGATTAATATGAGCACCAATTTGAATGGAAGTCTATTTATGTACATTTTTTATTTTTTACACAAAGTGAATGTGTGCTTAATGTGGGAAAAAATCTAGATGATAATGACCCTGTAATTCTAGAAGTAAAATTGTAGTATCACTGCAAAGGATTAGGGTGATCACACAATACTGGTTTACATTTTTTGGGAGATCCTAATTTTTGTTGAAACCATATATTTTTAGAAAATATAATAATTTAAGCCTTGAAAGGTTCCATTTAAGAGGGTTTTATCAAACCACTTTAGATCAAACCCCCTTGGATAGAAGCCTGCTATTTTTAAACCATACTTATAATGGAGTCTCCTTTATGCTTATCAAAATGCTGATAAAAAACCACTTTTTTTTTACCTTTTAGGGGATCAAATGAATTCATTTAAAATTTATTTTTTTATGTACTCCTTATTATAAGCTTACCAAAAAGTATAATTTTAAATAAATTTAATTTTATTATTATATTTATTTTTTATTTCTTGTGAATGTAGGTTTTTCACAAAAAATCAAGCTCTATGTTTTGCACATGTGGAAAAATAACAAATTATCATTTTTTTTTTTAAATATCAGTGCAGTAGATATTGAAGTCCTTGATCCAACAAAAAAAATATTGAATTTCAATACATACAAAAAATGTTATGTTGTATATAGTCTTCCTATATCTGAATTGTAATTGGTTTGACTTCAAAACTTGATTAAGGAAAAAATATTCAATAAAACACTATGAAACCAAATGAAAATGTTAGATATTGTAGTTACAAATCTAAATTTGAAAAAGTTGGAATTTTATCCTTCATGGAAAAAATGTTATGTTGTAGACAGTGAGCATCACTCAAAAATGGTGTTTATTGAAAAAAACTATTTTTTGAAGGAGATGGAAAATGAAGTGCAACTGATTCCAAAATTTTTAAAATATATATATTTAGAATCTATAGAAAAAATGTCACAAATCACTAGTTTGTATCATCTTCAAATTACTCATGATTTAGCCACTATAGGTGCCTGAAAGTGAAGGTTTAGTTAGAAAAAATTAGTCTAGTGTCCAATTTTGCCAAAAATTGTAAACTAGTTTTGTGGGATCACCCATTAGGTCATATGTTCTTAAATAGAAGCCTTGGAAGTAATGTGTATTAGGGTTTCCAGTTTAATAAGAAAAAGGAATTTGATATTAGTTTGTATGATGATAGTGATCAAGTGGATTATGAATGTTTTATTTTCCCTGTTCAGATGGATGATCATTTGGTGAAATATAATTATAAACTGAATCAGATAAAATGTTACACTAACCATGTATTCTAATTGATGATCAATTACAACCCACAAAGGGAAATAAATGAAAGAAAGGAATGAAAATTCAAACACATGTTCATAATGGTTGATTGCAGTGGCCACAACATGATCAATTGGTGAGCAATTCATGATGGAATTTTTAGCCTTACCATGGTGCAAATAGTGGAAAAAGAGGTTTTTGATAGAGGTAAGTGTAGACACCTAAAAATGGTCTGGAGAATCTAATTAATTAAATATGACTTATTTGATTAATTAATTTTAAATTCATTTACTTAGTAAATAAATAGAAATATTTATTTATATTAAGTTCATTATTAATTCTTCTATTTCTCTCCTAATTAAATAAACAAAATTAAAAACTTTGTTTTATTTAATTGTTATCATTTTCATCATATTATTTCTCTCTTAATTAAATAAACGAAATTAAAAACTTTGTTTTATTTAATTATTATTATTATTACTTCTTTTATACTTCTATCATAAATTAAATACACAACTTAAATAATTTGTGTTATTTAATTACCTCATCACATTTCTTCTTAATTAAATAAAGATATTCTAAAATCTTTTATTTAATTATCATTTTTCCTTTTGTTTTAATTTAATAAACAAACCCTATAGTTTGATTTATTAAAATTATTCAATCCTCTTTTCGCTAAATTTAAATAAATTACAAATATTTAAATTTATGCATAAATTATTTACCACTGTTCACTCACCAATAAAATTAAATTTTCAAAATTTAATTAATTCCATTGTCATTCACGGGAAGATCTTCGGGGACAAACCTGCAGGAAGTCCTCTTAACCACCTTTCCTCTCATCTTGCCTGGTGCTTTCATGGGGAGGAACAATCCTCCATGATCAACTCCATCTTCTCATCCCATGCCATTCAATTCTCCAGATTGAATCCCAGCCTGTTATCCCGTATCCCTGTGCAAATGTGCTGCCGTGAAAGCTATAAATATAGCTCTTTGGTTACAAGAAATGGATCCCAACTTGTGCAATCTTACTCTGTAGGTTTTCCAAGCATCTAGCATTCATCCAGCATTCAAGCATTCAACATTCATCCAGCATCCAACATTTGCAGTCATGGCTGCAATCATAGTAGTTTTAATTATTTAATCATATAGGAAATATAATAGTTTAATTCTCATTCTCTAAGTGTCATTTCAATAATCTAATTAGCTTCTAAAATCTGAGAGAAAAGTAGATTAGAGAGATCTTTAGAGTTAGAGAGCAATAGGACAGATTTATGAAGATTTCTAGTTTAAATTAGTTTAAATTTCTTAAATCTTGGATGCAATGTCTTATTTAGAGGTGTAGAATCACGTTTAGATTGTTTAACTCATTCCTACACTTACAATTTGGCACCCACTGTGGGGCCTAACCCCATATTTTGCATAATCTTTGTGAAAAGTGTCTTACAGGTATCAGCGTGATAGTTTTCGCGGAACCGTGGCTTTTTATAGTGCGCTGGCTGGATCTTGTAGCGCTCTGGTGATCTGTTCTAACATGCCTGTCATCTATTTTATCATGCCGGTGGTCTATTTTAGCGCAATGATCTTCTGTTGTAGCGCACCGCTCAATTGTTTTAGTGTGCCACGTCACTGTTTCAATGCTTAGATCTACTATTTCAGCACTTCGACTCTTTGTCCTTAAAATCATTTTTTTTAATCTAGATGTGACGCATCCGTAGCCAGATTTTGTTTTTGTCTATTTTTGGTTAAAATTTATCAATCCTACGACAGAAAATGGATTAAAATTTACCAATTCTAAGATAGCAAATGGATAAAAATTGATCAATCCTAGGATAGAAACTTCACAATTTCTTGTGAGATTAAAATTGAACATCATGTTTTTATGAAGCAATATCTCCATATAGATTAGCTAATTTGTCATTTGGGTTTTAAAAGTGAACAAACTTCTTTGCTGTGATTGGGTGATAGGTTTATGCTCTCCCTTTTACTGGGTGCATCAGAATACCAGAGTCACTTTTCTTTACACATTTTTAAAGCTTTTTAAAACATTTAGACAAGCTTGCCATAGTGGGAAAAAGTACTCACCCTATGGGATCAACCTGAGTGGGGACAACCAAAAGCCATGGTATTCCAACCCACTTAAAAATTTATGTGAATTTGGGGAAACCCTCTTTCAACGGAAGTGTGCAGGATAACCATCCCCAAAATCTTTGTTCTAAAGATTGGGAGGTCTCTCGAGGGAGTTTATCCATTTACCGCTCTGAATGGAAACCCTATCTAAGAACCTAGAAATAAAAGCACGCTTGTCAGTTTCTAAACATTGTAATACTCGGCAGTGCAGGGGTGGGGAAGAATCTACCCTCAAGCACTCACCATATAATTGCCAAGGACTGTTTGCTCAGGGGATCTGGTATCCACTTCCATCACTCTGAGTACGCACCTGGAAAAGAAAAAAACGCGGGTGCCCTCTAGGGGGTGACATGGCTGTGTGAGTCGACGCAATTCCAAGCTATGGGCCATTCGAGTATATAACGATGACCTTTTGTCTCTAGGAGTGAGTCTATCTGGAGTGTCTTATCTGTTATAAACCAGTGAAAATCAAGAAGAATCATGCTTGATTCTTAAGAACATGCACTATCTGTTTATATTCTAGGATTTTAAAATCAACCATTCTATTCTTGCTTGCTATGTTTTCTTTCATTAAATTCAGATAAGATCATCACAAGAAACTTCAAAATCAAAACACTTGTGAAATTCTCATGATTCGAGATTGGATATCCACCAAATTTGTCAAGAAATCTCTTATCAAATGAATCAAAAAGCCAAAGAAAACACTTACATACAAACAAATTTTGAGAAAGCAACGATTTTTATATCAAAGCAGGAAATTTCTACTCCAACATAGGACTTTTATTCATAGGTATCACGATTTCTCTAGAGGTTATATGGATGACTATGTTGTAGCTCCCTTAGATTCACAAGCATTTTATCAAAGAAGGGCTCTTAGGCAACACCACAATCACAGTCAAAGAATTCATCCAGAATACATCCCACAACCCGCCATACAATACGATACTAGAACAAGTGAGTTTCATATAATAAGATAGTTTCCTATCTTAGCACCTCATGGTTCTATTATAGCACGTCCCTAGTCTGTTTTAGCACCTTGGGTCTCTATTCTAGCATGTCCCTTCTCTGTTTTAGCACTTTAGGTCTCTGTTATAGCGCGTAACTAGTCTGTTTCAGCACTTTAGGTCTCTGTTCTAGCGCTTCACTGCTCTATTTTAGTGCTTTGGGTCTCTATTATAGTGCATAACTGCTCTATTATAGTGTGTCACTGCTCTATTTTAGCGCTTCGTGTCTATGTTTTAGCGCTCCAAAAAGTCAGAAAAATAGAGAGTTAATAAGACAGTTTGTTTGTTTTCTCATGTCAAAAACAAGGTTTTCATCAGTCCAAAACATTTTTTCCATAGTCCAAAACACTTGAATCATACAAAAAGAAAACTTTACTATTATGCCTAGGTCTTGAAACATCTTGCAAAGTGTCCTTATCACTAAATCTGAGATTTTTTGTGTCAAAGTTTCCCTATCAAGGATTTTTATCATCCCTCCATCACGAAACTAGGCACGACTAAATCAGATTTTAAATCAAAAACCTCGACACTTATCCAATCAAAAATCCAAGATCAAAGTCTAGAGTAAAAGGTTTGTATGCCTATTTTTACACGATTAGCATATCAAATACAACAACAAGAAGAAAACAAAAGAATAGCAGCCATGGCTGAAGAAAACCCTTGGGGATGATATAGCAACACTGATCCTCTCACTAATTCACAAGAGAAAGAAATAACTATAGAATAAATCGAGAAAGTTCAACAAGACCCTCATTTCCATAAATTTTTGGAAAAGATGCTAGAGCAAGATATGGAAAAGTATCTTCTACTATTAGCTGACAAAGGTGCTAAGCTTCCTAAAGACTTTGATGTCAATCAACTCATGGAAACAACCACACCCCAGAAAACTAGTATGGAAAATCCAAATCAAATAGATGCTTTGACAAAACAAATCCAACAATTACAATTACAGTTCCAAAACATCCAACAAGGGCCAACAAAAAGATATTCCTTACAAGACATTTGCCCTTATCCATTTGACCTAAGCATTAACATGATACCATTTCCATGGTATTGTGAATACCTAATGTACAACAAATACAATGGAAGAACCGATCCATTTGATCACGTACGGGAATTTCAAGCCATGAGCATAGAGTTCGCACACGAGGACTCTTACTTACTATGATTATTTCCAAGAAGATTAGGAAACACTTGAATGGAGTGGTTTTCTAAAATGGAACCCAGGATCCAATCTTTTGAAGAACTGATCAATAGGTTCATAATGCACTTCTCATTCAACATCCAACATGGGGTGACCTTAAAAGAACTCTACAACACCAAACAAGCAAAGGGTGAAAAGTTTCTTTCCTTTCTCCAATGATGGAGAAGGCTATTTGCTAAATACCTTAGATCTATTCCTGAAGAGGAGAAGATAGAGATGTTCATTGATAACTTAGTAGATGACATGAATTATAGATTGGACTTACAATTTCCATCTACATTTGAACAAGTTATCGAAAAGGGGCTCAAAATTGAAGAGGCTCTAATAAAAAGAGGAACAATCAAACACTTCGTTGAAGGTTCAAACAATAATAATTTTTCTAACAACAAAAATGAAAATCCAAGATTTTGGCAAAAGAATAAGAATAATGATACCATGATTGATACACACACATCTAAACCAGTATTCACCTTGATGCCCACCACTACAAACAAACAAACAATGGTCTTAATGTCAAACAAAGTAGTGATCAAGGAAATAATCAAAACAATGGAGAAACAAAAACCCAATCATTCCAATGACCATCCAATAAACAAAAATTCATGCCATTAAGGCAATCATTGGAATTAGTCCTCAAAGAACTTTTAGATGAAAAACTTATTCAAGTACAAAAGGATAGAAATTGGGACCCTCAAGTCAAACCATCATGGTGGAATGACTTGCATTACTGTCACTACCATCAAAATAAAGGCCACATGACTAAAAATTGTTGGCAGTTAAAACATGTGATACAATACCTTATAGATCAAAAGAAAGTATTCGTAGAGGGACACCAAACAAACAAAGATCATACAACATTCAAAAATCCTCTACCCAATTATCAGAAGGGAGAATCCTCTTCCGCAAACACCAAAGGTAAGAATTTCGGTTATGTTTATGACACAACAATCCTTTGTTTTTCTGCTGCCAAAGAGGATGAGGAGTTATACAATCAAATCAATCAAAACAATGACATTACATCTACTAATTTGGTACAACATATGGAAAAATCTGAAAACCAAATTAATGTAATCACACTCAAAGGGAAACAAGAGTACCAACTAGTTAATTCCACAACAAGGGCACAATCCAAAGTTATATTGAAAGGAGCATCATTATCATCTCCATCTGTGGATCCTCCCTCTAATCAATATAATCTCATTGATCAATTACAAAAAATACCGGCACAAATATCCATCTTGGAACTTCTAAAGATCTCCCCATCATACAAAGAGGTTCTTGAACAAGCTCTTGTATCAACCACGGTACCTAACAATTTGGATGTATGTCAATTCCAATCTATGGTGGGACATCTATCTACACCTCATTTCCTTTCATTTTCTGAACATGATGATGTATCACTCACCCATCCACATAATTCCACCCTTCACATTGAAGTCCTCATCCATAAACACCATGTAAAGTGTGTCCTGATAGATGGAGGGTCTGGTTTAAATATTTGTACCTTAAAGCTGATTCATGCACTAGGATACTCAAATGAAGCCATTGATACAAGAAGGAAAATCACAATCAAAGCATATGATGTGGAAGAAAGGTCCTCTAAAGGGTTGATCATATTACCCATTCAAGTGGGACCTATTGTCCAAAAAGTAGTTTTCCAAGTCTTAGATAGGGAATTGACATACAACATACTGTTGGGATGCCCTTGGATTCATGATATGCAAGCAGTACCTTCCACCTATCATCAATGCCTAAAATTCCCGGTCAATGGACAGGAGGTAACAATCACAGTAGACTATAATGACACCCAAGCTTGTCATACATTGAAAAAATCTCAGGATACATTAATACCTAACAATCGAGAAGTTAGCACATTAGATTCATCTAATGGTGAGAAACAACAAAGCTTCATATCAAAGTGGCTTCCAAAACAACAAAAATCACAAGAGATCAGGGTGGCACAATCTAACCCTTCAAATGTTGAAGAACAATTGGCTTCATTCCCACATCAATTCACCAACAAAGTATAGATAAGTGACAAAGGAATAAGTGAATATGGTGTTGGACACTCTTTCCATCTATCACAGATGTTACCCTCCTTACAAACATATGGACAGCCATCTACAATCACCCAAAATTCAGCACAATCTACAATGGCATTAGATGGTAGATTTGTAAAAGCAGGAAACTTAGATGAAGAATCAAAAGATAAGGCTATTCTAAATTGGCTTTATAGGGATGAGAAAGCTTCCACTTCCACGAGTAATATCATAGAAAAAAATCAATATGGAAAGGGAAAAACTATTTGGAGAAGATGGGATATTCAGGATAGGGACCTCTTGGGTTAAGGAAACAAGGCATAACAGAACCAATCCAAGTTCTCACAATTCAGCAAAATGGCAGAATTAGACTAGGATACACAGAAGAAGCAAGAGAAAAAATCACCAATAAAACTATGGAGCATATTCTTCAAATAAGAGATAATTTTGAAACAGATTCAAATGAATATGAGTGGGAGAAATTATCAAATGTTTCCTATGAAGATATTCAGATCGATGATATCAAAAAGTATATCCCCAAACGTGAGGAGGGTCAAAGCTCGAGTTTTAATCCTATTGTCTTTGCAACACAAAATTTTGATGACTCAAGTGAAGATGAACGGACATTGATTGAGATAAATGATGTGGAATAAGATACCTTTGTAGGCCTTGACATAACCACTAACAACCTAGATGACATTTCCATCCGAGCTTTCACAATCACTGACCTCAACCCATCTAATGATTCATTGCCTTTACTGCATCCTGAGCTTATCGAGTGGGAACCCCAACACCCCATCAATCTCCCAGTTTTTGACAATGATTCCACTATTATTAACTACCTTTGATGTGAGGAATCCGATACTTGTTCTACCAATGCTTCTTTTAACAATGCTTTTAGGTAGAAGGATGCCAATTCTTCCAGTTGTAAAAATAAGGAAATAAAAAATGGATCTAATGGTGAAAACCATTCTATGGCAGCATTTGATCCTAAAATAGTAAAAACAAAGAACACATCCAATGGTGAAAACCTCATTGATGCACCAAAGGATGGAAGGTTTGACATCCTCCCACAACATTACCATGAAAGATCATCAGTGTTGATAGAACCCACACAGTTTATTGATATTGGCACCGCAGAGAAAGTAAGAATACTACACCTAGTAGCATCCATGACAGATACAGAAAAGCCAGATTTTATCAAATTCTTTGAAGAACGATGCATCAATTTTGCTTGGTCATACTCTGACATGCCAGGCTTAGACACATATCTCATTATGCATCACTTATCTTTACCAGCTGGCACTAAAACAGTAAAACAGTGAGAAAAATGCATCCACATGTTGCATTATTGGTAAATTTTTTTTTGAAGAAACTACTAGACACTGGATTTATCAGATCTATTGATTATGCTGGATGGATATCCAACATTGTACCTATTTCAAAGCCAGATCACACCATCAGAATATGTACTGATTTCCAGGATTTAAATAAAGCATGTCCAAAGGATGATTTTCCTTTGCCAAACATAGACATGATTGTAGATCTAACAGTTGGCCATCAAATGCTATCACTCATGGATGGATTTTTAGGATACAATCAAATCAAAATAGCTCCTAAAGACCAAGAAAAGAAAGCATTTACATGTCCATGGGGCACCTTTTGCTGGAACGTCATGCCTTTTGGGTTAAAGAATGCAGGAGCTACATACCAGCGAGCTATGACAACAATCTTCCATGACATGATGCACACCTTCATGGAGGACTATGTGGACAATATCTTAGCCAAGTATCACACCAAGGAAGCACATCTAGAGATACTAGCCAAAATATTTGACAGGTTGGAGAAATTCAAAGTCAGATTAAATCCTAAGAAATGTGCCTTTGGAATAACATTAGAAAAACTCCTTGGATACATAGTTTCTACAAAAGGAATTGAAGTAGATCCAACAAAATTTAAAGCCATTGTGGAAATGCCACCTCCTAAGAATATCAATACATTACGATCTCTACAAGGCCAACTACAGTCCATTAGAAGATTCATCTCTCAACTAGCATATCGGTGTCATCCATTCAACCATCTTTTGCATAAAAATGTGTCTTTTAAATGGGATGAATAGTGTGCGAGTACTTTCAATCAAATCAAGAATTATTTGATGACACCACCAATCTTGGTACCACCAATTGAAGACAAGCCATTTTTGCTATATATCAAAACAACAGATATCTCTTTAGGAGACTTGCTAGCACAAGAGGATAGAGAAGGAAAGGAACAGGCAATATACTATATCAACAGGACACTCAATGGACATGAAGTAAACTACAACTTCATTGAAAAATCATGCTTAGCTGTAGTATTTGCAACACAAAAATTGTGACACTATACGCTCACTCACACTATCAAGCTCGTTGCAAAAACTGATCCCCTCAAGTATTTACTGAGCAAAGCAGCTTTAACAGGAAGGTTGGCAAAGTGGGTCATGCTCCTCAGTGAGTTTGACATTCCGTATGTTGAAAGGCGAGCTATCAAAGGACAAGTCATTGCTGACCAATTAGTAGAAGCTCCATTGTCAGACTATCATCCTATGATCATGGAATTTCCTGATGCAGATATCCTCAATGTTACAACACAACCATGGCAACTCTACTTCGATGGATCCTACACACAACATGGATCAGGGGTAGGAATTTTATTTGTCACACCTCTTGGGCACACAATTCCACGATCATATAGGCTTACCTTCTATTGCACTAACAATGTTGCAGAATATGAAGCTTTAATTATTGGAATTAAAGTGGCTATTGACTAGAAAATCACAGAACTATAGGTGTATGGAGACTCTCAGTTGATCATCTATCAAGTCAACAATGATTACCAAACCAAGGATGACACACTGATTTTATACAAGAGACTGGTAGATGATCTAAGAAAATACTTCATAGAAATCAAATTTGAGCAGATACCAAGATTAGAGAATAAAGCAACAGATGCCATGGCCATAATAGCATCTCTTCTACAAATGCCTGAAACACAAGATCATTATCAATTTATTGTGGAACAAGTGTCAAATCCTGCATACACAAATCCCAAATCCCAAACCATAAGCCTTTTGGATAGTGCCCAATCTTCCATTTATGAAGACATTTATACTTATCTAAAAGATACTATCTTACCACCAGATCTTTCTCGCAACCAAAAGTGCAACTTCATATGCCAATCCGCCAAACATACCATTATTGCTGACACCCTTTACCGTCGAGGCCTAGATGGTACTCTTTTGCATTGTTTAGAACATAATGAATCTGTTTCTGCTTTACATGAGGTCCATGAAAGAATTTGTGGTACACATTCAAGTGGATTATCTTTAGCCAAGAAACTCCTTCATTTGGGGTATTACTGGCCACACATGAAGCAAGAATCTTATAAGTTTGTCAAGAGATGTCAAAAATGTCAGATTCATGGCAATCTTATACATGCACCGACATAGGAGCTCCATCCATTCACAACTACATGGCCTTTCTGTCAGTGGGGATTGGACTTGGTAGGGAAAATAAACCCATCTTCATCTAATGGACATAAGTTCATTATCACCGCAACAAAATATTTTACAAAATGGGTGGAGGCAGTTCCCTTAACCACAATCACTGGGAAGCAAATATCATCTTTCATACTTAATTATCTCATTTGTAGATATGGGATACCCCAGTCAATCATCACAGATAATGGCAGGCCTTTCAAGAACTAAGACATCCAAGAGCTGTGTGAAAAGTTCCACATCCAACATCACTTTTCAACCCCTTATTACCCTGAAGGTAATGGACAGGTAGAAGCTTCAAACAAAAAAATACTAAAGATTCTCAAGAAGACTGTAAATGAGGTAGGGCATGATTGGCATGTTCAGCTTAACCCTACTCTTTGGGCTTACAGGACTAGCATCAGAACACCAACAGGAGCTACACCATATGCTCTTGTTTATGGATCAGAAGCAATATTACCTATCAAGGTAGAAATTCTATCCCTTCGAGTTTCACTAAAAGGACTCATTTCAGATGAGGATTATAGGATCTCTAGACTTCAAGAATTAGAGCTACTTGATGAACGTCGACAACAAGTTGTCAATCATTTGAGAACCTATCAACAAAGAATGTCTAGGAACTATAATCATAGGGTTAAGCCTAGAGTCTTCCAGATCGGAGACTTGGTCCTATGGGAAAACCCTAGAAATCAAGCAGACAGAGAAAAGAAGTGAAAGTTTGAACCTAACTGGATAGGGCCTTATGTCATTATATCAGTCTATGGATTAGGAGCATACTGGTTGTCTACATCAGAAGGAGATATGTTGGAGGAACCCATGAATAGCATTCATCTCAGGCAATTCTATACTTGAGGATACCTATTGCATGGTCAGTAAGGTTTTCTTGATGAAAACTTGGCAAACAACCATCATGATGACAGAGAAAAACAAAAAAAATAATAAAATAAAAATACAAAATACAAAAAAAAAGAGGGACACAATAAAAACAAGTGATGAAAACCTAGCAAATAGGCGCTACTTGTGATTTTCACCATCTCTTCTATCTATTAGGTACAATTTTGTTATGATTGTTTCCTTTCATATCATCTCCATCTATCATTTGGGATAATCATTATCAATATCCATATCATAGCAGAGATATCCTATTTTACCCTGGCTTGGGGGCAACATCCTAGTGTTATTTGGTACAATGGACTTTCAGCTTAAATGGAAAGGCAATCAAACATGACAACACCAAGTGATGATACTCGAAAAAATCCAAAAACATCAGAAAATCCGTCAAAATCCAAAAACATCAGAAAATCCATCAAAATCCAAAAACATCAAAAAAATCAGAAAACACAAAATAAGAGTCTACATCAGTCAGAAAATGGAGTCTGTGTCAGTCGAACTACGTGGTCTTTGCGTGTATAACGTAGGCAAGACTAATCTTTGATCAGTCCTCGAGACCCCTAGGATAGGTCTTCAGGTTAGTTCTTTGGTCAAATGTATGAGAATATCATGCAAACATCAGCACACACATTTTAACATCGATGATCTAATCTGAATAATGATTTGAAAATACATTAAGTAGAATTTGAATTGTTGTGCTTTTTATTTTTATCATTTTTTTATCATTTCTTTGGAGCTACTCGATGATGTATTGAACTAGAGAAGCAAGGAAGGAGAATGATACATTTTCTTTTTTTGTTGTTTGTGAATTAGTCATTATTATTTTGTGAATCGTCGCGGGAAGTGCTCTACCAAGTATCATGGATGACATTCCGATTCACTTAAGAAAATGATTAATTCTTTTCTGTTTACCCAAGAAATGCTCAGGTCATCTCGGTTTAATTATACCTTGATGCTTGTGTTCGCTTGCAATATCAAATATCATGAAAGAAATACTTAGGTCATCATTGGTCTATCTCATATCATTGATGTTTGTATTCTCTTTCAACATTTTAAAATCTCAGTGATGATACAAAGCAAAATATTGTTGAAATGACACTTAGGTTTGCATTGATAAAACAGTTTTTTGCATGGTAAACATAGATTGCATTCATAATAATACATCTGCAGAGTATTGATTACACAAGTTACAAAGATTCATTTGCAAAGAATGTTATCTTTTCTTATTACAGATTGAGTATACTTGACAAATACAATTTTCATAATGGCATGCATATAAAATCATTTCTTCATCTCATCATAAATTTCACAATAAACATCTCATTTCATGGCATCATATACATGTTATGTTACATCATTCATTTACATCTCATCACATTGTCATTATCATATATTTACAAAATCATCATTCATTGCATACATATAGAAGGCATTTTACATCATTTTATCTATCATACATCATTTCATTTACATCTCATTTTATACATCATATATCACATATCCATACATCATTTTTACATTCATCATTCATTTACATCTCATTTTATATATCATATATCACATATCCATACATCATTTTATCTATCACATTACATTTCATCCATACATCATTTCACTTACATCTCATTTTATACATCATATATCACATATCCATACATCATTTTATCTATCACATTACATTTCATCCACACATCATTCATTTACATCTCATTTTATATATCATATATCACATATCCATACATCATTTTATCTATCACATGACATCTCATTTACATACATCATTCATTTAAAACATGACACTTTCATTCATACCTCATTCATTCACGTATTCATACATTACATACATCATTCATTTACATCTCATACATTACATTTCATCCATACATCATTCATTTACATTTCATTATATACATCATTCATTCACATCACATATACATACATCATTTCATTTACATCTCATTTCATACATCATATATCACATATCCATATACATAAATCATTCATTTACATCTCATTATATATATTATGCATTGCATATCATGGAGAAAAGAAATACATCATCAATATCATATCACATCATCATCAATGCATCTATACAATCTAGTATAATAAATCATCATAAAACATAAAAAATTAAAATGCATCCATCACATAAATCATGTAGAACACATCATAGATCAATCGAACCGCTGCACATATATATCTCATCAAGTGTCAAGTATACAATGAAGTTTGAAAAGGATGAAAATAACATCATATCAAAAATGGTTGTATATATCTCTCGAAGGGTACACAAATGATCTCAAATGGTACTCACAGCAGAAGGAGCAGGTCTCACGCTAGTATCATGACCACCACCAGATGTCCCAGGATCTCTCAGATCTCTCAGATATCTCGGTAGAGGCTGTGTCACACCTTGGCTCACTGTCCTTGAACGAGTCCTCTCTGAGCGAGACTGGGCATAACTGACTCTCTGCTCTGGGGGGCACAGCTCATGATAACAGCTCCTATAAAACTCAATCTCAGCACCTTCCTGCATAGCCTCTCACATGTAATCTGCCATAGAGGTCCCATCTGCCACTCTATGCAATCTCTCTACAGTAGCCTGTGTTGTCTCTGCTGCCTATCTGATAGTATCTCGCTCTGCTGTCACGGCTGTGATCTATGTCTGGGTAGTGGTCAACTATGCTCATACACCTGCTAGCTGAGCCTGTGCTATCACTGCTGCCCATATGGCCTCATCTCTCTCACCAATCAGAGAGGTAATCTTTGTTTGTGTAGTAGCTAGCTGTGCTTGCATCTGGGCCTGTGTCTGTGCTAATAATCCCTGCACTTGTGCTAGCTGTCCCTGTAAGGTCTGAACCTACACACATAAACCTGCAACCTCTGATCGCTCTACTAATGAGGAAGCAATGACCTACCTCTTGCAAGGTGCACTGGATGATGGCTCTGGAGTACCTATGACACCCGGTCTCCCCTCATCTCCGCCATCATCATCACTACCATCCTCACTGCTATCATCACTATCATCATCACTGTCACTCTCCTTGCTACCCTCCACGTCCACATCTACATCCTCCTCTCTCCTCCGTCTCTAACCACCCTGACCACCTCCTGCTGGTATTGGTGCTGGTGCTGGTGCTGGTATTGGCTCATCTGAAATGATAATATGAGGAGGAGGGTGCAGAGCCAAATACTGTCCATATTCAGGAGTAACAGGTGCCTCAACAATGTCTCATCACATATCCCATGTTGATGGCTGTAGAGCACGATAACCCTCAACAAGTGGCCCATAAGGCAAGCATGGACCCCAATCACTAGCATCTATCCACCATCGTCCATAGTGCGCTACTCCCTGTGACATACACTGTACAATCCCATACTACCTGTAAATGTCACGAAACAGGAATCACTCCAAAATCCTGGGGCTCTTCGTGGGGCTCTTCCTGATCAAATACATCGAATTGGCGAAGAACCCCAACTCAATATCATCCTCATCCCAGTCATCACAATCCAAATAGGGACGCTAACTCACTGTCTCCACATCATCAAGGATCCATCTCCAATAATCTAGCTTACCCATCATATGCTGGGTAGGCTTGCCTCTATAGCGAAACACATAAGGTCTCGTTGCTGGTCTCGATAACATCGGCACATGATGCATAACAACAATATGCTCCCATGCCCATACCTAAAGAAGTGTAGCTCTTGTTGATAAACTACTACCTCTGAGGTACATGATCTAGTGTAAATCATGATATAGCTGAGTAAGCATACACATGCCCCAAGCATATCTCATCCTGTGGGCCACCATACCCTCTAATACTCCACCCCATCCAAGAGATAGACCCTTTGACCTCTTATCAGGACAAAAGAATCCACCAATAAAGCTGGCTAAAACTGAAGGAAGTGGAGCATATGAATCATAGATCTCTACCCATGGAACCCACTCTTCCGCAACAAGGGGATCCTAAAAAACTCTCCACATAGACTCTAACCCACCAACCTCCTCTACATCATGCACGGCAACCTCCCCAACAAAAGGAATGCGAAGAATACGCCATACATCCTCTGGCGTCACGGTCATCTCGCCAGTAGGTAAGTGGAAGGTGTTATGGTCACTATGCCACCACTCTGCTAAAGCTGTCAGTAGACCCCTATTAAGTCTAATATGGGGCATATCTAGTAATGAGGCTAAACCACAATTGGTAATATGCTACCTCTCATCTACTGAAAGTCATGGTATTATATCAAAAGGCCAGGGGAACTACTCTTGCACCTGGATAACATCTAAATGCTCCTGTTATCATACAAAAAGAACATTTTACAGATCAATACGTTATCAATCAGAAATATCAAACATTAGGAGGTCATCAATTTAAAAAAAAATATATAAAAAAAAAATTGTGCTTTTACCTATCAAACTATCAATTTATCAAGAAGGAACCCTCATCTATCAATCAAGTTTATCCCTTCAGAAATCATAATTATTCCTCGCCTATCATGAGGGTAATTATTATCAATCAATGGATCTCACTCATCATGAGATCATTTACCATTTATTTAGTCAAGATCAAACTAAAATCAATGGAATCAACAAACAAATCGACAAAATAAAAATCAAAGTGCACAATTTTTTATCAAATCTATACTTCCAAGTGCTACAAAATCCTACTGAAGTGCTACAAAATTTACCTAAAGTGCTATCTCTACTGAAGCGCTACAAAACCCTACTGAAGCGCTACAAAATCTACCTAAAGCGCTATTTCTACTAAAGCGCTACAAAATCCTATTGAAGCGCTGCAGATTTGACCCTACGCACTAAAACTCTGACGTGCTACTCTAATCTATGGATGCGCTATAGAGTTCGATTGGCGGGCTAAAACTATAGCATGCTACAATAGATTATAGATGCGCTAAACCATATCTACCAGGTGCTAAAATAGAAAAACACATGCAAAATGACCTAAAATGTACAGGCGCAAATCACGAGGAGGATTTGGGGTACGTACCGGAGGTCCATAATCGGCCAGACGCTGGTGACGTCGCACACGCTCGAGTCGGTGGGTGTGGCAAGGGATCGGCATCCTGAGGCTCTAGCACTCTGAGGGTCTCTATCACAAGATTGTCAAAGTCAAATGCACAAATGACTTTTGAAAATGACCTTTTGAGCTTGTATAGGTTATTTTTGTGGGATTTTCATGGAATTTATTTATTTTTCCTTCTGAGGAATTAATTCTTATCTATCACAAGGGCATTTTTGGACAATTTTGTCAGGAGACAAATTGTTTCTTCACTAATTCATCATCAAATCATCATAAAAATTGAATTTTTTTGAAAAATCATAAAAAAAAAATCCAAAATTCATCAATTTATCTCCCGTGGGGGCATATATCACTATCATTTCAAAATTCAACATTTGGGGCAAATCAGGGGCATATTTTAAACTTTTCGTCAATACTGGCAGCTGAGGCAAAATCATCTTTGAAGCAATGCGTAAACACATCACTTCAAAGAGGGGCAAAATGTAGACACCTAAAAATGGTCTGGAGAATCTAATTAATTAAATACGACTTATTTGATTAATTAATTTTAAATTCATTTACTTAGTAAATAAATAGAAATATTTATTTATATTAAGTTCATTATTAATTCTTCTATTTCTCTCCTAATTAAATAAACAAAATTAAAAACTTTGTTTTATTTAATTATTATCATTTTCATCATATTATTTCTCTCTTAATTAAATAAATGAAATTAAAAACTTTGTTTTATTTAATTATTATTATTATTACTTCTTTTATACTTCTATCATAAATTAAATACACAACTTAAATAATTTGTGTTATTTAATTACCTCATCACATTTCTTCTTAATTAAATAAAGATATTCTAAAATCTTTTATTTAATTATCATTTTTCCTTTTGTTTTAATTTAATAAACAAACCCTATAGTTTGATTTATTAAAATTATTCAATCCTCTTTTTGCTAAATTTAAATAAATTACAAATATTTAAATTTATGCATAAATTATTTACCACTATTCACTCACCAATAAAATTAAATTTTCAAAATTTAATTAATTCCACTGTCATTCACGGGAAGAGCTTAGGGGACAAACCTGGAGGAAGTCCTCTCAACCACCTTTCCTTTCATCTTGCCTGGTGCTTTCATGGGGAGGAATAATCCTCCATGATTAGCTCCATCTTCTCATCCCATGCCATTCAATTCTCCAGATTGAATCCCAGCCTCTTATCCTGTATCCCTATGCAAATGTGCTGTCGTGAAAGCTATAAATACAGCTCTTTGGTTACAGGAAATGGATCCCAACTTGTGCAATCTTACTCTGCAGGTTTTCCAAGCATCCAACATTCATCCATCATTCAAGCATTCAGTATTCATCTAGCATCCATCAAGCATTCATCCATCATCCAGCATTTGCAGTCATGGCTGCAATCACAATAGTTTTAATTACTTAATCATATAGGAAATAGAATAGTTTAATTCTCATTCTCTAAGTGTCATTTCAATAATCTAATTAGCTTCTAAAATATGAGAGCAAAATAGATTAGAGAGATCTTTAGAGTTAGAGAGTAATAAGATAGATTTCTGAAGATTTCTAGTTTAAATTAGTTTAAATTTCTTAAATCTTGGATGCAATGTCTTATTTAGAGGTGTAGAAGCATGTTTAGATTGTTTAACTCATTCCTACGCTTACAATAAGCACCAATTTTAGGGTAGGGAGGCCTAGGGCCACCAAGTAATGTTGAAGCCTAGTAAAGTTTCAAAGTGAAATTTGAAAGCTTGTAAATCATAAGTGGCTTCAGGAATAATTTTTTTTGGATCTCTTGGTATGGCCCTATAACTTGTGTAAATACTGTACATATGTTGTTCGCTTCAGTCTAGTTTTCCTACCTAGTGTAGGAGCACCAAGTTCAAGATATGCAAAAAAGGGTCAAGTGTTATATTTTAGGTGATTTAGGGGTATTTTTAGTTTAATAAGGTTCATTTTTTCCATTCTAATGTAATTGGTGAAGTTTTGAGGTCTTTTGTTTCCATTTTGTAGAAGTTGCTAAACATTGTCAAGGGTGTTGTCATTTTGGGAAAAAGTTGTCTAGGAGGATAAAATTGCATTTTCTTTCCTTGAGTCATATTTTTAGGTGGAATAAGGTCTCATTAGACCACTTTAATGTTTTAGGTTGTTTTGAGTGAGTTGGGGGGTCAGTTGTGTCGAAATTGCAAAATTTGCAAAAATTGTTGAAAAAGTTGTCAATAAGAATGCAAAAAGTTATGAGGAAACCCAACGGTTATTTGGGTTTAAAAAGTAGTTGTAACTATTGAATTTGGTGGTAAAAAGTTTAAAAAATATTGTGAAATTAAAGGCATGGTTGGAGAATTTGATCATTGAGAAGAAGCAATAAAAGTTCATTGTTTTCCTTGCAAAAATGTGTGTTTTTCCATAAATTTTGTTGTTCCTTTGAATTGTATAGTTCCATACAGGAAGATTGTGATTTATTATGGATTTAAATGTGTGGGAACCAAGCTTAACTTCCTTTTAGATTTGGTTTGATTATTTTTCATTCATTTTTGTGCATTCTAGAGGTAGATTTTATAAAGCAGGTCTGTATACCCTGTTTAAGGGTTTGTAACACAAAAATCATGTTTTAAGGGACCATTTCATTGATTGTATGGCCTGTGATTGGTGAAATGGGTCACATTGAATAGTTTTAGATGATATTATTAAGGTTTTGTGAAGGGAGAAAGGTTTAGTGGAGTTTGAGTTGCAATCCTTGTTGAGTTTGAGTGGAAAAGAGCATGAAAATGGAGGTTTTTGACTAGGGTTCGATGAAATCTTTGAGGGTAGTGGATTTCTTAAAATTTTAAGCATTTAAATGCTTAGTTAGGGGTGTTTTAATTGGTTATAAGGTCTGGTAAGGTCTGAGAGTTGGTTTTTCAATAAACCTTAGGGTAAATTGGGAAAAGAGAGAGTTTTGGAGATAGGGGTGTTGCAGGGCCTAACTTTCCCTAAAGGTTGTGGATTTCATAATTTTTAGGCTATTGAGTGCTAACCAATCATGATTTAGGGTTTTTGGAGTGTTTGGAGGGAACTTCCTTTGTAAATTTGACCTAATTGAGGTCTTGGACAACGTTATTCCATGTTTTTGTAAAGGTTGATCCAAAGGATATTTATTCAAGGGTTTGATGTATGTTGAAGAAGGCTTAAATGGGTACCTAAAATATTGGTTTGTTGTAGGGGTTGTTAAGTTATTTTGAGAGTTAGGTTGGATAAAAGAGTTCTGTCAACCTACAAGGGTGACTAGTGAACAAGTGAAGATAATATTAGATTAAATTTTGTGGGAAGAAAAGAGGTCTAGAATCCTTTGTATTGTGAAAGTGAGTTATTTGTCACTCTGATTGTCATCACTGCCTAGTCCTTGATTTTTGGTCCTCTTTGCTTGGTTTACTTCACCTAAAATTCTAGATTCTCACTTTTTTCATTGAGGAACAAATGTCCCCAACTAGAGCCACTGATGGAACCCATGAAAAATTCATGATTTCATTCTTGACTTTCCAAATTTTAGTTAGTTTCAAGTGTCTAGACTTGGGGTTTTGTTCATTCATATTTCCTTGGGATTTTGGAGTCAAAATATCACCTAAGAAACCCTTAAGGAAAAGCCTTTGTTAAGGATCTAATTCATCATTGACCTTTTTCTGTCCATTTTCGATCATCTTAAAACATCTTAAGTCATTAATGCTCATGGATTAACCGGTCCCTCACCCTACGTTCGACATTCCTAAATTTTCTAAGGTTTATCAATTAACCTTCTTTGGCCTTTACATCATTTGAAAATTTTATGTTCTAAGTTCTTGAGGCCTTTTATACATCCTCCTAGATGGTCCCCATCTTAAAACAACTTGCGGGAAGATGCTAAATTGTTTTTAATTAGGTTCCATCAATCGATTCCCTTTATTGCTCATCACAAATGACTTTTGAAATGTAAATTAAAATGGACGATGAGTGATGAGCACCATTTCTTTGATTTTTTCATTGCGGATGGTTGTTTGGAAACTAACTTGCATCAGCGACTAACGATGGGCAACATTTCTCTTGTTTCATGCATCATGAATAGGTTGTTGGTTTGAAGTTTCACATTAACAATGCACGATTTGTGGGTTGTTGTTGTCACTAGCTTCTTTCATATCACTAATTGCTCATGAATTTCATAATGAGAATTAGCAATGTGCGATGGACCCTAGAGCTTTTTTTATCTTCTCTTATCGCTCATTGTAAATTTTCTCTGAGTTTTGAGTTTCAAGTGTGCGATGAGCAGTGACCTCAAGGGCCTTTCATTTTTGTTCCATCACTCATCGCAGATGGTTGTGTGATTTTTTTTTTCACATTGGCGATGAGTGATGAATTGCTTTGTTGAATTTTTTCTTTTGCTGATCCAAAGTGTCCTCGTGAGCGACATCTCTGGTGCCTTATATTTTCATGCAAGTGCATGTGGCATAATATGGTTTCATCATTGATTTCAAGATGTCACTAATATGATCTAGATTTATGAACAATTATCCAATGGTCTGAATATCATTATGCCAATGCTCTCATTGTTGATTGAACCCTAGAGGGGTGGGGTAAATCCACAACGTGTGATGGAAGGTTTTAGGGGATATTCTCCCTGAATGTTATGTCAATGATTGCATATAACTACCTGGAGGAATCTCTCAGATGAAGGTGAAATTCATTTTTAAATGAAATGTGAAATGTAATCATAATTCAACTAGATTCTTGTTACTCCCCTATTCTATAAATGAGATTTCAAGGCTGATTACGAAAGAGGTGGTTCAATTTTTTTGTCTTTGTAGCATCTAGGTGAAAAGGCCAAGCTCATAAAGTAGCATAAATGTAAATAGATAGATTGATGATGTAGAACCCCAATCCTAATACCTACAAAATAATGAAAACAAACACATTAAGTTAAAGATTGTAAGCAAGAATAGGGATTCCCGATTAAATCCATTTACAAAACTCAAATTAGGAAAGAAAAAAATGAAACAAGAAAATATAGATTCAATCCTAATTAGAATAGCAAACATATGATCCCATGGGGGAATTGGTGCCAATTTGATATGAAAATTGGCCCTTTACCAATTCCTATGATGCAAGACTGATATGTTGAAGATATGTTGATGATTGATCCACTTTGTTGATGAAGGATGAATGCTTCCAAGCTAAAAACCTGCATAACCTAGCTAAGATTCAAGATTGATGGATGGAAATGGCTAAATATTTTAGCATAATAACTTTGCATAATTTGTGGATGATCAAATGAGGATATGAGCTCTTTATTTATAGAATGCCAAGATGGATGAATGTCCAACTTTGAGCAATGTGGGACTAACATTCATCCAATGGAAAGATGCCACTTGTCAAACTATGAATGGATGGAGGATGTGCAAGTTTTGAGGATTGTGCCAATAAATGCTTATTTTTGAATTTCAAATTTGTTGAAATGAATTGCAAGAGGGAATGGAAAATGCAATAAATGCCACTTGGCTCAAGGAAAAGGAAATGTAAGATGGAGTTATTGCCTTGTTGGATGTACATGTCCATTTGAAATTTTTGAATTCAAACTTGGAGAATATTCCAAAAGATGCCTTGTGAGGAAAATAGAGATTTAATAAATGAATTAAATCTATTTTCATGTGCAACTAGAAAAATCTAGAGGATGGGATATGAAAAGAGATTAAATTAATGAAAGGATAATTAATTTAATGAGAGGTTAGATGATGTGACCTATTTGACTCAAATTTATGGATTTATTTAAATCAAATAAGAGAAGAATATGATAAGAGAATAATTAAATAAGGTTTTATTTATTTAAGTTAATAGATAGACTTTAGAAATTTAATCAAATAAAATTAATTATTTAGTTAAATAGGGATAATTAGATTAGATGGATTGATTTAATTAACAAAAGAGAGAGACTTAATTAAATAATTGGTTTATTTAATTAAGGGAGGAATATTGATGAATTTATTTAGATAAGGAGATTTGATTAAATGGTTAGATTGAGGGATGATTCAGGATGAAATGATGTTAGTAGTTGGGATTAGAAGCACAATGTTAATCGGTATATTTTACGTGTCTACATTTTTCCCCTCTTTGAAGCAATGCACTCATTGCGTTTGTTCAAAGAATAAACGACCTCTATCAAAGCGAAAAAAAAATTATATTCAAAAATCTTGCCCCATTGCCACCTAGTGAGAGAAAATATGCCATTATAATGCCCCCTTAAGGGATTGGACAGAAATTTCAATTTTTGGGTGATCTCATGAAAAAGAGGACAAAGTGCCCGACAGGTCTGAAAAGGCTCCAAGAGGCCAAAAACGTGTCTAAACGCAATAAAATGATGTAAAATAGGACTTGACTGGACAAAAACAAGTTTGGGGGTCCAAAACCCTAGCAAGATAGCCAATCAGGGTGAAAAAACCTTAATTTTTAAGCTTAAAAGGGGTCAGAGGGGTCACTTTCAAGTCATTTTCATACACTTTCATTTGAAACCTTGAGATTTGAGCTCTAACCTTCTGGTGATATGGCACAATGACAGCTTCCCCTACACATTTCTAAACAAGTTCAGACATACTAGCGGCCACCTAGCATCGGGGCACCAGTAAGTGATCCTTACTTGAGCTTCGTTTTTTATTTATTGCTTTCATTTAATGCTTTTAAAGTCGGTCTTTCTACAGTGGTGTTATATAGCACTGCGACGGTGTAGTTTGGAGTTTGAAAAATCTGACGCTAAGCTCGGGGCTGGCAGGGTGGTTTGCAAAGTGTGACGCAACAGTCCTGCATTTGGTCAAAGTGCGTCGCTCAAAGAAAAGTGCACCACGATGGTGCCATTTTGGCCTTTTAAGCCCTAGCGTCAGAGTTTGATTAGAAATCAAACTACGACGCCTTCATGGATTGCACCGCTGGAGAAGTTTTATGAACGTCCAATGAACAATTTTTCAAAAAATTTAACATGGTGACCTTCCTTGATGCAGGATGCGGCGAGGGAGCTCTACTCTCGAGAGCACAAGTCATGGGACGTGTTCAGTTATTTGTAGGACCTAAACGACGGGGATCAAGATTGACTCCAAATTGCGGGGTTATGGTACATTGCCTATGCAACACCCATTCACACTCACCTAGGGATGCTGTCAGCATTGGTCGAGAGATGGCATAGCAAGACTTCTTCATTTCATCTTCCCACTGGCGAGGCCATTGTCACCTTAGAGGACTTTTGGCATATTTTGAGATTGTCGATTCATGATCAGTGAGTGATGCTTGCCAGAGAGTCCTCACCACAGAGGACATTGTATTTTGCAAGGGGTAGATAGAGCTTGAGCAGCACTGGATCTTGGCACCCCCCTACTAGCTAGTTGTTGTAGCAGTCATTTCAGGTCTCGTTTCCTCTAAAAGATGAGTTGATACTTCAGTCTTGGCTAGGGATATTGCTAGGAGCGGATGGTTCAGGATAGGCTAGTTCATTTTTCTTGGGGCTAGTGCTCCTTGGGGGGAGTATATGGATGGAAGAGCACTCAGAGCAGGGGTTACACCTCTTCACATCTGGGCATGGGAGCACATTGTTGTTCTATGTCCATGCGTTGTTTCAGTTTTGATGATGCCATACGATCCCCTTGTGTGGTGGTACAAAGGCGACGTGTCCTTCACACACACAGGTGAGCATGAGATCCCCTATTGGAGGAGGTTCCTTGACGAGATGGAGGTGTTTACCTAGTGACCATACCTTGGTTGGACCGAATGGGCTGATGATGTAGAGCAGCTATTCTTTGCCCGCCAGGACTAGGTCATGTAGGGGCGAGAGCACACAATGATTGAGAGGTACCTACTCGGGTGCGTGAAATGTCAGTTTGGTGAGCCCCAAGATCACCATGATGATGACTATGTAGCTATCTTCGGTCACATCATGACACAGGTTTCATGGTGGTGGTCGACAATTTCAAGCAGTTAGTGGCTTGGCCATGGGCCTACAATCAGGGACCCATAGATCCAAGCACGACACACGCCTACAAGGATTGGTTCCAACATCTGCTTCAATTGACCATTCCAGGAGTAGTCCCAGTTGTGCCTCTAGTTCAGCTAGGGTAGGGAGATGTACTGATGCTAGATCAACAGTAAGTAGCACTAGGTGTACCACCACGGGTAGAGGATCAGCCTCAGGTGCAGCCTCAGGTACAACCACAAGCACAACCAGCAGTATAGGTGGATCCTCGGGATGTGTTGATTGTGCAGGTATAGGCTCAGGTGCAAACTGTGATAGGAGAGAGGGATCAGGCTTGAGCTGAGAGAGAGAAAATGAGGGTCGAGAGGGATTAGGCCATTCAGCAGAGGCAAGCTACAAAGCTACATGTAGCCATAGAGCTAGGCAGGAGACAGTAGCTAGAGAGCATGGTAGCCTCCTCCTCCTAGGGTACAGTGTCTGTTAGGTCTTATAGGGATGTTGTTCGAGAGGTCGAGTACTATCAGAGGCACTATCATGAGGTTGTACCTAGAGGAAGACGGGTCCCAGAGTACTCAGAGCGGACCAAATACAGACCAATAGAGGGTCACGGTGATAGGGGTGAGGGCAGCATACATGAGGATAGGCCTTGATCGAGATGACGCAATACTTTTTGTGCCTTATGGGCTCCTTTTTGATAGCCTGATGGGCCTTTTGTAATGATTGACATACATGTATAGTGATCTGATTATTTTGTACTATGATAGTTACACTATAAATGAGATGAGTTGATGATGATTTTGATACGATGTGATGTGTACCATTTATTTATGCATGTATGGTTTTGTTTATATATGTTGTACAATGTATGATGTGTTTATGCATACTTTTATTTCTGATGATATATGCATTATGCAATGATTATGACTAACAAATCTATATTACATATGTTAACCTATGATATGCAAATGTATTTATGTGATGTGCAATGATGTTGTCTATATGATGATCTATTTATGTTGATGGAAATGGTGACATGATATGTGATATGAAATGTAATATGCAAAATGATATGGTATATACGTGAAATGTTATGTGAATTATGCTTATATATGAATGGATTATGGATGGGTGTACAATTTGTACGTAATGAATTTTGTATGTTTGTGCTTATGTGGAATGATTTATGAATGATTTATGATGTTATTTATGAGATGAAATGGATGATGTAATGTGAATGCAATGGTCATGATATGATGCAAATGAGATGGTTTTTTAAGATGCTTAGAATAACAAATATTATTATCCTAAAAATATTAAATGGTAATGTAATGTACGTGATGAATTTGAATGTGATGTACTATATGCAATGATGCTGAAGTTCTATGTTAAATGAATGCAAGGTGTGAGATTACCTTATAATTTTATGCAAGTATGTATGTAAGTGAATTATTTATATACCTATTGTGTATGATTATGCAATAGGTGGTAATGTGAAATGGTTATGATATGCAAATGAATGTTATGCAATGATTTATGCAATGTGATGCAATGTAATGGATGAAATGTAGTAAAATGGATGTGCTTATCTATGAAGAATGCTTATAAATCATGTTTACATGATGATGGAGATGCAATGCATGTGTTTCCTATATGATATGTTGATGTAATATGCTAATGATTTGTGGATGCAGGATCGATGATGATGATGACGGCGATGATCAATTGTCATAGTACTTTGTTAGTGCGATGTGCAAGAAGAGAAGTTATTTCAACAAGATACAAGATGATGAAAATGAAAATGATGATGATGATGATTACTTGACGAGGAATTAGGATTTTAAAAGGGCCAATTTCCTTATGTTTGATAACACACATGGTACGATGCCTCAAGGTATAGAAAACTAGGATGGCGTTGTACCTAGTGTGATGGAATTTGACTTGAAAAATAGATAGGAGTATCCTTGTTCACACCTAACATACAAAAACCTTGCTAGGGTGCAATTTAGAAGTTTCAAACACCTCGAACCAAAACACGGAAAGGTAAACCTATCAATGCAATAGTTAACAAGCTGTCCAAGACCTCCTCCATACATATCTATCAAAGCAAGTATTCACCAATGTTATATTACAAGAACATCCAACAAGCATAGCAGACAAAAGGATAATGAGTTTTTTCCCATTCCTATTTCTCTAAATCCTTTTGTTTGGATATCATTGAGAAGTACTTGGAATGAGTGCAATAAGATAAGTCAAAAGATAAAGACAAAGTAAACAAACAAGCTGATGCTCTTCAATACCACTGACCAATAGAGGATGTGTTTTAAAGGATAAGAGCCGAAACTATTGCCAAAAGATAATTCCCATTGTAGGAAGGATTCATCCTAGGACATGTTAGTGGATGGTGGCACGTCATTTCGTTTATCCAAATATTTCTTTCAAATGATTGATATGGGACCAATTGGATGATGAGTTATCGACATAGAGATGACCAACTTGTTTACTCACTAACTTGGACCTAAGACTTGACGATTTGAGCTTTCACTTTCAACTTGCTAGACTTGTTTTTGATTATCTTACCAAAGATTGAGGATGACGATCATTTATTATGAGTGATGTTATTGCGGGTACAAGCGAGATGAGGTGGATGTATTTTTTTATTTTATTTTTCAAATATTTGGATGTTTTTATCTTTTTGAGATGTTTTGAGGCTGTTTTTGGTATTTTTTGAGATTTTGAAAATGTTTTGATTTTTTGATTTTTCAATGTTTTGGGATTTTCTAAGATTTTGACCAAGATACTAACCTAAAGACTTATCCTAGGGGCCTCGAGGGTTGATCAACAGATTATCCTTTCCTACGTTATACATGCAGAGACCACGTAGTTTGACTGACGACTTGACCAATTTACAGATGATGATATACATGATGAAATGTTAGTTTATTATGACAGACTCTTAAAGGACTGATCTAAGTGTCTTGGGGGATGATCAAAGATCAACCTTTCCTATGTTCAAGCTCAGAGATGATGTAGTTTGACAAGATGACTTTTTTTTGGGATTTTTGATGATTTTTTGATGTTTTGATGTTTTTGGATTTTCTGATGTTTTGATGTTCTTGGATTTTTTGATGTTTTGATGTTTTTGGATTTTTAGATGTTTTGAATTTAAGAATATACATGAATCTAATCCAATAAGAACATGTCCCTAACGTGATGCAATAGACTACTTTGATAAAGGCAAGACAAACTGACCTTGAGGATGGGTTGAGTAGTACTAGGAGGGATCATGATACGAAAGTAGGACCAAGCTATGATGCAGATGGGGGTGGATGAGTGATGGATGCAGATCTAAATGCGATGGATGATGAAAGTGTGATGGATGAAAGATGCAGAAAAAGCTGGAAAGATCCTGGTGGATGGAACATGCTTATTTACACAAGGCACCTGTTTGCCAAGTTTTCACCAAGGTACTTGTCCAAAGTGCCACTGACGTGGTTTTCACTAAAGGACAATTTTTTTCTCTTTACTATTTTCAATCCTTTTTTTGATTTTATTTTTAAACTTTTTTCTTTTTTGATTTTTTTGTTGTCAACAAGATGCCTGTTTGCCAGATTTTTGCCAAAGTAACCATTTCTTTAGGACATTTTCAAAAAAATTTGAATTTTTTTGTTCTATACCTTGAAAGATTTAGGCATATAGAACTTTTTGAGATGAGAGCTATTCATGGGTTCTTGTAGAGGTTCCCCTTTTGGTGTTGATAACTGATATGCCCCTGACTTGTAACTTGTGATAATGAATGGTTCCAACCAATTAGGTTCAAATTTACCTTTGCTACTTGGGTTTGGGACATTCTTCTAATTATCTTTTAATACCAGTTCTCTAACTTGGAAGGTCTTGCTTCGGATTTTCTTGTTGTAGCTCTTTTTGAGTCTATTCTAATAGATTTTCAAATGATTCAAAGCATCTATCTGTCACTCATCTAGTAGCTCTTGCTCATTCAATCTTGATATTCAGTACTCTTCATCTACGATGAGGTTTTGTAGTGATATCCTGAGTGATGGGATCTCGATCTCAATGGGAAGTACTACTTTTGATCCATAGACCAAGGAGAAAGGGGTGGCACCAGTGGATGTGTATATGTTGGTTTGATAGGTCCAGAGGGTGGGATTAAGCTGCAAATGCCAGTCACGACCTGCGTCATTGACTATTTTCTTGAGGATTTTTAGAATGGTTTTGTTTGTAGCTTTTGCTTGGCCATTCCCTTGGGGATAGCATGGGGTGGAGAAGCAATGTTGGATTTTGAATTTTTCGCATAAGTCACAAACCTTCTGATTCTTAAATGGTGTTCCATTATCTAAGATAATGGCTTGTGGAACACCGTAAGGACAAATGAGATAGTTCAGGATGAACTTTGAAATCTACTTCACAGTTATGTATGTCATGGGTATGGCCTCCACCCACTTAGTAAAGTACTTTATGGTGGTTATGATGAATTTGTGGCTGTTAGATGAAGTGGGCATAATTATTCCAATGAGATCAAGTATCCACTATGAAAAGGGCCATGGTGTGACGATAGGATGAAGCTCTTGAGCTAGAGCTTGGATGAGGTCCCCATGCTACTAACATTGTAGACACTTTCTGGCATAATCATGTGCTTCTCATTCCATTGTGGGCCAATAATACCCCATCCTCAACAATTTCTTAGCTATGGTCATTCCACTCAAGTGTGAACCACAAATACCATTGTGTACTTTAGTTAGAGCAGTTAATGCCCCTTCAACATTTAGGTAGCACAGTAGGGTTCCTTCTATGCTCCTACGATATAGGGTATCTCCTAGGATGACAAATCTAGATGCCTTTTTGACAAAGGTTCATTTTAGGTTTGAGGGTAGGTCGACGGGTATGACTCCTATACGAAGGTATGTGTAAATGTCGTGATACCAATGATCATCAGGACCAATTATTTTGCACACATATTCTAATTCTAGTACCTCAAATGTAGGTACAAGAAGTTTCTCAATTATGAATTCATATTTTGGAACATTGTGGGGATATCCAATAAAGATCCAATTTTTGCCATGGTGTCTACTGCTCTATTTTTGGTTCTAGGAATCTGTTCAAATGTTATTTTGATGAAGGATTATTTGAGAGTCTCCACCAATTTCTTGTATGGAGTGAGCTTGTCGTCCTTGGTCTGGTATTCATCATTCACTTGATTTATTATCAATTGAGATTCTTTGTATACTTTGAGAGCTATAATGTTCCACTGCACTACTATTCTGAGACCTATGGTTAAGGCCTCATATTCTGTAACATTATTGGTGCAAAGAAATGCCAGTTTGTATGATCTTGGTATGCAATCCGCTTGTGGGGTGATAAAGAAAACACCAGCTGCTGATCCATGTTGCGTGTATGAGCCATCGAAGTACAGTTTCTAGTGGTCAACTATGTTGAGATTGAAAATAGATTCATCTGGAAACTCTGAGACAAGAGGATTCTCTGAATAGATTAGTGCTTCTACAATTTGATCTGCAATGACTTTTCTTTTGATTGCTTTCCTCTCCACATATTCAATGTAGTATTCTGACAATATCATCACCCATTTTTCCTTTCTTCCTGTGAGCATTGCCTTTGATAGTAGATACTTGAGAGGGTCAATTTTGGTAATGAGTTTTATTTTATGTGCCAACATGTAATGTCTGATTTTTTGTGATGTAAACGCTACTGTGAGGCATGCTTTCTCGATCAATGAATAGTTTATCTCATGCCCAACTATTTTTCTGCTGATGTAATAGATAGCCCTTTCTATTCCATTTTCGTCATGCTGAGCTAAGAGAGCTCCCAGGGCTATTGTTGTTGCTAATACATATAGGATCAATGGTTTTCTTGGGATTGGTGGCATTAGGACTAGTGGTGTGAGTAGATATTCTTTTATTTTATTGAATGCCTCTTCACACTTGTTATCCCATTTGTACACTACTCCCTTATGGAGTAGGTGAGAGTATGGGTTTTTATTTGTCCACCAACTATGCTATGAATCTTCGATTGGATTGGAGCCTGCCTTGGAGACCTCTCAATTTCTTTAATATTTTTGGTGCCTCCATCTTGAGGATTTCTTTTACCTTTGCTAGATCTACCTTGATACCTCACATTGAAACTATATATCTTAGCAATTTTCTTGATTGTATGTTGAAGATGCACTTCTTTGGGTTTAATCTGACCTTGTACTCCTCTAGCCTATCAAAGATAGCACTTAGGGTTGCTATGTGTTATTTTATCTTTCTTGATTTGGCTAAAATGTCATCAACATAGTCTTCGACTATCTTATGGATCATGTCACGGAATATCAATGTCATGGCCCTTTGATATGTTGCTCCTGCATTCTTTAAGCTAAATGGCATCATGTTCCAGCAATAAGTCTCCCATGGACAAGTGAAAGTTTTCTTATGTTGGTCCTCTTTATCTATCATAATCTAATTGTACCCTAAAAATCCATCCATTAGTGATAACATTTCATGTACAACTATCATATCAACAATCATATCAATTTTTGGAAGCAGGAAGCCATCTTTTGGACATGTCTTATTCAAGTCTCTAAAGTCTGTGCAAATTTTGATATTCCCATAAAGTTTTGAAACAGGTACCAAGTTTGACACCCATTCTAGATAATCTATTAGTTAGATGAATCTTGCATCTAATAGCTTTTTTAACTCCATTTTTCCAAGACTGTTGATTTTTCTTGATGAAAATCTCTTAAAGGAAGATTGAATCCCCCATACTCGAGTGCCTCAGAGAGGTTTTCACCATTGGATGCGTCCTTTATTTTACTTTTTTCTGGTCAGAGAGTGCCATAGTGTGGTTTTCACTCAAGGACTTGGATATTATTCTTAATTTTTCACTTTTGTGACTAAGGGTTTCAATTGTTTCCCCATAATAGGCATGTGTATCTAGCTCAATTATGAACCCTGCTTTATGATCCCCATCTAGAATGTTCTCCTGCAGTCCCATGAATTCTGAGAGCACCTCATCATTTTTTAATGTATCAAGAATCAGTGGTCCCTATTGGTCATAGTCGATGAGTTGGGGATATACTAGGTGGATGTCATGATTTTGGTAGTCTGATTCAAAAGATAGGGTGCTAATCATGCAAAGAGTGGTATCCTCAAATAGCCTAGGTAAGTTGGGTGTGGGGTCCTCATCATCACTACTACTACAGAGGTCAATTATATCAAATGTGAAGTTATCTATGACACAAGCTGTAGATATGGGTAGGTGTAATTCTATTGCAGTCGGCTGAGGAGGATTATTAACCCTTCTAACTAGAGGATTTTGGTCATGTATGGTTATACTCAGAGGGGTACATCATAGGCCAAGATTTGTTATCGGTTGTGTCTTCGACATGATAGGTATTATAAGCCCATTATCATTTTTTCTAAGTCTTTGATTTTTGTCATAGCCCATTGCGAGCATCATTTGTAGACCCTTGCTTCTATCATCCATTGGTAAGTTAGCTACTAGTATTTCATCTTGATATATCATATGAGATGGATCTACCCCAATAAGTTCTCAGCCAAGATCACCCCATCTTGTGAAGGTGGGATAGTCCACAGGAGACGTTTGGGATGTGGAGGCTTCAATTATTTGTGGACATCCTCATGATCTAGGAGATTGTGGTAACTCTCCTACCATAAAAGCATTTTCAAGGAGCTTGTACTTTACACAACCGTTATCTTGGATGATGACCTTGATGTCAAAGATGGTAGGAATGGTGGGAGTGGTGGGTGTCTCTATTGCAAAAGTGGATGTGAGAGTGGTAGGGTCGATGTATGGTGTAGATGTGCCCTCATCATTTTTTGGTACTTGGGGGATTTTATAGTATGTTGCTTCAAGGATTTTGCAATAGGAGAATGGTTCGAGATCTCTGTGGATGGTGACTTCTTGTCCCTCATGTGTGAATTTCACACATTGGTGGAAATTTGATGCTACTTCTTTCATTGCATGAATCCATGGGCATCCTAAGAGGATGTTATACGGAAAGTCGAGGTCCAAGACCTGGCAAGTGGTCTCCATGATAGTAGGCCCTACTTGAATAGGGAGTTTGATTGTGCCTTGAGACACTCTTTCTTGATCATCATATGCTCTTATCATGATACCCTTTCCTTTGTTAATAGAATCCTCTGATATTTTCAATTGCTTGATGAGGCTGAGAGAACATATATTCAAGCCCGCACCTCCATCCACCAAGACCCTTTTGACTTTTCTCTTATGTACTATGGATTCCAAGTGAATTGTATAGTTGTTAGATGGTTGAGCGGGGAAATCCTAGTTGGAGAATGTGAGGAGATTAGGCATGATGATATTTTTGACCATAGTTTGGAATTGTTCCGCATCAAGATCTATGGGGATAGTGGATGAGGCCAATGCTTCTTCTAGGATTTTCTTATGGGCTGAGGAGATTTTTAGCAACTCCATGATGGAGATTTGTGTGGACATTATCTTGAGTTGATCTAGGACATTGTAGCCATTAGGGATAGATCTAGATGTCGTGACTCTATTTGGCTAGGATGATCCTGCGATGGTAACTTTTCTGCCTCTTGTGGTGACTCCACAATCTTCAGCATGGGTGCCTTTGATGGTGAGGACCTTGCATCTTTGATCTAGAGAGGAAATGACTGTTTCGTACACATGATTCACATTTGCATGGGTGCCTTTCCCCTTATCATTTTTATTATTATTCCCTTTATTTCCATGATTAGGCATCAGATTCATGTATATCTTAAGATATTGGCTTCCTATTGGTTGTTCCACATTTATAATTCATTTATCGATGAGATCTTGAACTATGATTTTTAGTCTCATGCAACTGTTCATGGTATGTCCTTTGATTTTGTGGAACTCACATAGTTGATTCTCATTATACCAAGGAGGTTTCACATCCCATTCTTGGTAATTCTCAAAGGTAGGAGCCTTGATGATTTTTTTGTCTATCAGCTTTTTCATGATGACTTCTAGTGGCTCCCCCAAAGTAGTGTATTTTCACTTGGGATAACTCTTGTTGCATTAAGGTGGTCCCCTTTGATCATTGATATTTTTTATTGGTAGATTGTTGTTTGGTTGTTGTATTGTGTGATGATTGTTTTGGTGTTGGTTTTGGATTTTTGGTGAGGGTGTATTTTGGCAAGGGGCACTAATGACCAACTTGGAATCAACAACACCATCATTAGTAATATTTTTTTTCCTTGGCCATGTGCAAGGTTTATCATTGTAATTGGAGGGTGGGAGGTTGTTTTGTTGTTTGGGGTATGAAGTTGATCCCTCAGGTTGAGTCATGAAGGCTCGTTCGATGTTGGGCACCTTGGGGATCAATTGGTCATTTGTGGTGATTCCTTGAACCTTGAGATGAAATTCCAAGAGGCCATCAAGGTTGGCTATAATGGTGCAAAATTGTTGTTCTTCAGGCATGGTCCACTTACTTCAATTGGCATTGGATTTCCATCATTGTAGGAATGAAGTGAATGATTCAACCTTTCCTTGTTTCAAAGCTTAGAGTTCTTCTAGACTGACATCCATTGCAATATTGCATACATAATTTTTAATGATTGAATGTATAATTTCTTAGAATGTTCTAATTCCCAAAGGTAGATGAGAGAACCATTCCATAGCGTGGCTAGCCAAACTCCTAGGAAATAGCCACATCAAATAAGTATCGTCATATGCGACTTCCATGTAATGACTCTTAAATTCCCTGATGTGATCTTCAACATTTCTTGTCCCATGATATTTTTCAAACTTGGGGATCTCAAATCCCTTGGGGAATGGTTTCATCACTAGGCTCCTATTGAATTGGTAGGGACACAAGTTGCTTGGTGTCTTTTTTGTTCACCCTGTTTGAAGATCGAGTACTTGTTGCTAGAGCAACCTGATTTGTGTCGTTACGTCATTTTGTAGATCAGGGGGTGGGATGAAGGTGTTTTGGGCTGTTTCGATTGTGAGTTGTTTGGGTGGGTTTTTTGATGTGTTGTTCAATGGTATCTATATGTTTTTCCAAGCTAGGTAGGCTTCCACCTATTGTTGTATGAACAACTCTTGTTGTTGATCTTGCTATTGTTGTGCTAATATTTGTGCTTGTTGTTCTTCCAACAACACTTGTTGTTGTACTACTAATTGGGCTACTTCTTGCTCCTCTTGATATTGCTTTATTGCTTGATGATATGCTTGCAATTGTGCTGATTGTCTTTGTACAAGAAGTTGTGTCTATGCTTATGTGTGTTGTACTTGATATTAGGTGTTTTCCTGAGCTTGAGCTTGTGCTTGCATTGCTTGTTCTTGGGCTTGTGCTTGTGCCTCTTGTTGTAATAGACTTTGAGCTTGAACTACCTTTTGTGCTTGCAATGAGGCTTGGGTTGCTTGAGCGGCTTTCACAGCTTTAGCAAATTTTTTTGTTGTTTTTGTTGCAATAAAGCTTGGGCTTGTGTAGCCTATTGCACTTGTAATGCAGCTTGGGCTGCTTGGGCAGCTTGAGCAGCTTGTGCAACTTGAGTGGCTTGCTAAGCGGCTAGTTGCACATCTTTTTTTTTGCACTTGTTGGAATCCCCTTTCAAAAGTTTCTTGCAATGTCATGTTGTATTGGATTGATGTGGTGGAGGTTGGTGGTGGTGGTGGTGGGGTGGTGGTGGATTTGGAGTGGTGTTTGTGGAGGTGGTGAATGGTGATGTCGTGTTAATGATTTGAGTGGTGGATGGTGTTGTTGTGTTGGTGGTTGGTCCTTGAGAAACCATGCTTTGAGATGTTAGGGGAATAGTTGATGATGTTGTGATTGATTGTGTCATTGTCATCTATTGTTGCGATATCGATGACAAGTTTTGAGAATTTGGCATAATGCTTTGATTGATATTTGGGATGTTGGTTTGATTGATACTTGGTAAAGGGAGAAGCCCTAAGCCAAGAAATGATGTGGATGGTGATGGAAATGGTGGAAGAGGTGGAAATGTGATGGGTGTGAGTTCTTGCAAAAAACTTGTGGTGTCAAAAATTCCCCCCTAGTCTGAACATATCTCCCTCCTCTTGCAAATTTGTTAGGAGAGAAGTTTAAGGAGTTGTGTGGAAGAATGATGATGATGGATCATGATGGAAAGTGAGAGGAACATTCTAATGTATTGGGTTTTCAGGTATTTTTTGTTCCAAGATGGTATTTGCATCCAAGTTTTGATTATTAACAAGGGGGTGTATTTGAATAGCATTGATAAATGCATTTCCCTTATTAACATTGGGTTGGGTTGGAGCAAAAGATGTCGTGATCTACAGAATGTCTTGAGTGATATTTTGGGATGTGGGTGTAGATGAGATGGGAATGGTGGATGAGATTGGAGGAAAATATGTCATCAATATGGTACTCACATCAAAATCCGAAGGTAATTTGGCCCCTTGTTTTGCTAGTTCAAGCATGTACAGTGAAGGGTTAAGCCTCATCATGATGTTGATGATTTTATGGTTTTCTGGATTTTGGAGCATTTCAATTATTTTTTCATGAGACATCCCAAAGGCAAGATCCTCTCCTTGGTTTTCCTCTTGTGGATGTTGTGATGATGAGATGATCAAAGGATTGCTTGATTCAATGAGATTCATTTCAACATTTGTTTGGCTTAGATCGATTGAAGCGGGTGTTTCTTTGTTGGCTTCCATGCTCCTTGTATTGAGATCTAGTTTGAACCATAAAACAAGGATCAATTTTCAAGAATATGGGAGATGAATCTCTTGATTCTTTGGATTAGTCTTTACTTTATGCCCAAAGTAGAAAATTTTAGGATATCTTGGGGATCAAAAAGTGATATGGATGTTTTGGTCTTTTGATAAATCTTGAAGGGGATGCTAGACTTTTGGGACTTTTGAATATGTTTCAGATTTTTTATTTTGATTTTCTTTTTGGTATTGTCCTTGATTGATTGATTTTTATTGCTTTTCTTTTGAACAAATAGACCCCAAGATGTTGGATGATTATCTAAAGGGTAGATTTTCTCAAAGGATGATAATTTGAATATGTGTAGGGAGAAGGATGCATCTACCCACACTTATTCAAACAAGATGATAGTTTAACTAAGTATATGAAGAAGGATACATCTACATATACCTAGCTAAACAAGATGATTTTAATAACTTTGACTAAGCATATGCAAAAGGATGCATCTAGACATACCTAGCCAAAGATGATTTTGATAAAGTTTTCAAGTTTTAGCCTCAAGGATTTGATGATTTTTTATTTTTTCCAAAAAAGCCTAGCATTAAGGATGATTTCAAGATTTCCCAAAAGGCGATGATCAGATGATGTTTGTTTTGATGTTTTGAGGGATGGATGAAAAAAGATTTTGATTTGATTTTGATCCTAAGATGAACCTAAAAAAGACACTTTGTTTGCCTAGAACTAGGTATTGAAGAGCATACAATGCTTCTATAGACCTTTGTAACCAAGAAATGATTCCATTTGAACATAAATTTTTGGATTTCGAACCAATGAATTTTGTTTTGGATTTTTTTGAGAATTGTGAGGCTTCAGCGCACATGAAAGTTCATTTTTATTAGCTTTTCTTAATGGCTTTATTTTACCACAAACACTTTCTTTGATTAAGTTTTCCAAACTAGATGTCCAATGTCTTGATTTATTCACATCCCACAAAGTATGTTATGTGGAAATTTCATGAACTCAAGGCAAGGGTTTACCTATTGTTTACTTTAGTGGACAAATCAAGATATAATCCAATGTTTAGAAACCTCTAAGGATGTGAATCCCAAGGGAAAGCAATAACATATGGATTGAGTCAATTGTATTTGTCTCCAAAAGGGTTTGAAATTTGGATGATGATGTTAAGTGTTTGTTTTCAAGATGTTTTCAAAAAACCAAAGCATTTTGTAACCCAAGAATAAGTACAACTATATGGATGTAAAAGACAATATTTGTTGGATTCCCACTTAGACAAGTCCAGCTACACTTATCTTTAGCAAATGGTTAGATGCTTGACCCCACTGGCTCCCCTCCATGGCTCATTAATGTCAATCGGGGTAGCCAGGCATCAACACCCATGAAACTCCCATGGCATGTTTTCCATTTCTACTAAAATACTGTAAAAGTGTGGGGTGGCTTCAGAATGACCATTCTTGCACCAACAAATAGATTAAGGATTTTGGAAAATTCTAGAACAGGGGTTTTAATAAGGACTTTCCATTTGTGGAGATTGACCCATATGGAAAGAGTCCCCTTTCAGATCCATCTTGTTGGAATCAACCACATGATATTGGCGTTTACTCCAATACCCACATTTATATCCTGGTTGGAAATACTCTTGGCTTTAGAGTGTTACCGGTTGAGTTGTTCCCTTGGGTGAGTACTTTTTCCCCAAGGCAGGCCCTTTAGGATAAACAAAAGCGAGTAAAGACAATATCTATAACTCGATCAATCTTTGTTGGCAACAAAGAGAGAGAATGTACACAATAATGCCCCTACTCACATTTGCACAAGATTTTGTTCAATTTTAAACCCAAAATGAAGTGTGGAGGTGATTGCTTTGTCTCAACCTAAAATCATGAAAAAGGCCTTTTGATTCTCAAGATCGCTATAAAGGGCGAGAGAAGCGCATACGTCCTTTTTCATTGAAGTTAGTTCAAGTAAGCCTTCACAAAAAAAAATAGCACATGTTCATTTTAGATCCTCAAAGCAATTGTGAGATCTTTTTAAAGCACCAAAAGACAAATGATAGGTATTTTGTTCAATTGTTAACCAAAGAAATAAACTCTAGTATGTTGTGATCCTAATGCTCGTTTATCCTTTGCAAGGAGAAATTTGAAAAAGGTTCTTTTTAAAGCCCAAATGAAACTAGTTTCCTAAGAAAGAAGTGATAATGATTTCTTAAAAAAGTGTTAAACAAACACTAAAGTGTTTAAAAATACTTTGATCTTGCGAAATATCCTCCTTATGCTTCTCCTTCTTTTGTTTTCAATTCCAACCTACAAGAGAGAAAACTAGTTAGATTTTGGAAAATATGGAGATTAAAAAGTAGGAAAGAAAAGATAAATTTATCATTAATCAAAAGGCACGTGCTAAAATGTAATTTCCACTTTTTACTCCCTTCCAGTGGTGCAACCTAGGACTGCATTGGAGTTTGATTTCTTAGTCGTGCTCTATAGCACTGCTTACCAATCAGCATCGCTCTGTGTCAGGGACAGTGAGCTCAACTATGTCACACTTTTTCCCAATGTCGCAGTTTGATTTTTTTGAAAAATTTGTGGGTTAGTACGGTCAAGTGGCAGAGTTTGAAATTCAAATTTTGGGTGGGAAGACTCCAACATCATAGTTTGAGTTTCCAGTGGTGCTATATGGCGATGTTGAAGAGTCAGCGGTGCTAAAATAGTGACACTGAGCTCTCAATGTTGGAATTTTTCTGTGTATGAACAAAAATGCAGAATTTCATGCAAAAGTGATAAAGAATGAGATGCTTCCCTCCTTTTAGTGCCAAAATGTAGAAGCCCAATCCTAATACCTGCAAAACAATGAGAACAAACACATTAAGTTAAAGATTGCAAGCAAGAACAAGGATTCCCCATGAAATCCATTTACAAAACTCAAATTAGGAAAGAAAACAATGAAACAAGAAAATATAGATTCAATCCTAATTAGAATAGAAAACATATGATCCCATGGGGGAATTGGTGCCAATTTGATGCAAAAATTGGCCCTTTCCCAATTCCTATGATGCAAGATTGATATGTTGAAGATATGCTAATGATTGATCCACTTTGTTGATGAAGGATGAATGCTTCCAAGCTAAAAACTTGCATAACCTAGCTAAGATTCAAGATTGATGGATGGAAATGGCTAAATATTTTAGCATAATAACTTTTCATAATTTGTGGATGATCAAATGAGGATATGAGCTCTTTATTTATAGAATGCCAAGATGGATGAATATCCAAATTTGAGCAATGTGGGACTAACATTCATCCAATGGCAAGATTCCAATTGTCAAACTATGAATGGATGGAGGATGTGCAAGTTTTGAGTATTGTGCCAATAAATGCTTATTTTTTAATTTCAAATTTGTTGAAATGACTTGCAAGAGGGAATGGAAAATGCAATAAATGCCACTTGGCTCAAGGCAAAGGACATGTAAGATCGAGTTATTGCCTTGTTGGATATACATACCCATTTGGAATTTTTGAATTCAAAGTTGGGGAATATTCCATAAGATGCCTTGTGAGGAAAATAGAGATTTAATAAATGAATTAAATATATTTTCATGTGCAACTTGCAAAATCTAGAGGATGGGATATGACAAGAGATTAAATTAATCAAAGGTTAATTAATTTAATTAGAGGTTAGATGATGTGACCTATTTGACTCAAATTTATGGATTTATTTAAAACAAATAAGAGAAGAATATGATAAGAGAGTAATTAAATAAGGATTTTGATTTATTTAATTAAAAGAGATGGTGTTAGATTAAATTAAATAAGGTTTTAATTTATTTAATTTAATAGGTAGACTTTAGAGATTTAATGAAATAAAATTAATTATTTAATTAAATAGGGATAATTAGATTAGATGGATTGATTTAATTAACAAAAGAGAGATACTTAATTAAATAACTAGTTTATTTAATTAAGGGAGGAATATTGATGAATTTAATTAGATAAGGAGATTTGATTAAATGGTTAGATTGAGGGATGATTGAGGATGAAACGATGTTAGTAGTTGGGATTAGATGCACAATGTCAATCGGTATATTTTATGTGTCTATAGATGATTATACTAGTTACACGTTTAGGGTATGGGTCATGATATAATGATCTTAAATGGTTTTATAGTAACATCAGTAATAAAAAAATATCAGTTCTAAAATATATGTTCTCTTGTGTGATTTTTTTATAGATTATGAATGAAATTGTTAATGATAATTTCATTTGTCTTCCATTGTTTAAACTGAATGAATGAGTTTATTTATGATTCAATTCAAAGGGTTGATTTAATGCTAAATTAAGGTCATGGGTTTGTGAGGAATGGATATGGTATTTGGTAAGAAGCTATGTTTTAGACATAGTGAGTTGAATGCTATAAAGTATTATTGCAATAATCCATAAATTACTGAGTTGAATTGTTAGGGTATTGTTGATCAATTGCAAATGTGACTCCATTATCCCATGGAAAAGGCACTGGCCCCTCCATCAGCTTATCTAAGAGTAATTTGAGTTAGTAACAAAGCCAACCAAAGGCTTAAAATGAGAATAAAATCATAAAAAAATTCAATCATAATGTCCCAACCTAAAATGTTACTTTGTTCCTTGCAATGGAAAATAGTTTATTAAAAGGTCAGCAAAACCTTTGATGAATGTTTCCCATTTTCACTCTGAGGGAATTCATCTATGTATATAAATTATCTTGTTAAAATGAATATCATGTGAGCTTGTTTAAAGTTCACCCTCCTAAGTTTGCTAGAACTCGAAGTGAAGAAGTAAGGGTCTTAAAATCCTTACTTGTGTGTTGGCCCATCCTCACCCTTACTAGTAATTGAATTTTGGAAGATTCATAGGTGAGGGATGAGATCAAGTTTGGTTAATAAAAAATAACCAATAACATGAATCCATGGTCAGCCTAGGAGAAGGTTGTATGGGAGGTCAATGTCCAAGACAAGTGGAAAGTGGTATCCATGATTGTAGGACCAACTATGATAAGTAATGCTATGACTCCTTTAAATGGTCTTTCTTTGTTGTAATATTTCTTGATGATAATGCTCTTAGTGGTTTCTACACATGCTTCCGAGAAGCCCAACATCTTAACCAATTTTAAGTTGCAAATGTTTAGTCCAACTTTTCCATGTACGAGGACTCATATCACCTTATGTTGATGGAAAAATACTTGAAGATGCAATGGGTCATTATGGTTAGACTTTTGTGTAGAGTAGAACTTTTTGGGAAAGGAGACATGGAGTGAATTGTCCAAGTCTACAGCCATGGCTTCAAATTGGTTGACGTTTAGGTCAGTAGGAATAGAGGTTTCCTTCAAAGCCTTATCGAGGATAGTTTTGTGTTTAGGTGATAGGCGTAATAGCTTGAGGATAGAAATATGTGTGGGTGTCTTTCCCAATGAGTCAACAAGATTATATTGGTCTTTGGATTGTGGTTGCTTTGAAGAAGGACTAGATAAAGTAGCCTTAGCCCTATGGGTAGTGACGATGCATTTAGAAACCTTTTTTATGGTGATTGTGTTGACATAGTCATCAACGACATGGAGACGATCAATTATCTTTGAATAATCGAAGCTAGTCCTGGTATAATTTTCCTAATTGTTTATCTTTTGACTTGAGGTGGAGGGATTTATTGAACTATAACACCCACCGAGAACCCTAGAGGACTAAACTAATACTATAGAAAAATAGACATTTTTTTTTGAAAGTGCATTGTTGTGCAAGGAAATTGAACATAACTTAAATTAATTCCCTAAGTCCCCTAGGGTGCACAACTACATCACTTAATTCCATACATAAATTTCAAATCTAAATAGCTTATTAATCAATGGACACTAATCATCCTAAAACATGCCATCATCACATTACATGTAAACAAAAATCCTATAAACACAACCATCATTATATTAAAGAATAGCTAGTCTCTTTCATTTTATTTGACAAGTACACTGTCACTTATTACAAACTTTCTTACATACAAAAGATACATTAATATAGTTTAATTATACATTTTCACTATGTTACTTCCTCATACCAAGCAAGGAGTGCTTTACAATGATACCAAACATTGAACTAAGTTACAATACATTTCAAGTACAAAGATCAACTACCAGGAATAGATATAATGTTGAGGAAAAAACTAAATCTCCACTTCACGAACATAAGGGGAACCCAATGGAGAAGATACACATTCCACCCTACCATGTGAACCTAGAGATTCACCCTCCATGCTAGGAAGCAATGAAGGGTCCTACCAACATGGACAGTCAAGGAAAACAGACTCCACAAGGCTGATAAAACAACAATAAACAAGTGTCAAAACAACATTGATTGATAGAACACCACTTCCAGATGGATACCACAAACAAAAAGGACAAATATCATAAGGATACTCAGTCGTCATAGGATGAGTTTAACAAATAATTTGTTATGTGTTACCCTAGCATAACCTTCTTAGGCTACCGGACCCCCATCCTGTGTTACCCTGGTTGCCTCTACCGGCCACCAGACCCGCATACAAACTATGCTTCTCATCTCATCTAAATCCTAAACAAGCACTTGAGCTATGACAGAGGCATCCATTATTTTAATTATTGTGAGTACTACCCAATCCACCTACATTAAAAAAATTATCACTTGATTAAACCCTCAATGAGTTACCCTGGTGCCCCTTTGTGTGTCAAACCCCCAACTAAGAGCCAGTCTCGTACTAACAACCACCAACTCAATTAAATCATAACATAAGGTTGGCTTGCACAAACAATAACCATATATCAAACAACATGGCGAGGTACCTTACACCTCTCATACACAAATTCCAGTCATAATGGATTACATAAAGTGCAAGGCTTAAAACCTTCAAAATCTCATGGATCACCAACAATCATCTCAAGGAATAACAAAGAATTCCATCAAAATGAAAATCATTCTGAAGCCTCTGGAAGACTCCACTTAAACACTCACATAATGACATACACAATTGACAACAACTACAATAATGACTCACAAACAATTCTGATTTCAATATGGAATACTAGTGTGGGTGTTCAAGATTCCATTAACCATTTTATACCATCAAAGAACATAGGACATAACATGGATTTACGTATCATTTATATCCTGGCCAAATATAAATCAAACAAAAAGTAATTTCATGCAATAGCTTTATTTTTCATCCATCTCCATAAAATCATTTTAAAATTTCCTTACCTCCACACTAATGTGTATCAGTTCCATATATTTCTAACCTAATCGCATAATGAAATTAAATTATCTTTGTTTACTCATCTATAGTGTGTTTTCCTATCTAACTCATTTAAAAATAAGAGAGGATATATATATAAACATGTATATAAATACACACACATATATATATATATAATTATGTATGTATATATATATATCTATATACATATTGTGTAATATACATACACATTGGTATACTAATATAAGCTGCATGTAACAATGCATTATACAGACCTTATTTCTTCTATTTTGACTTTCTTATAAACATCGCCATACATCCATTATTAATTGAAGCTAACTATACATGAAGGGAATTGGCAAAATTATTAATTCACTTCCTAGAGTTAGTTTATGGAACATGTCAATTGAAATGGAAAGAAGAAATAGACACATTAGTTTAGTATTTAACCATCTAATGCTTAGATTCTTTTGGATGAAAAAAAAGCATAACTTACAGCAAATAAGGAATTGAAGTGTATTCAGAATCAACCTAATTGTAAGATAGTCATTGTGCATGATATTAAGATACTATAGAACATAAGGTCTTCAATATGAAAAAGTAAAGATAAGTTTGTTTTCCACCAGTATTCGAGTGATGGAAGGGAGAGGTAATAAAATCATGTGGTTTATAATTATTGCATAAACACAGTCGATATAAGGAGAGGGGTTTAGATAACTTATAGTTCATACTTAAGTAATCTTCAGGCCAAAATGTGGATAGACATCATCCAATACAAAGAGAGTGTTGATGCCATAGGATTAGTATAAATACAACTACAGTATACAATACTAAATGTGTAGATAACATCTACTAACTCGACCAAATTGAATTCCATTAACAATATGTCACAAGGGAATGCTAACAACTCATTTTTAGCTTCTACCAATTTCCACTGCTTATCACCTAGTATACTAGCAATAGATTAAATATTTTTTATTGAGGCTACAAGAATCCCCAACTCAGCTGACACCTATCATTAAACAACAATAATTTAGGTTCAAGTTCATCATTTAAGCATTCAGTTTTAGATTTATCCAAGATTCCTTACTTTCGGTAGAACAATAGATGTTTTTAAGAAATGATATCATTTCTAATTGCTACAGGTATGATAGATTGACAATGGGAACACTGAGTTTATTTATAAACTTAAGTTTTTTTTATTATATTCAAGTGATGCGGCTGAGACAGGTTGACCAAAAAATCTAGATGATTATTTAAACCTCTACAACATTCTATTTCCAAGTATTATGGGTGTGATAGGTTGCAAATGGAAAAAAAATATTATTTAAGCCTTTAGGATTTTCTATTATGTTTGAGTGCTTCACCTATGACAGGTTGGAGATGGAATCTGGGAGGTTATTTAAACATCCACACCCTTCTAGGTTTGAGTGTTGTAGCTAGGACTGATTGCAATAAAATAAGGGTAGTTATTTAAATCTAAACACCCCACCATGTTCAGTTGTTCCCATTGTAACAAGTTGTCAACAAAATATTAAAGGTAATGTATACAGAAGCATTCCATAGATAGTAGTACAAATGGATATCCTAGAATGACAACATCGGTGACTGAAATGATTGAATCCCATAGACAAACTATGACTAGGAGTCAGGAAAGGTAGAAAGAGTTGCACCAGTGATTCAAGAGAAGCTTCCATTTGAATTCCCAAACATCATACAGACATATATGTTTATACACATTAGTATTTTATAAAACTCATCGATTATTTACACATAAATCCAAAAGCTACTAAATTCTCTGACTTCGGTTGTAGAGAATTCCTCAAGAGGTCACCTATATAATTGATTTAAAAAGGGAATTTAGGTAACTATTCTATTTTACACACTCATCATAAGTTTTAAATCACCACATCAGATGAGCACACATACTTAACCATTTAAACATGTATGCTAACCTACAACGCATGCTAGATGTCAGAAGCAATGTTAAAAGAGACAAAAAAAAGAATAAGGAGACAAAGTGCAAGCAATTAAAAAAATATTTCGAAGGGTTTGTTTGCAACCGACACTAGGATCATAGGCATTGCAAATAAGTATGGTGTGAACTATGCTGACATTTCAAAAGGAAATAATTGAGAGATAAAGTATGCAGAAAGATAATAAACAAGGCACATACATTCAACAGTAGTAAGCTAAAACCACAACATTCAAAGGTTAGAAGTAATGGAGCCTGGAATTATTTCGATAGAATGAGCAGACAGTTGATGTCAGAGTCAGATTTCTAAACAAATTTTGCCAAAAGTCCCAATGGTTTTGCAACAATTCGAATTATGAAGCCTCCAAAATTTTTAAAGCTTCCCCAAACTAGAAAATTCAAGAATAGGAAAGATTGATTCCCATCCAAGAAAACCACTCTAAAGTTTCTTGAACCTCAAGAAGACAAATGCAAGCCCCCTGAAAACTTTTGCACACTCCATGCAAATTAGCTTTTTTTTTCCTTTCTGAGAATCAAACCAAAATTGTCTCTCTGTTAGATAACTTCCACTTCCTTTATTAATTAACCCCACTCCTTTATTAATTATTCTCCCTTTGATAATTTTTTTCCACTTTAGGTTTCATTAATTTTCTTTACTTTTCTTTTATATTTTCCAACTTGACAATTTATTTATAAAGTATTTATACCCTCCTAAATTTTTCTAATATTTTATTTTAAATATTCTATTCTAAAATATAAGTTTAATTTAATCAAGGAAAAATCAATTATTTAATTCTAACAAACACAAAACCAAGCTAAACTTGACCTTAGAGACAAACAATGATAACAAAAAATGACGAATAGATAGAGGGGCATGACACTCTCCCCCCTAACATCTAACTTACTCCCATAAGTTAGAATGTAAGGATGAAATATACAAAAATGTAAGTGCATCAAAATGTCAAATGAACTAAATATCAATCAATTACAAGACTAGGTACACACACAACAACACAATGAGAAAATCAACTACATCAACAAAACACTTAGCTGACCTTATAGATAGGGTGTAACAACAATCTCACAACCTCGATGAGGATGCTGACTCAGTGTGGGGGACCTAGTGTTACCTTTGAAATAATAGCTCCATTGGGCTCTAACATGCTCAAACTTGATAATTAGATGGGTCGATGCCCGTACCTACAACTTGCAAAAAACAAAGTGTCGAGCATGTACATATAGAAATCACCAGTCACACTATGATGAGGAAATCTCAGAGTTACAGGGCACTCGCAAGTGAGTGATGTAACACTATCCCCATCACTGACACATAACAACTAATATCAAACACGATAACTCTTAAATCTATAATATTCAAATAAACCATCAACTAATCTACAAAATATGATATATGTAAAAACATCAAATATCACATTATTATTGAATTAACATTACAATGTCATTAATATCACTAAGCTAAGCATCATAATAATATTAAACATTCACCATATTTTACCATCACAGTAACACAATGTCTGAAAAACATCTAACAGTATTATAGTGTCCAAACAATAATAACATAAAGTCAGAAAAACATCATAATGTAATCAAGGGATTTCTTTTAGGGTTCGATTAGGAGTGTTAGCAACAAATAATAAAGACAATGAAACCCAAATATCTTACGAAACACAAAGGAAGTAAAATACCAAATGATTATACCTAATTGCTGAGACTTCCATGATTCCCTTTCGTAATACCTTCTTGCTTGCTGGATGATGTTGCCCTAAGATTCGTCATGTGAGCAAATCTGTAAATGCCTAAGTCCTACACCAAGCTTTGAAGGATTTATGCTATGTCTAATTGCCTATGCCTATAATTATAATTATCAATGCCTATGCCTAAACAAATTTCCAAGACTTGATCAAATGACTATAATAAATGCTATGGAAATTGCTATGAAGTCTAAGTATGCAAATAAATGCCTAGAATGTCAATGTAAAATGTCAGCATGTACGCGTGTAATCGAAAAGTGAGAGGAAAATGCCATTTTATAGAAAATTTCATTTTGAATGGACAAACGAGATTAATTGATGACAAGAACCTAAAATGAGAGGTCTAGATTAAGTCTAAGAATCCCTAATTAGGGTTAGGGAAAAATCCTTAATCGAACAGTCAGAATAATATCTCAGATAATCAGATCGACGGTGGAGAATAAATGAGGAAATTAATTAAAGAAATAAATATTTTCAAAAAATCAAGAAGATAAGATTGCCTAATTTGCAAGATTCAAAAAATCAAGAAGATAAGATTTGAACTGAAGGTTCGATTTAGAAAATCAAGAATTTGCCCGATTACTTGATTTTTGGAAGATTAATTACCAATTTGAATTAAATTAATTCAAATTATGGATTTTATGAGACAATAAATAATCTTCTTCAGATTATTTACCAAAATAGACTGACAGTTAAGATTCTGATGACATTTTAAATAATTTAATTTATTTAAAATGAGAAGAATATTAATTGGCAATTAAATAATTAAATTTAATTATTTAATTTAGAAGATAAGATTAATTAATTAAATAAATTTATCAATTTATTTAATTAAGACAGTTACTGAAATATTAAATAAATAAATAAAACTTATTTATTTAATAATCGAAGAAATATATGATAAAGGGAATTAAATAAATTAAGAAATTTATTTAATTAAGGGAAGACTTAGACAATTAATATTTAATAAATAAATAAAATTTATTTATTTAATAATCATGAAGAATCAAAGGACATGAATTAATTAAATAATTATGAATTATTTAATGAATAGTCGAATGTGGACCAAGGACATAATTAAATGTCATAATTATGTTACGACGAAAGTGGTAAAAATGAAGCTCGCAGGCCTAGGTCATTTTTAGGTGTCTAGATTTTGCCCCTCTTTGTCATAATGTTGCTTGTCGTATTGTGACAAAGAAAATAAGTCAAAGTCATGCCCCAATAAAGGTATAGAGTATCATTGCCCCCTCAAGAAATTTTCAAATTTTGGGTCGGCGACAGAAAAAATTTGCAAAGGGTCCCGATAAATCAATTTAATGACCACAAAAACAATGATGCAGTCAGATTCAGATTCTGACATGTTTAAAGCAACTAATGAGGAAGTCAAAGGTGGTCAAATGAGCCTCCAGTATTGACCTTGTTTGAAAAATATCATTTTGATCTTATAAATAGGTTGACAAAGGGGTAAAAGTCAATTCATTTCCACTTTTTACCTTGCGAAATTCGAGAGTTCAGAGCGAAAGGTGCAACAGCGAGGATGGTGATTCCAGTATCAGAGCACCACAGGGAGATTGTGAGGACCTTCAAGCGGCCAGAGGGCTCACAGCCAGCAGTATGTACCCTTAACTTACTTTTTCATTTTATCATTTTGCGTGCCATTTTTAGCTTTCTAGGATAGTCAACGTTTGCGCCGCAATGCATATGCATTCGTGTAAGACACAATCACTTTTGCATTTGACGCATTTAATGCGTCGCGACACAAGTGCCAAGAAAAAATAAGTTGTAGCGGTGGTTTGCGCCGCATTTGACAATTTTTGTGATGCAATCGAATTTTCGTGTCGCAATTGAATGTCTGGATGCTACAATTGTAAAATTGTAATGCATATGCTTATTTGATCGATGCTATTGTGACTTTGTGATGCAATCACCAAAATGCAACACAACTGCTAAATTTCACGACGCAGGTGAGATAATGAGATGCATCTAATATTTGGAACCACATTTGATGTACGGTGAGACACAATTGACTTTTTGTGATGCAATTGCCTGAATGAAACGTATTTGCCTTTTTCCTTGACTTTAGTTGATTTTTATGTTTTTGTATCATTAGATGCTTTTCATAATGTTGACAGTTGTCCAAAAAGTACTGATACATTGTTTGTCTTTTTGTAGAGGCAGCTTTCCCCTATTTATGCGAGAGAGAGCAGACCGACCACCTTTCCATTCACCGATCAGTTGGGCCGGTGAGAGTGGCGGCGATTAATGTGACTGAGTTTATTCTATGCTATGTTCATGCCCACCATTTAGGTGAATAGGGGATTATTGACTGCACTATGCAAGTGATGGAATTCTAAGACCTGTTCCTTCCACCTGTCGATAGGTGAGGCCACCATTAGCTTGGAGGACGTCTACTGGATTCTCTGAGTACCTATTCGAGGGTAGCGGATCGTCTATGATCCGCGGCATGGTGAGCAGACCTTTCGTGCCTAATATGGAGATCACGGTGCTGTACTAGGCATTTAGGGCTATGAGATTAGGTGGGGGTTCATGGCAGATCACTATGGTCACTTCGATGCCCTCCTAGTGACTCTGATTACTGGTATCCTAATTCCAGACTACCGAGGACATGGATTTCTAATTGGTTGGGGAGATGTCCTAGTTAGCATGCGATGAGATAGGAATGTTTACGCTTGGGGTCCTTGCTTACTTGGGACACTCTACCATCAGCTACATGATGTTGCTTATAGGAGAGGAGAGAGCATCTCCTATGGGATGACACTGATGATTATCTGGGCTTAGGAGCACATTGAGATATTCTGCCCTCCCATTGAGAGACCATAGCTGGCCAAGGGGATGCCCTACGCTTACTACTATGCCAGTGTGCTATAATAGACACAGATGGGTGAGACTGGTTGGTGGTAGCATAGGATCGACACCATGGTGACATTCATTTGGAGGTCATACAAATATTGTGAGGCATGGGATGATGAGGATGAGCACCTTAGCTTCTACAGACAGTATAGATATCTGATTGGCAGGACAATGTAGACGTCATTGATCATTCAGATGTACCTCCCACAATGTGTCCTTAGGTAGTTTCAGGAGCAACAAGATGTACCTGTAGGGATAGCAGAGTACACCAGGTCTTCCAAAGAGTATGCATGGGGGCTAGCCATCCCAATGGCATTTGCAACATAGTAGATTGACGAGCTAGTAGCCCAAGCATGGGGATGGAGAGGTGGAGTAGCTGATCCTGGGATGATGTCAGCTTATTATTTATGGTGGCAGGCATTCATACCCGTGCCATTGATAGATCCTGATGGGCCAGCACCAATGGATAGACAGTCAGTTATTCTGCGGGTGCCATGAGCTAGGCGAGGTGGCAGAGGTAGAGATGGAGGTAGAGGGAGAGGCAAAGGCAGGGGCAGAGATGGAGGGATGGGTGGAGATGGAGGCAAAGATGGAGGCAGGGGTGGAGATGGAGGCAGAGATAGAGGCAGGGGTGGAGACGGAGGCAGAGATGGAGGCAGGGGTGGGGATGATGGTGAAGATGGACGGAGGTGACAGTGGGATGGGTAGAGACAGGTTCAGAGGGTATGCCACAAGTGGCGAGGGTTGCCTTAGATGCCATCCTCAAGGTTGGTGAGGAGGGAGAGAGAGAGGAACAACCCAGACAGGAGGGAGAGGGTGAGGAGAGACGGGAGGAGGAGAGACATGAGGAGGTGGAGGGAGAAAGATAGGAGGATGTGGAGGTAGAGGCAGAGAGACAAGAGGATGTGGAGGTGGAGGTAGAGAGATAGAAGGATATGCCAAATATGGAGAGGTAGGAGGAGGAGATGGAGGTGGGAGGTTAGGAGGAGGAGGTGGAGGTGGCAGGATAAGAGGAGATAGAGGCTGATGATGATGATGAGGATGATGCCATGGATGAGGCCGAGAGACTCCTTCGATGGTAGATTGTGGAGGGAGAGGAGGAGATACCGTCCACCTCAGGATTGCCCGAGGATGCCATAGCAGATCAGAGGGTGCCCAACCTCCAGCGGAGACTAGATGAGAGCACAGCATAGGTCAGATCATTGCAGTCAGCTCTGGAGGTGGCCTGGGTATAGCGGGATCAGGTGGTGATCCATCAGTAGGATGCAACTCAATGGTGTACCGATTTTGCAGCGTTATGCACAGGGCCCATGGGAGACATGGCTCATGAGCTTGCCAGGGTGAGTACGAGGCTGGAACAGTATAGGACACTATACGAGTAGGTAGTGCCACCAGAGTGATGAGATCCTACCTTGTCCTAATCATAGACAAGGACAGGTAGCAGACACAGATCAAGCAGTGGTAGTGGCAGTAGGAGTCAGACCAGTGCCGGAGGGTCTACCTTGACAAGGCATAGGTCATATCATTCCTGTAAGTACACTCCAAGTCACCATTCAAGGCACAGTCATGGGTCAACTAGTTTAGTGGATAGGTTAGGACAGGTACAGCCACCAGTGGTTGATCCCTCTACTTCTCAGAGTCTGGCCATAGTGACATCACATATGTTCTATACTATTGAGATGACACTTGCCTTCTCAGTTCTAACAGTGGCATAGGCAGAGGTTGTGATAGGTCCACCTATTGCTTCAAAGCCAGTGATAGAGCTTCAGCCACTACATTCTTCACCTCGAAGGGATGATGAGAGTCTACCCTAGGGGCATTTTGTTATTATGACACTATGTATATTAATTGAGTCTGCGAGCTCCATTTTTGGGATATCTCCTGACTTTATCCTGTGACATTGTACATTTTTGAGATGATACTATATGATGATGCAGTTTTGATGTGACCTACATGTGTTATGTGATGTTCTTTGATTTAATGCTTTATGATATGTATGATTCATGATGCTTGATTTATGATGCCATGTATGTCCTATGATGCTTATGTTGTGATATTGATGCCATGATAATGCAATGCTTATTTGTATGACTATGTTAATGATGTGCATAATGTATTTAGTAAGAGATGCAGTGTTGATGATTATGATAATGCAATGTTTGCGATTATGTATATGATTTAATTCCATGGATAATATATGTATGGAGCTAATGCAATGTTTATATGATCATGTATGCACTTATGTTTTTGGATGTCACAGGATATCATCGTGAGATGGACGAGAGAAGACAAAAAAACCTGATGAGAGAAGATGACCAGACCAAAGAGGAGAAGATGATGAGACCTACAAAAATGAATGTTAATTCCTAGACCAAATCCTTCAAAACTTTACCATAGGACATTAGTACTTATTGCTCTTAATCATCATTGGGCAGACTATTGTAATGGCCAAGAAACACCATGATATGACATAGATCAAGGTGTGCAAGGTCGTACCATCACGTAAGACAAACAGTCATAGACAAGGATGATCATGACTCATACTAGGAGCATGCTTGCCCCAGTCTTTTTGCCATAATCAACCACATGTAGAAAAAAAGACAAGGACAAATCATGAAACATCACTGCTTCTCTAAATCCTATTTCTAGGACATCCTTAAGAAACTAGTAGCATGATTGTCAAAATACAAAAAGAAATTGTCCTTACCACGATATGTCATTGTTTTTCTAAATCCCAAAAATTAGGACCTCATTGAGAAAATAGTAGTCATGCATGTCAATTGACATGATACATCTATGCTTCTCTAAATCCTGCTTAGTGGAATCTCGCTGAAAAACTAATATCATGATAAAAAATAAAAGACAATTGTCAAGTGTTTGCCAAGTGCATTTGGATATCCATTGTTCTGATGCCAAGATGCCATGTTTGATAATGTCAAGATGTCAAAATGTTTAAAGTTTTGATGACCTTGGAAAATGTCAAAAATTGGTGAATTCAGGACAGACACATCCTGAATAATGTCGATGATGAGAGGATTTGATCCCTGATAGTTGCGAGGGGTCCCTCTAAATGATGACGATGCCTAGGAAGGACACATCCTACGGCATAAATGACAGAGTTGGTTCTTTAGAAGGACATATCTGAAGAATACTGATGTCACGAAGAGTGATCTTTAGATGTCAAGAGGATCACTCAAAATGTCAAATGACGATGACGACGCCTAGGAAGGACACATCCTAAGGCGTAAATGACAGAGGTTATCATTCAAAAGGACACATCTGAAGGCAAACTGAAATTTGACAGTTTGACCGGTTTATGATGATTTGACTTGCATTGACCGAGTTTGACTTGTGTTTGACTATATGCCGATATTGCCTTGATGATATGAGTGATGTGCTAATGAGATTGCCATGCTAAATAAATGATTATTTTACTTTGTTTTAGGAGTTTTCCCATGTGTAAATTGATTGAATACTTTTGACGTGTGTGCCAGTGTAGTGCCATGAACCCTAATGGACTGACCTAGTGCAGCCTCGGGGGCTCATCGATAGATGGCCTTGCCTACGTCATACACTTAGAGACCTCGTAGTTTGACACGACCAATGACTTTGTCTTGATGACCCAAGATTACGTCATGATTTTATTTTGGAAAACCTAAAAGGACTGACCTAATGTCTCGAGGACTCAAATGTGAGTTTTGCCTATGTAGCTAATGCGTAGAGACAACGTAGTTCGACAATGACATGGACTGATTGACTTGATTGACTTTGACAAAAGATGACATTGCGTTCATGTTTGTCAAGCGGTCTGGTGATTTGTTATGGTTTTCTTCAGGACGTTTTATGATTTTTAGGTCTTTTTTCAAGACATTTTGCAATGTTTTTTGGTCTTTGTTCAGGACATTTTGCGATGTTTTTGTCTTTTTTCAGGACTTTTTACCAATGTTTTTGTCTTTTTTTTTAGGACTTTTTGCCAATGTTTTTGTCTTTTTTAGGACTTTTTGCCAATGTTTGTCTTTCTTCAGGACTTTTGGCCAATGTTTGTCTTTTTTTAGGACTTTTTGCCAATGTTTTTGTCTCTTTCTTTTTCAAGACTTTTTTCCAATGTTTTTGTCTATTTTTTCAAGACTTTTTGCCAATTTCCAAGATCATGTGTGACATCCACTGCAATTTCATGATAAACATTTTTCCCCTAATTAGGTCCAAGACTTAGCCATTTGTAGGGAATATAGATGGGATGCTGCTGACTTATTAGATGGATAGTCATTAGGACTTGATGTCAATCATTTATCCACTATGACAGGTAGGGTAGGATGTGGTGACGATTTGCGGAATAATGGCAAAAATACCTTTCATCCTAGGCCAAGTTATACAAAGTGACAGTAGATGGCAAAGCAATGATTGATTACACATGGTGCCTATTTGCTAGGTTTTCACCATGGTACCTGTGCAAAGTGCCTGTTTGCGAGGTTTTCACTATTGAATGAATCAGTTTTCTCTTTACTATTTTCTTGACTTTTTAAATTTTTTTGGTGTCACCAAGATGCCTATTTGTTAGGTTTTTATCAGGGTGACGATTTTTATCATTTTTCATTTTTTTTTGTATTTTATGGTTTGCAGCTCCATCCTCTGATGCTATGCGTAGAAATTTCAGAGATGTAAACTGTTGATGGGCTTTGTCAATTGTTCTCCATTTGGAGTTGCTAGTTGATAAGCTCTAGAACCAAAAGAAGATATGATAATGTATGGACCCAACCAGTTTGGTTCAAATTTTCCTTGCTTTTCTCTATCTGCTTGGTTCTTGGGGTTCTGCATGAGAAGTAGGTTGCTAATGTCAAACTTTCTGACCATAACCTTTTTATTGTAGCTACAACAAAGACGGTTCTGATATGCTTGGAGATGGTTTAGTGAATTTTGTCTTCTTTCTTCCAGCATTTCTAGCTCATGCAATCGTGATTGTCAGTACTCCTCTTCATTAGTTAGACCCTTTAGGGAGACTCGTAGCAAGGGAATTTTGACCTCAATGGGTAAGATGGCCTCAGCACCAAAGACTAGGGAAAATAGGGTGGCCCCAATAGGCATACGAATGCTAGTTCGGTAAGCCCATAGAGTAGGGTTGAGTTGTATGTGCCAGTCATGGCCAGCGTCATTGACAATATTTTTGAGAATTTTGACAATGGTTTTATTGGATGCCTTAGGTTGGCCATTTCCTTGTGGGTAGTATGGAGATGCAAGGTGGTGTTGGATATGGAATCACTCACATAACTCATGTATGTCTTGGTTTTTAAATATACGTATGTTGTCAATGATGATGGATTGCGGAAGGCCATACCAACAAATGATGTAGTTAAGGATGAACTTCGATATTTGTTTGCTGGTAATATATGTCAATGGGATGGTTTCAATCCACTTTGTGAAATACTTAGTGGTGGTAATAATGAATTTGTGGTTGTTGGATGAGGTTGGATGAATCTTACCCACAAGATCAAGTCCCCATTGAGCAAAGGGCCAAGGAGAAGTGATCGGCCAAAGTTCTTGTGCTGGAGCATGGACCAAATCACTATGAATTTAACATTTGCGACAAGTCCTAACATATTCAATTGCATCTTTTTCCATTGTTGACCAATAATACTCGAGTCTCGTTACCTTCTTAGCCAGATTAAGACCACTTGAATGAGATCTGCATATACCGTCGCACACTTCTCATAAGGTCGTACATGCTTCGTTAGTGTCAAGACATCTAAGGAGGGTATCGTCGAAACTATGGTGGCAAAGGGTGTCACTGACAATGGCATACCTTGCAGATTTCCTAATGAAGGACTTCCTTTGGTTATTGGACAGGTTCAATGGAAGGGTTTGAGACTTTAGGTAGTCGTAAATGTCCTGATACCAGGGAGAGTTGGGACCAACAAGTTTGCAAACCATTTTTTATTCTGGGATATCATACGCCAGTATCAAGAGCTATTCTACTAAGAACTCAAACTGTGACACATTTTTAGGGATGTCCAAGAGAGAACTAATAGTAGCCATTGCATCAGCTGCCTTATTCTATGCCCTAGGGATTTGTTCAAAATAAATCAATTAGAAGTATGTCAAGAAACTATCCACCATCCTTTTGTAGGGAAGCAACTTCTCATCCTTTGTTTCATAGTCATCATTCACTTGGTTGATCACGAGCTGGGAATCCCTGAATACAAGCAACGTCTGAATTTTCCATTTGATTGCCAACTTGAAACCTGTGACTAGTGCTTCATATTTGGCAATGTTATTTGTACAAGGGAAAGTGATCTTGAATGACTTAGGAATTGAATCCCCCTGTGGTGTGATAAACAAGATTCTAGCACTTGAGCCATGACCAGTATGAGACCCATCAAAATATAGCTTCCATGGTGCCGTCAATTCCACAAGAAAAATTGACTGATCAGGAAAATCAAGTACTAGTGGATGAGTGACTTGGATTGGTGCATCTACCAACTAATCTGCTATTACCTGCCCTTTTATTACCTTGCGCTCGACATATTGTATATCATACTTGCTTAGTATCATGACCCATTTTGCCAACCAACCTATTAATTCCACCCGACTTATGAGATATTTTAGTGGATCAATCTTAGCGACCAGCTGTGTCTGGTGACTGAGCATATAGTGTCTTAGTTTTTGGGATGCAAAGATAACAATGAGCATGCACATTCAATGTATGTTTAGTTTAGCTTATACCCTATCAGTGTGCAACTGATGTAATAAATTGCTCTTTCTTTTCCTTCATGATCATTTTGTGCCAACAATGCCCCAAGTGCTGAACTAGTAGTCAAGATGTATCGAATTAATGGCTTTCCATGAATAGGAGGCATGAGGACTGGTGTTGATAGCAGGTAATCTTTGATTTTCTGGAAGGACTCTTGACATTTATCCATCCATACAAAGGGGATACCCTTGCACAACAGATACTGAAATGGATGACACTTATCTGCCAATTGGGCTATGAAATACCAGATAGATTATACTCTGCCTTGTCAAATTCTGAGTTCACTGATTCCTCTAGGTGGAGGCATGTATATGATTGCTTTGACCTTTGCCAGATCGACCTCTATACCTCTTCAGGAAACTATGTACCCAAAGAGTTTACCTGATGTGACCACAAAAACACACTTCTTAGGGTTTAATCAGACTTTGTACTCTTCCAGTCTCTTGAAAATTGTGTTGAGTACCTTCAAATGATCTTTCCTTGTTGTTGATTTGGCCAAGAGGTCATCTACATAATCCTCCATTATTTTGTGCATCATGTCACGGAAGATCATGGTCATAGCCCTTTGATATGTGGAACCTATGTTTTTGAGACCAAATGGCATGACGTTCCAACAGTATGTACCCCATGGGCAAGTAAATGTTGTTTTGTGCTGATCCTTAGGAGCAATGCAGATTTGATTATAGCCAGAGAAACCATCCATGAGGGATAGCATCTCATGTCCTGCAGTTAGGTCAACTATGATGTCAATGTTGGGCAAAGGAAAGTCATCCTTTGGACATGCTTTATTTAGATCCTGAAAGTCTGTACATACACGAATCAGCCCATTTGGTTTTGTCACCGGCACTAGGTTGGAAATCCATTCAGAATAATATATAGACCTTATGAATCTGGCATCTAGTAATTTCTTTAATTCAGCCTTGACCAATAGAGCAACTTGATGGTGCATTTTGTGCAACTTCTGCTTGACTATTTTACCATTGGGTAATAGTGGCAGATGATGCAGAACTAGTTCAGGGTCCAATCCTAGCATGTCAGTATAGGACCATGTGAAGTTGATTTTTTGTTCTGCAAAGAATTTGTGAAATTCTAGTTTCTCTTCGTCAGTCAATGATATAGCAAAGAGGACCATCTTGGGATCCTTTGTAGTTGAAATGTTATCCTCTATTGTGTCCTCCATGAGCATGGCCGATTTCTCCTGTTGCATGGGGAGAAAGTCCAACCCTCCATCTTTGGGTGCCTCAGAGAGGTTTTCACCCATAGATACGTCTTTTATTTTTACTATTTTATTGTCAAGAGGTGCCTTTCGGTTTTCACCTAGAGACGTTTCACTTTTTGTTTTATTTTTACTTTTACTTTTGTGACTAGAGGACTAAACAGTCTCGCCGAAGTATGTTGTGCAGTCTAAATCAATAGCAAATCCTGATTTGTGGTCCCCACTGGGTATGCCTTCTCTCAGTCCCATAAATTCAACAATTGACTCATCATTCTGAAATGTATCTAGCACTGGCAGTCCTTGCTAGTCCCAATCGACTAGGTCAGGGTAAAATAAGGAGATGCCATCATCCATGTTGGTGAATTGGGGTGAGGATGTAGACAACATACAAATGTGTTCAGTGATGTTGTAGATGAGATTATCATCATCCAACTCGACATTGGACTCTATCCAAAATTCTCCTTCACTAGTGTCATATTCGTTGTCAAAATAAGGAGTGAAGGTTGTAGAGCCCTGGTTGTCAATGTCGTCTGATACCTCAGATGGTTTGGACTGATGGGGTTCAGATGACGGGTGTTGTATGGCATGGGAGGTGGTAGTAGGACTTTGACTATTGGGTGCCTATTCAATTTTGAATGTTTTCCAAAACCATTATTCAGAGGTCAGTTCCCCTAGTTCGACAAACAAATCATCAAGACAACAGTCACTTAGGGATCGTTCTGAGTCAAATTCCCACTCATGGGAGTCCATTTCAGTGAGGTTTTCCCTAGTAGTTTTGACACTATCCGAAAAATGTACTCGCTCATTTGAAATTCCAGAGGTACATCGATCGTCATTGTTGGTTGATCCAAACCCTAATCCAAGATACTTCAGAATTTGGAAAGTTTTTATGGGTTCCCTTCGACCAGTTTTATCTTTTCCTAGGCCACTAGTACCATCATAGCCTTTGGCCTTCATTATGTCATAAAATTTGCCATATCTTTGAACTGGTAATGGGGGTAGTGTGATAGTATCCTTATAGATCCATCCTATGATGTCAGCAAGGTCTTCCTCACTCATGTCTCCCCACTTGATAAAAACTGCATTCGGTGGAACTTTGAAGGTTTCCTAATGTTCCATTCTGAAACATGGCTGACCATAGTCCTTGGGAGACCTGGGCATTGTTGTTATGTTGTATGCTATGTGTAGTTTGAATTCTCTGCAGCCAAGGTCCTAGATTTTGATAGTGGATTCAGTCTTAGGGCTAGTGGAAGGTGGTGGTATGGTGAAAGACATGGATGGAGTGGATGTGGAAGATGACGTGAGTGTGGAAGGGTCGATATACTTGGATGATGAGGAGCCAAGTGCTTCTCAGTTAATAGGTACTCAGTTTTCAGAGATACCCCTTAAGTTTGTACAATATTGGAAAGGGTCATGGTCTCTGTATATAGTTACTTCTATGCCGTCAAATGGAAACTTGAGGCATTGGTGGTATGTGGATGGGATGGAATTTAAGGTGTGAATCCATGGATGGCCTAGCAGTATGTTATATGGTAGTTCCAAATCCAGGACCTCGCAAGTTGTGTCCACAATGATGGGTCCCACTTTGATTGGGAGAGAGATAACACCATGTGAAGAGCATTCCTTGTCACAGTATGCTTTGATCACTATACTTTTTGTTGGGTCTACGAATGCATTAGAGAACCCTAGAGCTTTAACCAATTTGAGGGAGCATATGTTCAATCTTGCTCTGTCATCTACTAAAACCCGTCTAACTTTGTGCATGTGGATAAAAGTTTCTGTGTAATGCATCATTGTGGTTAGTTTTATATGATGAGTAATCTTGATCTGAGAAGGTGACATGGTGCATTGTAGGAGATATCCCACCATAGTTTCAAATTGATTGACATCAATGTCCTTGGGGACTGACGACTCTAGGAGATTTTTATCTAGGATTTCTTTGTGCACGGGAGAGATTTGAAGCAGCTCAAGGATAGATATTTGCGTGGGAGTCTTTCCTAGCTGGTCAATGAGGTTGAACTAACTCTTGGGTTTCCATTGCTGTGTGGTTGGGATAGGTTTTGGCTGTTTATCAGATGGAGCAGGTTGTGATTGTTTAGCAGATGGGCCTGGTATAGTGATTTTGGCTTGTCTAGCGGGAGGTGGACTAGCTATAGTGACCTTGCCACTTCGAGTAGTAGCATTACATTGGGGTGCTCTTCTAACCATAATGGTATTGATGTATTCATTGTTAGTTTAGACATTGTTTATAATAGGTCCACTAGAATAGTCGTACTTGACTCGGGCGAAGTTAGGTTGATTCTGTGGACCTGAAGTGGAAGCATTATGAGAACCATGGTCCTGCAGTGGATTCTTGTGGATAGTATGATCTAAATTGGAGGTGAATTGTGATCCACTCACTTCGATGGTGTGACTTTCGATAAGATCTTGTATTATGTTTTTCAATTGTCGATAGTTAGAGGTTGTATGCCCTTTTTCTCGATGGTATTCGGAAAGTGCATTGTCATTCCACCATGCTGGTTTGAATTGTCCTGGGTCATATGATTTTGGTTCCAGAAGTATGATGACCCCCTGTTGGAGGCATTTCTTAAGGACTTCTTCAATAGGTTCACCCAAATGGGTATATGTGCGACCCCTAGGAAATTATCTCATTTGACAGTACTGTCCCTGATTGTTTTGACTACTTTGGTTGTTTGAAGAAGTATTGGGAGGATGTGTCAATGTCGTTGTTGGTCTGTTTTGTTGTTGAACCCCTTTCAGGGCCAATATAGGACCTACAGTGTTTGCAATTTTGGCGTCGACAACACCGTCATTTGTAACATGCTTATTTTTAACCCAATATTTGTTTTTGTTGGCGGGTGGATTGATGTTTGTGTTTTTGGAACCATATCTCAGTTATCCCTTTGCGATAAGGGCTTTCTCAATCTGGACCCCTTTTTCAACTAATTCTGTGAAGTTTGTGCAAAAATTTATTTGCAATGCAAATTTTAGGGGCCCTAGAAGTGTTTGGACAAACATGTCAACTTTTTCCCTTTTAGGAATGTCAATGTGACATCGACTAGTGAGGCTTCTCCATTTTTGAAAGAATGGAATAAATGTCTCACAAGAATCTTCTTGCATGAGATTGCACAAGCTAGTGATAGAGGTATCCATGTCGATGTTGTATGCGTAATTTCTTATGAATTTTTGTTTAAGCTCATCCCATGTCTGGATATCCTTTTGAGTTGAAAACCATTTGAGGGCTTGATCCACCAATCTTTTAGAAAAAAGTATCATCAAGTATGTTTGTTCGTAGGCGATGTCCATACAATTGGTTGGGAATTTGTGAACATGTTCAATGGAATTTGTCTTGCCTCTATATTGTGTGTAAATATTGGTTTATTGTGGCAGTATGGATAGTTGTGGTATGTATGACGTGCAGATTGACTTGTTGTTGGTATTGGAAGTTATGATTGGGTGCATGTTGATGAGTATGAATGTTAGATGAGTAGGTTGGGATGTGTCCCCTAGCGATGTGTGTCATTATTTGGGGGATGTTATGACCATGGATATTATGGTGTGTTAATGATGTCATGGGTTGTGTTATTTGGCTACCTTGTGTAAATTGTTGATTTTGTACAAGGGGAATGTTTTTGTTTGTACCTTGGGAGGAAACGACATTTGACTGTGTTGTCGTGTTAAAGTTTTGTTATTTTCCTTGGATAAATATACGTCTTGTGCCTCCTCCCAAAGGATTTTGTGAAATACCACTGAGCGAATGCGTCAAAGGTGTACTCATGGTAGTAGATGAAACTATCAAGGGGGGATTGTTGTGACTTAATGATGCCCCCGTGGCATTTGTTGTCATGGTATTTACTGTCATGGTATTGATGGTGTTGGAGATGTTTGGAATGTTGGAAGTGGCATGCACTATCATTGTAGTGTCAACAGGAGTATTGCTCGTAGTGTTTGGAGGTTGACTACTATGTGACATGTTATGTGCGTTGTTGGCATTAGGGTCAGGGGATGTCAAATTTAGTGTGTTAACGTCAAATCCTTGTGGTAACTTAGCTCCTTCACTCAAGAGCATAGATAAGAATCTCTCTGTCCTGACAGACCATTGTTTCAACAATTTGACAGGCCTCTGGGGTTTGTGCCAATGCCTCTAAGTCCTCATGAAGTAGTTGGCCATGTTCATCTTTTTGCAAGAATTGTTCGAATGGACTGTTTGATGAGGATTGTGTTGTCATTGGAGGTTGATTGTCTAAATTGGAAAATGGATCATAAAAGGTCTAGTTTGGGTCATGTGGAGGATTGTTGGCAATAAACATGGGGTCTTGTCGAAATATTTCCATTTGTCTCCTTTGTTTTTGAAGTCTAGTTTCAACCATCAATGAGATTGTTCAAATGGGAATGACAACTAAATGCAAGTATGACACTAGTTAAAATGATGACTAGAATGACTAATGTTTTTGGATTTTTGTGAATAGGATATGCAATGTGTAACAATGTAAGACAAGGTTATCTAAGTACTTTAAAGCTCAATTTTTTTTTTTGATTTTGACTGCTAAATGAATTTGTTGAAAATGACAAGGTGACAAGGTCTAAATGACTAGTGAGTTTTCCTAACTAGACTTTTGAGTTGGAAAAAATATCACAAAAGAGGACAATGACTAAAAAGGGGGTTTGATAACTTAGTCTGAGAGGGCCTAATTTTGAAAACAATGACTTTGCAAAGTGTGCTTAAGATTTGTCTAATCCTAAGTATGAAAAATATGAACCTAGGGATGATCTAATGCCAAATGTATGCAACGAAAAAGGATGAAGGATGAGGAAACCTATGGTGACTAATGCAAACTAATGGTCAAGAATTTGAGCAATTTCAGGTTTGGTTTCTAACAGAATCTCCTTGGAAACAATGTTTGACAAATGGTTGACAATTTGAAGACCTCAGATGTTGAATGTGAAGTTTTAAATTTTGACAGGCAAATGCATCGTTTGAAGCTGCGAATGCGTCACAGTTTAGCAAATGTAGTTCATTTTTTTGATTGTGGATTTTGGACTGTCAGATGTGACTTGATTTTCCATATGTGGCTTTTCAGTGTTCAAATGCATCACAACACCTATAGATGCGGCATTCTAAGTGTCATATGTGGTTTAACAGAGCAGTTGTGGTTTGACAGATGCGACTCAGTTTAATTTCAAAATGATTTTCTTGTCATTTTGATGGAAATTTTGATCTGTTTGGAGAATGTTTTGTTTCGAATTGTGATAGAACCAGAATACACTTGACAAACACAACATTTTTGAATGTAACCAAACACACATCAGATAAGCACAATCCTAGGTTAGGCCATGACAATATTTGCTAGATTCCATGCAGGTTTCCCCAACCGCATATCTGTAGCGTGTGAATTTAGAAGCTTGGCTGCATGGGCTCCCCCTTACAGTGCACTCTCTCCTCAGGCCAACCAAGCTTCCAACCCCCATGAAACTCCCATGGCGAGCTGATCACCTCTACTACAAACTATGAAAGTGTGGATGCCTTCACACTAACTGGTGTTGCGCTAGCAAATAGAAGGATTTTGGCTTTCTATACAAGACTTTTTAGTTAGGGACCCTCATTCGAGTGGCAATACATGGGGAAAGAGATTAATCACCATTAAGGTGGCACTCCAGCATGAAAAGGTTAAGCTCAACAGGGTTTAAGGGAGTACAACTCCATCCGTATGACACATCCACACAAGCAACCTTAGGTTTTCCCTTAAGGTTTACATTTATATACTAGTCAGAGGTAGCTTGGATTTAGCTCCATTGCCAATTTGAGTCACGTTGGGGTGATGAAATCCCCAGGCAGGCCCAATTTCTAGAGTTGGTAACCATTTCTCTTACACCCAAGATCGCCCGAAAGCGTGAGGGGAGAGGATACTCTGATATACCAAGTCAGGGTAATAACAGATAAGAATAGGTTTGGTTTTTTTATCATGAAGTTTTCACCAAGTGAGAGCATACTCACCTACCATTCCACAAACACAATCAATCAAAGAAGACATGAGTGTTCTTTTTTATATGCATCAAAATAAAATGTTTGCTAATCTATGAAAAACAAACACAATGTTTGTTTATCTTGTCTTTGACATTCGAATCTGCAAACAAAAGATTAGTAGTCTCTTAATGCAATGATCTTCAACACCCAAATAGTGATTGCCACACACTACAAATGAAGATTAGTAACACAAAAATATAATCTAGCTAACATGCAGGAGTGAAAAACCAGGAAATCAGAAGACAAGAAAGCCAAAAAGAAACCAGCAACCAGAAAACCCTAAAATCTGAAAATCCAAATGACAAAAATGAAAGGAAAAATTTTACCAGTCAGATGCTGCACAACAGAGCATATGCATCGTTTTGTACTTCAATTGCGGCACAATTGATCATATGCATCATTATAGATGTCAGCTGTGGCTAATCAGGGCATTGTGACTCTTCTGTCAGCGGATGTATCGTGATGCATCAAATGTGCCATAATATTTAAAAAAAATAGTTGCTTCGATCCATACCTGTACCTACAAAATAGCAAAAAAAATTAAAAAAATGTACGGAAAAACAGAAAAATGGAGTTGGGTTCACCAATGTAATCAAGGGATTTCTTTTAGGGTTTGATTAGGAGTGTTAGCAACAAACAATAAAGACAATGAACCCCAAAGATCTTACGAAACACAAAGGAAGTAAAATACCAAACAATTATACCTTATCACCGAGACTTCCATGATTCCCTTTCACAATACCTTCTTGCTTGTTGGATGATGTTGCCCTTAGATTCGTTATGCGAGAAAATCTACAAAACCCTAAGTCCTACACCAAGTTTTGAAGGATTTATGCTATGTCTAAATGCCTATGCCTAAACAAATGCCAAGACTTGATCAAATAACTATAATAAATGCTATGGAAATTGCTATGAAGTTTAAGTATGCAAATAAATGCCTAGAATGTCTATGTAAAATCTCAGCATGTGCGTGTGTAATCGAAAAGTGAGAGGAAAATGCCATTTTATAGAAAATGTCATTTTGAATGGACGGACGAGATTAATTGATGAAAAGAACCTAAAATGAGAGGTCCAGATTAAGTCTGAGAATACCTAATTAGGGTTAGGGAAAAATCCTTAATCGAACGGTCAGAATAATATCTCAGATAATCGGATCGATGGTGGAGAATAAATGAGGAAATTAATTAAAGAAATAAATATTTTCGAAAAATCAAGAAGATAAGATTGCCTGATTTGCGAGATTCAAAAAATCAAGAAGATAAGATTTGAACTGAAGATTCGATTTAGAAAATCAAGAATCTGCCCGATTACTTGATTTTTGGAAGATTAATTACCAATTTGAATTAAATTAATTCAAATTATGGATTTTATGAGACAATAAATAATCTTTTTCAGATTATTTACCAAAATAACTGACAGTTAAGATTGTGATGACATTTTAAATAATTTAATTTATTTAAAATGAAGAATAATAATTGGCAATTAAATCATTAAATTTAATTATTTAATTTAGAAGATAAGATTAATTAATTAAATAAATTAATCAATTTATTTAATTAAGACAGTTAGTGACATATTAAATAAATAAATAAAACTTATTTATTTAATAATCAGGAAGAAATATATGACAAAGGGGAATTAAATAAATTAAGAAATTTATTTAATTAAGGGAAGACTTGGACAATTAATGACGTATTTAATAAATAAATAAAATTTATTTATTTAATAATCATGAAGAATCAAAAGACATGAATTAATTAAATAATTATGAATTATTTAATCAATAGTTGAATGTGGACCAAGGACATAATTAAATGTCATAATTATGTTAGGACGAAAGTGGTAAAAATGAAGCTCACAGGCCTAGGTCATTTTTAGGTGTCTACACATAAAGTCTAGATGCAAATCTAAGAAGTGCTCTAGACAAGGAAAACTAAGGGGGCATAATATTTAAGACTAGGCTTACTCCTAAAAGCCTATAAAAATATGGTAACACACACCCACACATCAGGATGCATCCTCCCAAGAGACAAAAGTCTTGACACTAGGGTCCAACTAGACCCACACTAGGACCATGACTCGCTCTCAGAGGGTCAACTCCCGACACTATAGGACATGCATGATTTATAGAGAATGATGCATGTTCTCTTCTGGAAGTCTCTCCAATTTCACCCCGGTGCTCAACCTAGAAGTTATCCACCACAACAAACACCCTATGCAATCTATTTGTGTCACCTACTATCGGCTCGAAAACCGCCAGTCTCTAACTAAATCTAGAAGTGCCTTTTTTAAGACACTCTCAAGCAATGTGACCCTACTAGCCACAAGTGAAACATCTCATACCTCTACTAAATCCTCTATAAACTGAAGGAGAAATGGACTACTGAACATTTCCCCTATTAATTGTAAACTATGAACTATGGGCTGGTTGATCGACATGATCACATTGAGATCTCTGCCAATTTCAATCTCTCTTATTTTGAATCCAACTGCCACCACATTGGGACTAAGAATTCTTATGTTTAGAGTTTAAAGACTGATGTAGCTACTGTTGGCCACCCTTAGAGGGTGCCTACTGACTCCTAGATGGAATTGCTAACTATGACTGTCCACTATGAGAACTATACCCTGTCGGAGGTGCATTGCCAATTTGAACCCTTGTCTGTCCACCTAAGGCCATGGTTAGATTCTGGTCAACAATATAAGCCTTTTCCATGGCTACCTCCATAGTCTTCATCTCAAACACTCAAACTCCACCACTAATGCTAGAATTTAAGCCCCTAATAAAATGTTGTACTAGCATGCCCTCATCATCTCCGATACCAACATACTGCTTAGGTTCATAGAATTTCCTCTCTTATTGTTCCATTGACATAGATAACTATCTAAGCTCATGAAACTTGTCTACTTGGTGTTGCTACCAATTATTAGATAGAAATCAGGCTCTGAACTACTCAAGGAACATCTCCTATGATACTGAGTCAATATCTAGATGGAGCTTCTACTCCTCAAGATACCACCATGTGGAAGAAAACCTATAGATGTGCATGATGATGCATCTTGACTTAGTATTACTACCATATGGGTGCATCACAAAGAATCGGTTTAGATCGATAAGCTAGGTCTCTACCTCAAGTCCACTACCTAACCCATCAAAAGTTGGGGGACATGCACAAAGTAAGTCCCTCATGTGTCCTGCTAAAACAATGTCATGATCAACATCCAACTCCCTCCTCCTAGAAGATCTCTCTCTCTCACACACCGCTAACTACTCTCCTTCCTACCTTGGACCAATCCGAGCAAGAACCTCCTCAAGTAATTGGTGTAGTTAAGTGCCCTCCATCCTAGGTTTACCCACATTCTAATCTACTCCACAGTGGTTAATCTGTGAACTCTGGTGCTCCTCGTAGTCTGATTCATGACAACTCTGTGGAGAGGAATCTAGGTATTCGGTGATCCTACATAGACAAATTTAGGTTATTAGTTGAGGTCAAGAATAGAGAAACTTAAGATTCAAACTAAACTTCTAAGACAACCTAATGGGCTAATTGATATACCCAGAGCACCCAATGTTTAAACCTAGGCTCTGATACCATGTGCAATGACCACCAAGAACCCTAGAGGACTAAACTAATACTATAGAAAAATAAATAATTTTGTTTTTAAAGTGCATTGTTGTGCAAGGAAATTGAACATAACTTAAATTAATTCTCTAATTCCCATAGGGTGCATGCTTGCATCACTTAATTCCATACATAAATTTCAAAGCCAAATATTTTATTAATCAATGGAAACTAATCATCCTTAAACATGTCATCATCACATTACATGTAAACAAGAATCCTGTAAACACAACCATCATTATATTAAAGAATAGCCGGTCTCTTTCATTTCATTTGACAATTACACTGTCACTTATTACAAACTTTCTTACATACAAAAGATACATTAATACAGTTTACATATACATTTGCACTATGATATTTCCTCATATCAAGTGAGGAGTTCTTTATAATGATACAAAATACTCAATTAAGTTACAATACATTTCAAGTATGAAGATCAACTTCCAAGAATAGATATAATGACGAGGAAAAACCTAAATCACCACTTCACAAATAGAAGGGGAAACCAATGGATACAATACACATTCCACCCTACCGCATGAATCTAGAAACTCACCCCCATGCTAGGAGGTAACAAAGGGTCCTTCCAACATCAACAGTCAAGGACAACAGACTGCAGAAGGCTGAGAAAACAATAATAAAAAAGTATCAAAACAACATTAATAGACAAAACATCACTTCTAGAGGCATACCACAAACAAGAAAGACAAACATCATGAGGATAGTCAGTTGTTGTAGGAGGAGTGTCACAAATAATTTGTTATGGGTTACCCTAGCATAACCTTCCTAGGCTACTAGAACCCCATCTTGGGTTACCCTAGCTACCTCTACCGACTGTCGAACCCCCATACAAACTATGCTTCTTGTCTCATCTCAAGATTTTAACAAGCGCTTGAGCTATGAGAGAGGCATCCATTATTATAATTATTGTGAGTACTACACAATCCCCTTTTTTTTAAATTATCACTTGATTAAACCCTTAGTGAGTTACCCTGGTGCCCCTTTGTGTGCTAGATCCCCAACTAAGAGCCACTCATCTACTAACAACCACTAACTCAATTAAATCATAACATACGTTTGGCTTGCACAAACAATAACCACTTATCAAAGAACATAGCGAGGTACCTTCCACCTCTCATACACAAATTCCAATCACAATGGATCACATAAAGTGCAAGGCTTAAAACCTTCAAAATATCATGGATCACTAACAATCATCTCAAGGAATAACAAAGAATTCCATCAAAATGGAAATTATCCCGAAGCCTCTGGAAGACTCCAATTAAACACTCACATAATGACGTACACAATTGACAACAACCACAATAATGACTCACAAACAATTCCAATTTCAACATGGAATACAAACATTGCCATACATCCATATTTACACAAACATAAATATATTTATATAGTTATAGTAAAATATATCCAATACCGATGGCACATAAGGCACATGAATATCCATGAATAACTAAAGCTAACTATACATGAAGGGCACTGGCAAAATTATTCATTCGCTTCCTAGAGTTAGTTTATGGAACATGTCGATTAAAATGGAAAGAAGAAATAGAAAATGCAATTTAGTATTTAACCATCTAACACTTAGATTCTTTTGGATGAAAAAAAGCATAACTTACAACAAATAAGGAATTGAAGTGTATTTAAAATCAACCAAATTGTAAGACAATCGTTGTGCTTGATATTAAGATACTATAGAACATAAGGTATTCAATATGCAGAAGTAGAGATAAGTTTGTTTTCCACTAGTATTTGAGTGAAGGAAAGGAGAGGTAATTAAATAATGTGGTTTATAATTATTGAATAAACCTAGCCAATATAAGGAGAGGGGTTTAGATAACTTACATTTCATACTTAAGTAATCTTCATGCTGAAATGTGGATAGACATCATCCGATACAAAGAGAGTGTCGACGCCATAGGATTAGTATAAATGCAACCCTAGTATACAATACTAAATGTGTAGATAACATCTACTAACTCAACCAAATTGAATTCTATTAACAATATGTCACAAGGGAAGGCTAACAGCTCATTTTCAGCTTCTACCAATTTCCACTACCTGTCACGTAGTATACTAGCAATAGATTAATTCTTTTTGATTAAGGCTATAATCACCCCCAACTTAGCTGACACCTATCATTAAACAACACTAATTCAGGTTTGAGTTCATCATTTAAGCATTCATTTTTAGATTCATCCAAGATTCCTTACTTTGGGTAGAACAACAGATGATTTTCAGAAATGATATTGTTTCCAATTGTTGCAACTATGATAGATTAACAATGGGATCACTAAGCTCATTTATAAACTTAATATTTTTTTATTATATTAAAGTGATGAGGCTAAGACAAGTTGACCAAAAAATCTAGATCATTATTTAGACCTCTACAACAATCTATTTCTAAGTACTACAAGTGTGACAGGTTGCAAATGGAACAAAAATATTATTTAAGCCTTTAGAATTTTCTATTATGTTCAAGTGTTTTAGCTATGACAGGTTGGCAATGGAATTTGAGAGATTATTTAAATGTCCACACCCTTCTAGGTTTGAGTGTTGCATCTGGGACTGATTGCAATAAAATCAAGGTGTTTATTTAAATATAAACACCCCACCATGTTCAGTTGTTGCCGCTATGACAAGTTATGAACAAAATATTAAAGGTAATGTATACAAAAGCATTCCATAGACAAAGGTACAAATGGATATCCTAGAATGACAACACTGGTTGTTGAAATGATTGAATCCCACAAATGAACTACGATTAGAAGGATTCAGGAAAGGTAGAAAGAGATGCACCAGTGATTCAAGAGAAGCTTCCATTTGAACACCCAAACATCATACAGACATATATGCTTATACACAATAGGCTTTTATAAAGCTCATCAATTATTTACACAACTGCAAAAGCTACTAAATTCTCTGACTTTGGCTGTAGAGAATTCCTCAAGAGGTCACCTATATAATTGATTTAAAAAGGGAATTAAGGTAGCTATTTTATTTTACACACTCAACATAATTTTTAAATCACCACATTAGATGAGCACACATACTTAACCATTTAAACATGTATGCTAACCTACAATGTATGCCAGTTTCTAGAAGCAATGTTAAAAGAGACAAAAAAAAAGAATAAGGAGATAGAGTGAGCAATTAAAAAAATAATTTGGAGGGTTTGTTTGCAATCAACTGACATCAAGATAAAAGGCATGGAAAATAAGTCTAGTGTCAACTATGCTGACATTTCAAAAGGAAATGATTGAGAGATAAAGTATGCAGAAATATAATAAACAAGGCACATACATTCAATAGTAGTAAGCTAAAACCACAATATTCAAAGGTCAAAAACAATGTAACTTGGAATTATTCTAGTAGAATGAGAAGACATTTGATGCATGAGTTGGATTTCTATTTTTTTTTTCCAAAAGTCCCAATGGTTTTGCAGTGATTTGAATTCTGAAGCCTTCAAAAATTTTAAAGCTTCCCCAAACCAGAAAACTCAAGAATAGGAAAGACTGATTCCCATCGAATGAAACCCCTCTAGAGTTTCCTAAAACCTCAAGAAGACAAATTCAAGCCCCCAAAAAACTTCCATACACTCCATGCAAATCATTTTTTTTTTTCCTTTCTAAGAATCAAACCAAAATTGTCTATATGTTAGATAACTTCCACTTCCTGGTGCAAGAGCACCTGGCAAAGGACTATTTTGTTTTTAAAGTTTTGATTTTTTTTGTGCTATCATAAGGTCATTTTTATCATTATTTTAGGTTCTTAGGGTGTTTTTTAACTTTGGGAAAGAAGGTGACAAGTGCTAAATAGTTTTACAACATCATTATGTTAAGTTGTCTAGTGTTGGCAAGGTGTCTGAAAACACAACGGGGTTTACAAAAGTTGTTTTTAGGTCATTTTGAAGCCCAAACCAAGCATCTAAATTTCTTTGGAAGCATATTTAAGGCATGCCTCAACTTTGGAAAGAGGTTAGACGTTTTTATGTTGAGTGACATTTCTTTGAAAATTGAAAAAAATGTACAAAAACAGTTTTTCTACATTTTTGTGTTAAAAAATGAACTTTAATGGCGTATCTCTGCTATCTTCTTGTTTGTAGTATGTATTATTTACATTGTATAAGCTTTAAGTGCCATCTTTCTATCTTTTTATAACTTTTTCCTTCTTTTATTTTTAAATACTTTGTTTTCTGTCATTTTTAGTCCTGTAGCAAGCTGTTTTTAAAAATGGAGTCCTAGGGTGCCTTTCCACTGTACAAATTGTACATCATTTTGGGAAATGTGCCTAGGCTCTGTGCTTGTAAATATGGTAGTTGTACATATGGTAGGTGTTAGGTTTTCTTTGGTTGCAGGAGCTGGAAGAAACGCCTTGCCCTAGGCAAGCCAATGAAGAGCCCGACTAGGAAAGGCTGCAGTATGGTGTTAATAACTTGCAGGGGAGAAAATATTTTTGAGAAAATATTTTTGGATAATTTAGGGGAAGGTCTTGGCCATGTATGGTGTTAAGGAAGAGATACCAACAATTTGTTTATGAGGAGAACTTTTAACCAGTCCTAAAACTGTTTCTGAGCAGTTTAGAACCCTAGCTGCTTGACCAATTTAGTGTTTGGACAGCACACGGACTAAGAAAGACTAAAACCCTAGAAATCTTGAAGGTGTAGATAGGGGAAACACCTTACCTAAGTCAATAACCTAAGTCCTTTGGTGGGTTTAGGAGGGAAAAGCAATTTACTTCTGTTCAGAGGCTCAATGGCTACTAGCCATTCAATCCCTAGGAAAGCATCTTGTGAAAGCGATGGCAAGATAGAAACTTGTGGTTGTTTAAGAACCATAGAAAAGTCATTTTGAAGTCTTTATGACCATTTCTAACCCCTGCAAGAATTTAGAAATTTTTTGAGTTTATTTGGTCTTTAGGACATATTAAGGGCCAAAGGAGAATGAAGCGTTGAACCAAGGAATGGTTGGGTTATTCAAAATTTGTTAAGATAGTGAGGTTGGCAGGAGAACCGGGGGAATTTAGACAAGGTAGAGTTCCTATAGGTTAAGGTGGAACAAAAATTTCACCAAGGAGGTCTAAGACAAGGCCTAGTGCAGGAATCTATGATTGCTTCCTGCAGCTTCCGAAAATAATGTGATTGAGTTCCTACAGCCTCCCTATCAGATTGGTATCAGAACAAGTTAAAGATTTGGGAAAGAGGAATATATGTCAGAGGTGGAGTCAAGTGAATATCCCATTATGGTGACAAGTGCACAATTAGCCAAGAGGGTTGAAGAACAAGAAGAGGACAACAAGTCTTTAAAAGAAGGAATAGAGCAACTTGAGAGAGCATTGAACAATTCGAGGTTGCAAGGAAAGGTACCAAAGGAAGAAGAGGTTCTAGAGGAAGGCAAGGTCCCTAAACCTGACCCTATTTTGTAGGAGGATCCTTTCTTGAAGGAATTAAAAGCCTTGAGTGGAAAATGACTTGAGGGAGTACCATTATTTAGTGGGAAAATGGAACCTGATTTGGTCATGGATTGGATAGAAGGCATGGAGAATCATTTTGAGTGTGATGGAGTTACTGAAGCTCAGAAGGTGAAGGTTGCTAAGTAAAGATTGAGAGGATAAGCCTTGACATGGTGGAAGTTTGTTCAGAGTGAAAGGGAGAACGAAGGCAAACAACCCATATCAACTTGGAAAGGAATGGTTGCTAAGGTAAAGGAAGCCTACATGCCAGATGACTATGAGATTCAGTTGCACAAGAAGAGGCAAAGAAGAGGCAAAGTCTAAGGCAGAAAGACCAAGATGTAAACACTTATACTGAAGAGTTCCAAAATCTTTGCTTGAGATCTAATGTAATAGAGGATGAGAGCCTAAAAGTGGCTAGGTATCTTAATGGCTTAAAGTGGAACATCCAAGAAGAGATGGCTCTTTTGAGTCCCAAGACAGTCCACCAATGTTATCAGTTGGCTATCAAGATTGAAGAAAGGAACAAGAGGAAGCATGATTAGTCTTCTAAGGGTAGACGCAAAGGCAGAGATCAAAAAGGACAGCATGGTGGCTACCAAGGAAGAGGTAGTGACCAAAGAAACCAAGGAGAATCAAAACTCACTGAGCATGGAGGTGAAGCATCCTCAAGAGGAGGATACAATAGAGGAAGATGACCTCAAGGAGGTTCAACAGAGGAAGAGGAGTAGGTAGGAGCAACTCTTATTTTGCAAACATGAAGTGTTATCATTGTAACCAACTCGGTCACCCTGCTTATAGATGTCCAAAGAAAGCATATTCTTCTAGCAATGAAAAGAGAGTGGCCTATGCACAAGAGGACACTATGAGTCCTAAAACATCTGAAATCAGTCACATAGAATCTGATGTAGGAGAAAATATGATGTTTAACAAAGTTCTGATCAGGAAGACAGTCAAAGAGGAACCTAAGCAAAGAAGAGCTCTTTTTAAAGTAAGGTGCAAGATACTTGGAAAAGTATGCAAAGTCATTGTGGATTCAGGTTCAACAGATAATATAATCTCAGAGGAGGTAGTAACTAAGCTAAAGTTGGAGAAGGTACCTCACAATAACCCCTACAAGGTCACATGGCTGAGCAAAGGGCAAAGTGTTTTAGTCAATGAGCAAGTAACAGTGGAATTTTCAATTAGAGGCTATAAAGACAAGCTGGTTTGTGATGTATTACCCATGGATGCATGCCATCTACTAATAGGCAGACCATGGAAATATGACAGAAGTGTTGTTTATGATGGGAAAGAGAACACCATCTCATTCAAGAAGGATGGAAGAACCTTCAAATTGCAGTCATTGACAGAGGAAGATGAAGGACAGTCAAAGGTGCCTAACATCATGTTGAGTAGTGGTAAGGAGTTCCTTAAGGACCTACACCAAGGAAATGAAGGATATGTGATCATGATGCAGTCCAAAGAGGAAGAAAAGACTAAAAGGATAGTCTTACCAAAAGTAGTCCAAAAGTTGCTTGATAAGTACAAGAGCATAGTTAGTGATGGTACACCTACAACTTTACCTCCAAAGAGAGCTATAAGTTATCAAATTGTTTTCATACTTGGAGCTTCATTACCTAACAAAGCAACATACAAGCTTACACCAGAGTAGAACCTAGAGGTGGCTAGGCAAGTGCAAGAATTATTGGATCAAGGATTGATTCAAAAGAGCATCAGCCCTTGTGCAGTACCAGTGGTATTAGCAAGAAAGAAATGAGGTAAGTGGAGACTTTGTACTGATTATAGAGAAATAAATAGAATCAAAATTAGGTATAGGTTCCCTATTCCTAGAATAGAAGATTTAATGGATTGCCTTGGAGGAGCACAATATTTCACCAAGTTGGACCTCAAGAGTGGTTACCATCAAATCAAGATTAAGGATGGAGATGAGTGGAAGATAGCCTTTAAGATGAATGATGGGTTATGTGAGTGGAAAGTGATGCCATTTGGCCTCTCAAATCCCCCTAGCATGTTCATGAGACTAATGAATGAATATCTTAAGGATTTCATAGGAATTTTTGTGGTAGTATACCTAGATGACATACTAATTTTCAGTAAGACAACAGAAGAACATTTGAAGCATGTGGAGATGGTTCTTAAAAGGTTGCAAGAAGAGAAGTTGGAAATCAATCTTGAGAAGTGTGAGTTCTTCAAGCAAGAACATGTGTATTTGGGGTTTGTAGTATCCCAAGGAACGTTAAAGATGGATCCAAGCAAGGTGGAAGCCATCCTAAACTGGCCCACACCAACCACAACAACAGAGGTAAGGAGTTTTCATGGTTTAGCTCAATTCTATAGAAAATTCATAAGGAATTTCAGTGGCATATGTGCACCAGTCCTAGATACTATCAAAAGTGGTCTGAAAACAAAGTTTAAGTGGACTCAAGAGGCTGATAAATGGTTTGAGAAACTGAAACAAGAAATGGCAACTCAACCAATTATGTTGTTGCCTAGTTTTGACAAGTTGTTCATAGTTGAGTGTGATGCAAGTGGAGTAGCTGTAGGAGGAGTACTTAGTCAAGAAGGTAGGCCTATAGCCTTCTTTAGTGAAAAGCTCAATGAAGCCAAGAAAAAGTACTCTACCTATGATCTTGAGTTATATGCTTTAGTGCAGTCCCTAAGGAAGTGGAGGCATTATTTGTTACCCAAAGAGTTTGTGGTCTTCACTGATAACTAGGATCTTAGTTATATCAACACCCAAGAGAAGCTAAGTAATAGACATTTGAAATGGATGGAATACATCGAAGCATTCACATTTACTATCAAGCACAAGAAAGGGAAAATGAACAAGGTGGCAGATGCATTAAGCAGAAGAATGCTGACAGTGCAAGAAATACAGCTAAAGAGCATTGGATTAGAGAGTTTCAAAGATCTCTATGGTGAAGACGAAGACTTCTCAGAAGCCTACAATGTATGTTCTGATTTTGAAAATCACTTTCATAGCCAATATACTGAGTATACACTACAAAATGAATTGTTATTTAAGGGTAATCAATTATGTGTGTGAAGAGGGTCAATGAGAGAAAATCTGATTCAAGAAAATCATAATGGCAGTCTTAGTGGGCATTTTGGTATTAATAAAAATTTAGAGCTAGTTCAAAGGTTCTATTACTGGCCTAAGTTAGCAAGAGATGTCAAAAAATATGTGGAACAGTGTGTTGTATGCATGAAATCTAAGGGGGGAGCTAGCAATGCTAGTTTGTATCAACCCTTGCCCATTCCTAATAGACCATGGGAGTGTGTGAGCATGGATTTTGTAGTAGGTCTTCCTAAGACCAAGACTGGTTTTGATAGTATTTATGTTGTGGTAGATAGATTTAGTAAGATGATTCACTTAATACCTTGCAAAACTACTTGTGATGCTAGCTACATAGCTCATCTTTCTTCAAGGAAGTTGTTAGGATACATGGACTACATCTAAGTATTTTTCCTGACATAGATGTGAAGTTCATGAGTCATTTTTGGAAGACTCTATGGAGTAGATTGGGAAAAAATATGTCATTTGGATCAGCTTACCATCCTCAAATTGATGGTCAAACAAAGGTGGTTAATAGAGTGTTGGGAAATCTTCTAAGGTGTCTAACCAAGGAATATGGACATACTTGGGATATGGTAATTTCTCAAGCTGAATATGCTTATAATGACAGTGTCAATAGAACTGCAAGGAAAAGTCCTTTTGAGGTTGTGTATGGGATGCACCCAAGAGGTATTTGTGAACTTAGAGACCTTGGATCTATGGAGCATAGGAGTGGACATGCTGAAAACTTCACTCAGACCATGAAAGAGATTCATGAGCAGGTCAAGAACACAATCACAACAGCAACCCAAAAGTTGAAGGAGAATGTTGATTTTTCAAGGAAGGATGTACAATTTGCAGTTGGAGACTATGTTATGGCCCACCTCAATAAATCTAGATTGTAGAAGGGAATGGCAACCAAGTTACAGATGAAGAGAGTGGGTCCATGCAAGGTATTGGCCAAATATGGTAAGAATGCATACAAGGTGGAATTACCATCAGACTTGGGCATCTCTCCAATTTTCAATGTTGCTAATATGATCAAGTACAAGGGATCAGTCAAGAATGTGGATCAGAATAGTCAAGAAGTTCTCAAGGAGATCAGCAATGTACCCTTCCCTCATCAAGACAAGCTACAAGCAGAGAAGATCTTGGAGTCAAGAGTGAAGAAGACTACAAGGCACAAGGTGTACATGGAGCATCTTGTTAAATGGAAGGATAAACATGAATTTGAAGCTACCTAGGTTGAAGAAGTAGATTTTAAGAAGCAATGCATTGATATGTCTCTGATCTCTCCTAAAGTTCCTTAGTTTTTTGAGCTGAGAGGGGGAGAATGGTGCAGGAGCACCTGGCAAAGGACTATTTTGTTTTTGAAGTTCTTAATTTTTTTGTGCTATCATAAGGGCATGTTGACCATTATTTTAGGTTCTTAGGGTGTTTTTGAACTCTGGTAAAGAAGGTGACAAGTGCTAAATAGTTTTACAACATCATTATGTTAAGTTGTCTAGTGTTGGCAAGGTGTCTGAAAACACAGCAGGTTTTAAAAAAGTTGTTTTTAGGTCATTTGAAGCCCGACCCAAGCATCTAAATTGCTTTGGCAGCCTATTTAAGGCATGCCTCAACTTTTTAAAGAGATTAGACATTTTTATGTTGAGTGACATTTCTTTGAAAATTGAAAAAAATGTACAAAGATAGTTTTTCTACATTTTTGTGTTAAAAACTAAACTTTAATGGTGTAGCTCTGCTATCTTCTTGTTTGTAGTATGTATTATTTACATTGTATAAGCTTGAATTGCCATCTTTCTATCTTTTTATACCTTTTTCCTTCTTTTATCTGTAAATACTTTGTTTTCTGTCATTTTCAGTCCTGTACCAAGCTGTTTTTAAAAATGGAGTCCTAGGGTGCCTTTCCACTATACAAATTGTACAACCTTTTGGAAAATGTTCCTAGGCTCTATGATTGTAAATATGGTAGCTATACATATGGTAGGTGTTAGGTTTTCTTTGGTTGTAGGAGCTAGAAGAAACGCCTTGCCCTAGGCAAGCCAGTGAAAAGCCCGACTAGGAAAGGCTGCAGTACGGTGTTAATAACTTGTAGGGGAGAAAATATTTTTGAGAAATTTTTTTTGGAGAATTTAGGGGAAGGTCTTTGCCATGTATGGTGTTAAGGAAGAGAGCCCATCAATCCGTTTAGGAGGAGAACTTTTCACCAGTCCTAAAACTATTTTTGAGCAGTTTAGAACCCTAGCTGCTTGACCAATTTGGTGTTTGGACAGCACACAGCTTGAGCAAGACTAAAAACCTAGAAATATTGAAGGTTTAGTTAGGGGAAACACCTTACCTAAGTCAAGAACCTAAGTCCTTTGGTGGGTTTAGGAGGGAAAATAAATTTACTTCTATTCAGAGGCTCAATGGCTACTAGCCATTCAAACCCCAGGAAAGCATCTTGTGAAAGCGATGGAAAGATAGAAAATTGTGGTTGTTTAAGAACCATAGACAAGTAATTTTGAAATCTTTGTGACCTTTTCTAACCCCTGCAAGAATCTAGAAAAAGGTTGAGTTTATTTGGTCTTTAGGGCAGATTAAGGGCCAAAGGAGAATGAAGCCTTGAACCAAGGAATGGTTGGGTTATTCAAAAAATTTCAAGATAGTGAGGTTGGTAGGAGAACCGGGGGAATTTAGACAAGATAGAGTTCCTATAGATTAAGGTGGAACAGCAATTTCACCAAGGAGGTCTAAGACAAGGCCTAGTGTAGGAATCTGCGATTGCTTCCTGCAGCTTCCAAAAACAGTGTGATTGAGTTCTTGTAGCCTCCCTATCACTTCCTTTATTAAGTAACCCCACTCCTCTATTAATTAACCTCCCTTCAATAATTTCTTTCCACTTTAGGTTTCATTAATTTTCTTTACTTTTATTTTATATTTTCCCACTTGACAATTTATTTATAAAGTATTTATAACCTCTTAATTTTTTTATATTTTATTTCAAATATTTTATTCTAAATTATAAGTTTAATTTAATCAAGGAAAAATAAATTATTTAATTCCAAAAAACACAAAACCAAGCTAAAAATAACCTTAGATACAACCAATGACAACACACAATGATGAACAAACGAAGGGGCATGACATGAACCATGGTCTTGTAGTGGATTCTTATAGATTATATGTTCATAATTTAGAATTTGTTGTTGTTCTTAGACCTCTATGGTATGATTTTCAATTATTTCTTGGATTGTGTTCTTCAATTGATGACATGATGAGGTCTTGTGCCCTTTTATGTGGTGGTATTCACGAAATGCATTGCCATCCCACCAAGATTGTTTGAACTATCCTAGGTCATATGGCTTGGGTTCTTGGAGTTGTATTACATTTTATTGTATTAGATTATTCAAGATAGATTCAATTGGTTCTAGTAGAGAAGTATATTTTCTTCATGGGTATTGGTTGTCTTAGAAGTCCTCATTCTTGATTATTTTGCATTGTGTTGGTTGTGTGGTCATTCGAGATGGGTGCCTTAAGAGTCAGTGCGTGTCCTATTTTGTTCACAACTTTCACACCTATGACTCCATCATTTGTTACATTCTTATTGTGGGCTGAAAACTTTCTTTTTTGGTTAGATTTCTATTGTTTGTGTGTGTTTTTGTTGCCATATGTAAGTTCACCTTGGGAAATTAGAACTTTTTCAAGTGTCATGCCTTTCTGAACTAAGTCTACAAATGTGGCACAACAATTTACTCATAAAGAGTGTTTCAAATTTAGCTTGAGGTTTTCTACAAACATTTCCACTTTTTGTTTTTTAAGAATCTTGATAGGACATCAACTCATCATACTAATCCATCTTTGGAAGAAAGTAATGAAGGGTTCTCCTTCATCTTGTGTCATGTGGCATGAGGTAGCAATCGTGAAATCATTTTCAATGTTATAAGAATAACTCTCCATAAATTTATTGGTGAGGTCATCCCATGAGTTTTAAGACCCTTTAGGTATTAGTGTAAACCATTCAAGTGTTGGATCCATAAGAATTCTAGGGAAGAGTCTCCAAAGGTAGGAGTGATCGAATGCCACATCCACACAAGTAGTGGTGAATTCTCATATGTGCTCAATAGGATTTCCATTTCCCGTATACTTGGTGAAAGTGGGGATGATATACCTAGGAGGGAAATGATGCATGCATATGCTAGCATCAAATGGGTAAGGATTTAAATCATTTGATGAGTATGTCTTCCTGTTTGACACTTGCATCCCTTCCACTTTCTTTTGTAGGGAAGCCAATTGGGCAGTCAATGTTTCTATTATGGGATTGTTGGGAACATTGTTATGAGGTCCCATATTTGTGTTGCGTGGTCACATGTTTTGTTGAGATGACATGTTTTGGTTCAAAATTTTGTGCGTATGTGGTGGATTTTGATTGTGTCCATGAGTATGAATGTGTAGACATGGAAAATATACTCACACACTTGATCCTGATTACTAACATCATTTCTTCTTGAATCATCTTCTTTTCTAGTCATTTAATCATATATCCCTTATTTGATTAAATTCATCACCTTTCATCCCTTGATTAAATAAATCAAATTTATCTAATTAAGTTGCCATCTCTTGTTAATTAAATAAATCGATCTTATTTAATTAATCCTCTAGTATCCATTTAATTAAATAATTAATTTTATTTAATTAAATCCCTAAGGTCCTTCTATTAAATTAAATCAATCTTTAATTTAATCTAACAACATATGCTCTTAACTAAATAACTCAAAATATTTATTTAATTAAGTCTAAGTAACATTCCTCTTATTTTGATTTAAATTAATCCTCAAATATAAGTCAAAATGGTTAAATCAACTAATCTCCTTTTAAATTAGTCAAATCTTGATTAATTCAAGTCTTAATCACCTAAATCCTCTATATTTTGTAACTTGTGCAATAAATCATTTATTTGATTTATTAATTCCCTTTCTTGCTTTCAACATGGCATCGAAAGGGAATATTCCTCCAAGTTTGAAAATCCCTCCAAATGGTTTTTTCCTTCCAACAAGGCATTCATTTCCTCTTACATGTCCTTGTGCATTGAGCCAAGTGGTATTCAATTCATTCCTTTCTCCCTCCAATGTGTCATCTCTCAAATTTGAAATTCCACCTAATATCATTTATTGTGCAAATTCACCAAAATGTGCTCATCCTTCCTCCATTCACATCTTGACAAGTGACACTTGGCCATTGGATGTTGAATGATCCCACATTCATCCATTTTTCATCATTCTCCAATATTCTCATCTGTAAATAAGAGACTTTCCTTTGTATTTTGGATCCACAACTTAGAACAAGGTTACTATCTTCATATTTAGAGAAAATTCATCCATTTCCATAGAATTTTTCCATCATCATCGCTAGGTTATTGAAAATTTCATCAAGGAAGCACATTGTTCATAATCATCAAGTGGATCAATCTTCATCAAGCTTGCAAAGGAGTTTGGAAAGGGCCATTTTCCACATCAAAATGGGACAAATTCCCCCATGGGATTGAGAGTTTGCATGCTCCAATAGGATTTAATAGCTTTTCTTGTTTCAAGTTATTCATTTCTTTCCTATTTTGAGCATTGTAGATGAATTGCATGGAGAATATTAGTTCTAACTTGCATATGGATCTAACATTGTGTTTATTTACTATGTTTGCATAGGTATAGGATTGAGGTTCACATTTTGGCACTAGGAGGGAAAATCTCAAGATATTAACACATTTTTTTGACCAAATTCTATGGTTTTTTGTGATTTTTTATGCCTACAAGAAACTATTCTGCTATCAATCTAGTGGTGCCATACAATGACACTACTAGTCTAGTTGTGCCATACAATGATGTTGTAAACTTCAAACTCCACCATTGAGGTCTTCCCATGTAGAAATTCAAATTTCCAAACTCTGACGCTGGTCCATTTTTTTGTTGCTAGATTTGCAAACTCTAAACTACACCACTGATCGAAACAACACCACAATTTCACTCTCTAGTTCAGCTATAGAGCTATGCTATTAGACCTAGTGGTGCTATATGGTGCCACTGGGATGGGGTAAAAGGTTAAATTTCAAGTTATTTTGGCATGTTCCTTTTTATATTTGATCATTTTGAGATACTGACCTATTTTTTCCTTTGTATTTCTTTGACTAATCAATTTTTGTAGGTGGAAACAGGGAAGGAGCAAGGAGAATTTTGAGTCATGGCATCATCTCTTTATTGTATCAAGTGTTTTTAAACACTTTTGGAAATGATTATAATTCCAAATTTAAGGATTTTGTTTCTTCAAGCTCTTTAGGACCCACTAATTTCAATTTGGGTTTAAAAAAAACAAGACAAAAGGTTTAAAAAGAACTTTAGGAAAAATTACTAGATTTTGTTTAAGGTTAACAATTGAATAAACAACTTTCATCTTTCCTTTCGGTGCTTTTAAAAAAAACCTATCATTGCTTTGAAGGTTTAAAATGAACATGTGCATTTATGTTTTGTAATCACTTACCCAAAATAATATCATCTAAAAGACATATGCACTTCTCTCATGCCTCACTACAATTTTGAGAATCAAAAGGATTTTTGTGATATTAAGTTGTATAAGTGATTACCTCCACTCTTCAATTTGGATTCTAAAATTGAACAAAGCTTGCACGTGTGAGAGAAACATATTACGTGTGTTCTCTTTTTGTTTCTCAATGAATATTGATTGAAGTACGGATGTGTTTGGTCACTCTTTTTTTATCTTAAATGGTCTTCATTGTGGGAAAAAGTAATGACCCAAGGGAATGACCCAATTGGGAACATGCTAAATCCAAGCAACTTCTAATTAGTATGTAAGTGTGGGTACTTGAGGAAAGGAAAGTATCATGAGGATTGGTCAAACAAGAAGGGTAGCAATGGTCTCTTGCCACATGGATGATCCCCCACGAATTGAATGCTTGTATTAAAACCTTTTGTCTGAAAGACCAAAATCCCTATTCTATTTGTTGGTGCAAGAACTGTCATTTTGGAGCTGGCCCATACTTTTATGGATTTTAGTAGAGATGAGAAGTATTCCATGGGAGATTCATGGGTACTAATGCTTGGATGACCTAAGAAGCAAAAGCACTATAAGGGGAGCCTATGTGGTCAAGTATCTAATCATATGCTAAAACTAGGCATAGCTAGATTTATCCAAGTGGGGATTCAACAAATATTGTCTCAAATATCCATAGGGTTGTGTATATTCTTGGAATCAAAACACTTTTCTTGATCTTAAACACTAGAAAACAAACATTAAACATGATCATCAAAATTTCTAACCTTTTAGGAAGCAAATATATTTGAAAAAATTCAAGTGTTATTTCTTGCCCTAGGGATTTTATCCTTAGAGGTTTCTAATCATTTGAATTTACATCTCAATTTTCTCACTAAAGTCAACAATAAGGAACCTTTGCCCTAATTTCCTTAATTTCCACATAAAGTACCTTTTGGGATGAGAAGAAATTGGGACATTGGACATTCAATTTGAAAACCTAATCAAGAATCATTTGTAGTAAAAAGAAGTCATTAAGAAAAGCTAAGAAACAATTGAACCTCACACATGTGCTCTTTCAAATTGTTTCCTAAAAGATCAAAATCTAAAAATAGAAGACCAAAAGTCTTAGTCAAAAATCTCACAAGAAAAAGGTTTTCTATGCTTTAAAAATTTAGAGAAAGATTGACCTTCAACTTTTATAGATGTGCATCAAGGAACAATCCAAATTTGTATTCATTTTACTATTGTCAAAATCCTACACTTTTTCAAAGGTTTGAGTATCTCACATAGGAAGTACTAGCATGTTCTTCAACACCTTGGTCTAGTAAAAAAAGTTTCTCTAAGTTTTTTATGATCAAAATAAAAACATTCATGCATTCTTCAAACATCAAAATCAAACTTCACCTCACCAACAACTCTTGGAAATCTTGAAACAATCCTTTATGCTAAACTTTTTGAAAATCCTCTTGAAACCAAAAATCAAAACAAATCCAAATCATCTTGTTTGACTATGTGTGTATAGATGAATCCTTCTTCTCACACTTAGTTAAATCATCATCTTGTGGAAAAGTTCACTCTAGGACAACATCTAACCTCCTAGAGTGTATGAGTTCATTATCCCAAATAAAAATAAAAATCAAATCAAATCAATCCAAAATTAGAATCCAAAATCAAAAGAATCGGGACATCAAATCCAAAGTCCTAAGGTTTAGCATCCCCCTCAAGGTTTCCTAAGAGTTCAATCATCCACCAATCCTCCACCTTTCATCATCACCATCATCATCCTTTTGATCCTCGTTGTCTTAGAATTTTTTTTTTTTTTGCACCTAAAGATTAGACCAATCCAATAGAATTAGAGGTTCATCTCTTACATTCTTGAAAATTGATCCTCATTTTATGGTTCAAACTAGATCACAACATAAGAAGAACATGGAGATGAACAAAGAGACATCAAATTTAAGTGAGCTTAGTCAATCCAATTCCGAAATCAATCCCATTGGATCAAGCAATCCCCTAACCAATCTTCCTCTATCATCACAAAATCCTCAAGAGGAAGGCCAAGTGGAAGACATCACCAATAATGTCTTAGGGATGACACAAGATGAAATCATTGAAATGGTTCAAAATCTTGAAACTCACAAAATTTTCAATACCATGATGAGACTCAATCCCTCCCAATAAATGCTTGAATTAGCTAAAGAAGGGGCTAAACTCTTCTAATTTTGATGTGATCACTATTGTGGAGAAGCCTCCTGAGATCATGACCCCAATCTCATCCACACCTCTAGTCCAAAGCATCACCCAAAACATCCCAAAAATAACATCATCCATTTCCCCAACTCAACCCATTGTTAACAAGGGGAGCTCATATATTAATGCATTACAAACATATCCCCTTGTGAACAAATAAGATTGGATGCAAACATTATCTTGGGTCAATTTATCTCATTGAATCAATTACACCCACATGTTCCGCTCACCTTTCAAGACCCCAATGACCCATCATCATCTTTTCACATAACACCAACATACCCTCTCAACACAAAAACCTCTCTCCCTATGACTTCACAAGGAGGAGGTGGGCTATTTGGACCAAGGGGCATCTTTGATCCTTCATCTTCATCATTTCCCAAAGTGAGTGTACCACCCATCTTTCCACCAATTCCACCTTTTCCATTAACATCCACATCACCTCTTGGTATGGGGTTACCTCCTTTACCATCACTCAATCAAAATCAAAACAACCCCACAATCATCAATCAAAGCATCATACTGAATCCTCTAACCTTGCCATTGATATCACAACAATCGATGGAAACCATCCCAATAACACAAGAAACCAACAGATCATCTACTATTCCCCAAATACATCAAAACAAGGTCTCTTAGGGACCAAACATATCAATTGCACCATCCAATACACAAATCCCAATCATCAATACAACGATGCCTCTCATCAAAACAACAAACACCATTTTGAATCCACCACAACTGCCACCACCAAAATCAAACATGGTAAATTGATATAGCATCATGTTGCAAGAAGCTCAATAAGTTGCACAACTAACTGCTCAAAAAGCCACTCAAGCCACTCAAGCAGCTCAAGCTCAAGCTTTGTTACAACAACAATAGGCTTCCCAAGATGCTAAAGCTACATAGGCTGCACAAGCTATAGTACCCCTCCATTTATGCTTATGCTTTCTATTGTTATGTTTTCACATTGTTAGACTATGATACTTTGTTTGGATATTTTGATCACTAGTTTTGAGCGATAGTGGATTTATTCTATGACATGATGATACATTGTATGGTGATTACTAATTTTAGACATGCTTTGAGATAGTGTAGATGTTTATTTTCAGTTGATTTTTATTTAATTAATTAATTAGCTTGTTTGGTTAAATAGTTTGATCTTAAAGATTGGTATTAGAGCCAAGGTTACAAACACTAGATGCTCTGGGTAATCACGAGCCCATTAGGTTGACCTAGTACGTAGTGTCACAAGCTGTTAGCCTTGGTTGAATAGTATCTAAGACTCATTATTGTCATGTGTAGGAACATTCCTAGGCGAGGAGGAAGAGGTCGTGGTAGAGGTCGAGGTGGAGGCCGAGGGCCAATCCCTCAAGTTACTCCCCCTCTGAGCCCTCATCACAATGATCAGGCAGAACAGTTGGATCAGAGGAATGAGGGATAGAATCCTGAACAGTCATGAGTAGATGGTTCACAAATATGTCCTTTATTAGAGGAGTTCCTAGCTCATCTTGGACCTAGATAGGATGTTGAGTAGGAGGTTTTCAGAGAGAGATAGATCTCCTAGGAGAGTAGATGACTCAGTACACCAGGATGCTATTATTGTAGGACACATGACGGATTTACTGAGGGCACACCCTCCTACCTTTGATGGTTTAGGAGATGGATTAGAGGTAGAGACCTAGCTACTAGATTTGGGTAGATGCTTCGCCATGCACCCATATGGTAGCAATACCCATGCGAGATGTGCTATTATGCATTTGAGAGGATTCACCTCTACTTGGTGGCGCCTAGAGGAGCAGAAGCTCCACTTAGATATTGGTTCAGTGTCTTGGGAGATGTTTCTCAAGAGGTTTAGAGCACGGTTCCTATCGAAACACTGGAATTAGCATAGGGCTGACGAGTTCCATGATCTACGTTAGTTGGCTCTTTATATTGAGCAATATGAATGTAGGTTCTATGAACTCAAGTAGTATGCTGGTATTGGTGATGATGAGCCTATGCTAGTACAACACTTTATCAGGGGTTTAAACACCCACATCAGTGTAGGTTTCTGAGTCTTTGAGCCAAAGACTATGGAAGTTGTGGTGGAGAAGGCTAGAATAGTGGAGGAGAACCTTGTTATGGCGTTAGGTGGGCACACAGGAGTGCAGATTGGCAGTGCTCCTGTAGTAGGTTTTAGTCCATGGGGTGGACAGGCATAGGCAGGTGGTTCCTCTAGGAACCAATAGACACCCACAAAGGGTGGGCAACAACAACAACAACAAACACCTCAAAAGAATAATAACCCATAACCACAACAGGGTAATAGTCCTCAAATAGGAAAGGGTCATAACTGGTGGCACAACAAGCGCAATAGGCAGGATCAGCCTACGTAGAGTGATTAGTCTACTATTAGTAGGGGTAGTTTTCAACAATCCAATGCACCTTCAGGTGGCAGAGGATTCGGTAGAGGCACAGGCACAGGTTGTTACTCATGTGGGAAGCAGGGACACATAGCTAGGTAGTGTCCGATGAGAGGTTCTATTGGTTTTGGGCCTCAACCTATAGTTTCAGAGCCTACAGTGGGTGATTTAGGATGATCACATACAATATATGTTGTAGTTAATGACTGCCAAGCTAATCACCATAACACAGTGGTCGAGACTTCAGGTAAGTTACATGGTGTTAGTGTTTCCATACTTTTTTATTCTGGAGCCACTGACTCCTCTATTTCACCGACCATCGTAGACCGTTGTGGTCTTGTGGCAATAAAGCAAGGTGGTAAGTGGCAAGTTGAATTCACCTCAGGGTGAAAGTAGCAGTAGAAAATTTAGTACATAATTGTGAACTTAAAATAGGTATGTTATCTACCTTAGTAGATATATATGTTACACCTTTAGGATCATATGACATAGTACTAGGTATGGATTGGTTAGCATCTTATCATGCTGTGATTGACTATCAACTTAAGATAGTTAGTTGCATTAATTATTTAGGTGTGAAAGTGGAAATCATAGGCGTGCAAAGACCTATCTCTTTGCGGATGATATCTACTATGCAATTAAAGAGATGTCTTTGTCAGGGATGTCAACTATTTGCAACAACAGTTACTAATTTGGAAGAAGGTGAGAGTCGAGAGGTATCTCTTGATGATCATCCTATTCTTAGGGAATTTTCTGATGTGTTTCCTGATGACATACCTGGAATGCCATCGAAGAGGGATATTGATTTTAGACTTGACTTAGTTCCTAGAGCTAAGCCTATATCTAGAGCTCCATATAGAATGACGACTCAGGAGTTAGAGGAACTTTGTATTCAGTTGGAGGAATTATTAGAAAAGGGATTCATTCATCCAAGTGTTTCCCCTTGGGGAACACCTATTATCTTCATAAAGAAGAAGAACGGATCTCTTAGGCTGTGTATTGACTATCGTCAATTGAACAAGGTTACGATTAAGAATTGTTATCCTTTGCCAAGAATCGATGATCTTTTTGATCAAATTAAGGGAGCTAATGTGTTCTCTAAAATCAATTTGAAATCTGGTTATCATCAATCGCATATAGGTAAAGTAGACATTCATAAAACTACTTTTTGAACTTGTTATGGGCACTACGAATTCACAGTAGTACCATTTGGGTTAACGAATGCACCATCAGTATTCATGAGTTTAATGAATGGTGTTTTTTGTACATACCTTGATCGCTTTGTCCTGGTATTTCTCGATGATATTTTAGTCTATTTGAGAAACATGAAGGAACATGAAGAACACTTGAGATAGGTATTGCAATGTTTAAGGGAAAATCAATTGTATGCGAACCTGAAGAAGTGTGACTTCTTTCAAACTGAGATTAGATATCTTGGACATGTGATATTTGGTAAAGGTATTGCTGTGGATCCTTCAAAGATCCAAGCTATTGTAGATTGGCCTGCGCCTACTAATGTAGGTGAAGTTCATAGTTTTATGGGTCTAGCTGGTTGCTATAGGTGGTTTGTAGAAGGATTTTCTAGAATCGGTCATCCTATTACTTCTCTTCAAAGGAAAGGGAAGAAGTTTGTTTGGACAGAGCAATGTCAGTTGGCTTTTCAAACACTTAAAGAAAAGTTGACTAATGTGCCTATACTCATTGTTCCTAATTCTACTAAGGATTTCGTAGTGTGTAAGGATGCATCTTTAGAGGGTTTGGGAGTAGTTTTGATGCAAGATGGGCATGTGATTGCTTATGAGTCTCGCATACTCAAAGATCACGAATTAAACTATCCTACTCATGATCTAGAACTAGCTGTAGTTGTGCATGCATTAGTTGAGTGGAGGCATTTCTTATTAGGTTATCATTTTGAACTTCATACCGATCACCGTAGTCTTCAATACATTTTTACGCAACCTAACTTGAATGCTAGGCAGAGACGGTGGATGGAGTTCTTGTGTGAGTATGATTTTGATGTGAAATATGTTCAAGGAAAAGAGAATGTAGTGGCCAATGCTCTTACTCATCGTCGACATGAGATCTTTGCTACTACTCTTGAAGTAGATTTGAGAGGTCAAATAGTAGCAGCACTTCCTATGGATAGATTGTATCAGGAAGTGAGGTCGGAGATTGAATCTGGTAGACCTTTAGAAGGTCAATTTGTAGGGTATGTCCTAGAATCAGATGGTATATTATGGCATTTAGGTCATATTTATGTACCTCATTTCAAAGGTCTTCGTACATTAATTATGACTGAAGCTCATCGAGCTCCATATTCAGCTCATCCAGGAGTTAAGAAAATGCATGCTGATCTTTGGCAATTGTATTTCTAGCTTGGTATGAAACGTGATATTGCTGATTATGTATCAAGATGTCTTGAATGTTAGCGAGTTAAAGCTGAGCATCAACATCCTGCTAGATTATTGCAGCCACATCTCATTCCTAAATGGAAATGGGATATTATATCCGTTGACTTTATTGTAGGGTTACCGACGTCATCACATCAACATGATGCCATTATGGTAACTATTGATCGATTGACTAAAGTAGCTCACTTTTCACCAGTATGATCATCATACAATGCTTCATCTGTAGCTAGGATATTTATGGAGGACATCGTTAGATTACATGGGATTCCTCGTAAGATTATATTGGATAGAGATCCTGTATTTACTTCAGCCCTATGGACTTCATTACAACATGCTTTAGGTACACAGTTGAACTTTAGTTCAACATATCATCCTCAAACTGATGGAGAAACACAAAGAGTCAATCAAATATTAGAGGATATGCTTAGAATGTACATAATGGACAAACAATCACGTTGGGAGGATTACTTGTACTTAGTAGAATTCGCTTACAACAACGGATATCAGAGTTCTATAGGTATGCCACCATTTCAGGCATTATACAACCGTCCTTGTCGAACTCCACTAAGTTGGGATCGACTAGAGGATAGAGTGCTACTTGGACCTAAGATGCTTCGAGATATGGAGCAACAGGTTGACCATATTAGAGAACATCTGATAGTGACTTAGGATAGGAAAAAGAAGTATGCGGATGCGCATAGGATAGATCGACAGTTTGCTATTGGTGATAGAGTGTTTCTTTGAGTATGACCGCAAAAGAGTCCAATCCATTATGGAAAAGGCTCTAAGCTTGCGCCTCATTTCATTGGGCCATTTGAGATCTTAGAGAGAATTGGTCACATGGTGTATTGACTCACCTTACCACCCAGTTTGTCTCGTATTCATGATTTTTTTCATGTATCAGTTCTTAGACCATATCATCCTGACATATCTCATGTACTTGATTGGAATCTGTTACAGGTAGAGGATAGGCAACTGGCTTTGGAGCCCATGGCCATTCTATAGCAATGGATGCTCGGTCTCAGGGGTCGAGATGTTGATCAGGTGAGGGTCCAACGGGATCCTAACCATGAGGCTTCAACTACCTGGGAGGGTGCGACACGCATGAGGGAACTTTATCCCTATCTGTTTGCTTTGTTTAGATATTTTGATCGCTGGTTTTGAGCAATAGTGGATTTATTCTATGACATGATGATACATTGTATGGTGATTACTGATTTTAGACATGCTTTGAGATAGTGTAGATGTTTATTTTCAGTTGATTGTTATTTAATTAATTAATTAGCTTGTTTGGTTAAATAGTTTGATCTTAAAAGATTAAATTATTTAATTAAATAAATTAATTAATTAAATTAAATTCTTTTAAAATTGTGTGTGAATGGATTCAATATCTAAATTAAATAATTTGTGGAAATGGCATGCTTTAATTATTAAATATATTTGTATTTGGAAATTGTAAATTTAAAATTAAAATAATTATATGCATGCAAATTGAAATAGGCAAGATTGTCGAGAAGTGGTGGAGAAGATATTTTTGCAACCACTTCTCAACATGTGTATCAGTGCATTAATTGATTATAATTGAGGAAATTTGTTTACGGAGGTTGTTTTGGATTTGGGAAAAAAACACAGAGGTTGTTCAATTTCCTCATGGGAAAAATATCTCAGCTTTTGCAAAAAAAATTGTATTGTGTTAATTTGGTAATACTGTATATTTGTGGAAGATCCCTTTGCTTGGAGGATCTTTGTGGTTAGTTAAAGCTTTCTTTGGATTTGGTGCTTTGAAGAAAATTTGGAGGATTGTGTTCTACAGGAAAGATTCTCTCCAAAAAAAATAAGATCTTCAATTCACACGTATTTCCCTGGTATTTTATGTTGTTTGATTTGGAAAAGAATTTTCCTTATTATTAAAACCCTTGTTCTTCTTTGAATTCTTTCTGTAAAATTTCCTATTATTTGTATGAATTTCAAGAAAACAAGAATAGAGAAAACAATGAAAGAAATTCAAAAGAAATAGATGTATGCTCTGTTATTTAGTAAAATAATAGTTCTTTGTTATTTTGAAAGAAAAAGCTTTTGAAGGATTTTTCCATAAAAGAATTTATTTTTGATTATTTGAGTATTTTAAATAATGGAGGAAATTGTTTATTATTTTAATGGAATATAAAATCCATTGAGAATAAATTAGAAATTGTGAAGAAAATATTCTTGTACAATGTTATTTTTCTCAGCTTCCTGTAGCAAAATTTATGTAGTATTTAACCCTCTATCTGATTGGTTTTGATTATTAAATAAATTACTTATATATATATATATTAATCTATGTACATGCATATTTGATGGATATACACATATACATAAATTAATATAAATATATATAAATATTTTGAAGAAATTTTATAATATCAAAAAAAATTTGTATGCGGATTTTCGTTTATCCATGGAAGGAATTCCAAAATTTTAATGAAATAAAATTTAGTAAATTTCCATTATACAATGAGGGGCTGAGGGCTTACCCCCACGACTGACCCCCATAGGGAGACAGCTGTGAGGGCAGCACTCGGCAATGCCTTCATAGGTAGTGTCGGCACTGCCGGCACAGTCGAGCCCTCCCATGGAGGGTTTCGGCTGTGAGGAAGCCGACCCCTATTTAAAAAAAAAAAAGATTTATTTTATGTGAAACTTAAAAATTAGTTTCTTTTTAATTAATATTAAATTTACTTTTAGATTTAAATTTGTAATATTTAAATACAATTTATATATGATGTATATTAATTATAATATATATTATATATATATGTGTGTGTGTGTGTTTGATTAAAAAATGTTTTAAATACATATTTTGATTAATATATTAATGTGGGTTAGTGCATTATAGGTAAATGGGGTGTAGGTATATATATATATATTTACATTTAGATAATTATGTAAATGATGATTTGATTGTGTAAATTTATTTGAATGTATTGTATATTATTGTTAAATATAAGATGAATAGAAATGGATTTTTTTTTTATATGCATTAAGAAAGGATATTTTTAAAATGCATGAACGAAATTATGTTTTTGATTGATTAATTTCATGCTTATATTATTGTTTGTCTGGATTTAGTAAATCCGAACAATAGACATTTACTTTTCTTAATTTACTTATATTCATGTTCTTTTTGGGCAAATTGGGAAAGTTATAGTTTGATCGTGGCATCAAGAGCTTCATGGATGGAGAGCTCACACTTGGAAACTTATATATACTTTCCTTATTGTAATTTTTAAATCTTGTATTTGAAAACATCCCTCAATTGTATGTGAGGTGAACAATGTAAATGTAACTTGTAATTATTATTGAACTACCTCATTAGATGAATGAGTAATGTATTATTTTATCAAATGCAATGTAAGGAAACAAGTTTGTACTTTATGTTATCTTGAATGAAGTTTAAAATTAAATGCAATGTTTATCTTTATGTTTATGTATTAATTAATATGTGCAATGCGAAATACTAAAGTCGTCTATGGAAAACTCAAAGTAGTGTAACATTGTGTAACTTAACGAATGTATGCAACCAATTCACTTAATAATTATACTTTAAAAAAAAATTATTACACTTTTATACACTATTGCAACATTCCTTAGGTTATTATGATAGGGCATTACACAAGCTTCCCAATAGGTGCAAGTGCAAGCTCAAGCTTAGGAGCAAGCCCAATACCAAGCTTAGCAAGCACAAGTGCAAGCTTGATACTAGGCACAACTACAAGCAACCCAATAACAAGCATATCAACAAGCATTGCAACAATACCAAGTACAGTAAGAAGCAACATTACTAGCCCAAAAAAAAGCATTGTTGGAACAACAACAACACAACCAACAACAAGCATTGTTGGCATAACAACAAGATGACCAACAACAACCATTGTTGCTACAACAATAGCAAGACCAACAATAAGCATTATTGGCACAACAAAAAATGTAGGCATATTAGTAAGCTTTGATCATGCAACAGAGCTTACAACCAAACCCCACCAACACACCCAACACTCCACCCATCACTCAAACACCTTGACCACTCTGAAACACATTCAATCCACCCCCTGATCTACAAGATGATGTGGCATGATAGATCAAACTACTCTTGTAGAAAGTGCTCGATCTCCAATCAGAGAAGACCAGAATGACACCAAGAAACTTGTGTCTCTATTCATTCGACATGATTCTAGCAATGGTACCATTCCCAAAGGGGTTTGAAATCCCTAAATTCAACAAATACTATGGGTTGGGAAACCCTAAAGATCACATCAAGGAATTCCAAGTACATTGCATGGAGGTTACATATGATGATACATATCTAATGTGGCTATTTCCTCAAAGTTTGGTTGGTCTTGCCATGGAGTGGTTCTGCTGCCTTCCTCCTAGCATCAAAAATTTCCAAGAGATCATAGACACATTCATAAAAAATTATACCTTCAATATTGGTATGGATGTTAGTCTAGAGGAACTATCTGTGCTAAAACAAGTGAAGGGGGGATCATTCGCTTCCTTCTTACAAAGATGGTGATCCAAGGCCAATAGAAGCAAATGGGCCATGCCAAAAGAACAACAAGTTTGCACCATCACCACCAACCTTGAGAAAACCTTGGTGTTTCATCTTAAGGTACATTGTATCACCACTTACAACCAATTGATCCCCAAGGTGCTTAGCATCGAACAAGACCTTATTGCACAAGGGGGAAACCTTCATATCAAGAAAACCAAGAAAATCACCCATCTACCAACTATAATGAGAAAATTTGTACGTGGGAAAGAAACAAAAATGTCACCAATGAAAACATGGTGGATGCCAAGGTAATAATTAGTGCTCTGAAGAAAAATACCCAAACCTACCAATAATCACATTACAACAACTAAAAAATCACACAAACCAATGTAGAATCATAACAACCAAGCAACAGTTAGATCAACAACCTAAATAATCAAGGAGAACCACCTCTTTGAAACAAAAATCCCTTCAAGCGAAAGTAACAACCCTTAGGGAACCCATTGAAGGTGTTATGAAGAAACTAACAAACAAAAATCTCATCAAGATTCCCACTTACAAGAACTATCAGGAACCCCAAGTCAAACCACCATGGTAAAATGAGAATCACCTTTGTGATTTCCACAAAATCAAGGGGCACACAACAACCAGTTGCATGAGGTTGAAAAATCTAATCCAAGAGCTCATTGATGACAAGATCTTAAATGTTGAGCAACCAACTGGGAATCAGAACTTAAAAATATACAGAAATTCAGTGTCGGATCATAACCAAGGGAACAACTATGGAAAAAAAAGTATTCCAATGTGAACCATGTGTATTATCATGTTGTTTCATCCATTGATGAGATGGTCACTATTGTCACCATCAAAGGATCCAAAATTTATTGTGTAGTCACCACACACAACAAAAAAGTCACCATTACAGGACCATCACAACCACCTCAAGCATCCACTTCAAATTCAATAACTGCTCCTAATGGCTATAACATCCTAGACCAACTAAAAAGAACCCCAACTTAGATCTCTATCATGGATTTGCTGAAGATATCACCCGCCCATGGAAAAATCCTAAAGGAATCATTTGCTTCATCCACCATCTTCGTGGATCTAGATGTTGACCAGTTCCAAGCTATCATCAAAAATATCACCACCCCAAGCCTCCTAACATTCTTCGATTAGGACTTCCCCATACAACCATCTCACAATCATGCACTTCACATTGAGGTCCTAGTTCATAAAAACAAAGTCAAGAGAGTCTTGGTGGATTGGGGTGTGAGTCTCAACATTTGTTCCCTCAAACTAATAAAGAATCTGGGATTCTTAGAAGATGCCATTAAAAATGGAAAGTGCATCACCATTAGAGCTTATGATGATCAGGAAAGAGTGTCTCAAGGGATTATTCAACTCCCTATTCAAGTAGGGCCTACCATTATGGAAAGACAATGCCAGGTCCTTGACCTTAATTTACGATATAACATCCTTCTAGGGAATCCATGGATCCATGGGATGCAAGTATTCACTTCCACCTTCCATCAGTGCATCAAGTTCCCATACCAAAATCAAGAGGTCACAATTCATGGTGATCTTGAACCCTTTGCCTATTGCAAGAGCCTAGAAGAAAAATATTATAAAATCCCAAAAATTTTGAAAAATAATGAAGGCCCCACCACTCCATATGTAGACCCAACTACATTAGCCTCAACTTCTGAGACAAAGACACCTACCATCCCTGACATATCTGAAATCAAGGTCATTATCTAGGAAAATGGGCGTGGGGATTACAGAATGAAGAAAATTTATTTCCTCATAGGGGAGTTACCTCAATCTCCTAGGACTCATTGAAAACCCCAACTAGCTGAAGCATCATCCCATACTTTCAAAGTGGAGCCCTCCAAATTTAGGTCTTGTGGGATCTAAGTTGAGAAATAGTAGATGAAAGATACATATCCAATCTCCTATATCAAGGTGAAAGGCTTGTGCCTAATCTTCTAATGGATGAGAGCAACAAAAGACTACAAGTGATGCTCAATATGGGCTATGACTGAAACAAGAAGCTCAGGTAGAATGAAAATGACCTATTTGAACCCCTCATTCTAGAGAAGTGACTAAGAAATATTGTTCTCAAATGTACCCCTCCAAGGGTGACCATACTTGGCAAGGGTTCCTCAATTAGAAAGGTCAAAGCTCCTCCTCAACAATGAGCAGTCACCCTTCAATTACCCATATCCATAGGTCTACCTTTAGAAAAATTTACCTTTGACATAACTGATGTGTGTAGTAGTGATGAGGATCCCATAACTGACTTGCCTATGATTTTTGAAGATTCCTCCCTAGTCATGATTATTACTTTGTCTTTTGAGTCAGACCATCAAGCCCATGAAATAAACCTAGTCTATCCTCAACTCATCGATTACGACTTACAAGGACCTCCAATTCTAGACACTTTCAAAAATAATGAGGCACTCTTAGAATTCATGGGATTATAGGATATAGTACCATATGGAGATCACAAGGCTAGATTCAACATCATACTAGACACAAAATCCTATTATAGGGAAACGATTAAATCCTTTACTCACAAAAGTGAAAAAATGAGAATAATCTCTAAGTCTTTGAGTGAAAACCACACTGTGGCACTCTCTAACTCAAAAAAATAAAAAATAAAGGATGTATCCAATGGTGAAAACCTCTCTAAGGCACCAAAGGATGAAGGATTCAATCTTCCTCTCAGTTCAATTCATTAAGAGAAGTCAGTAGTATTAGCTAAGAAATGCAATCTAGCTAACATGGGAACAGAGGAGCAACCACACATAACATTCTATGCAGAGTCACTTATTACAGAAGAATAGGAACTTCTAGCTATTCTCCTAAAATAAATAAATATAAACTCTTTATGTACCTATGTTGACATGCCTGGGATTGACCTAGAGGTTGTGGTTCATTGCCTAGTTGTGTATCCTAAAGCAAAGCCTATTAGAAAAAAGCTAAAAAAAATGCATCCTCATATTGCATTGTTGGTCAAAATGGAATTGCAAAAGCTCCTAGATGCAAGGTTCATACAGCCAATAGATTATCTATAATGGGTCTCAAACTTTGTTCCTATTTCAAAGCCTATTGGGGGAATCCACATTTGTACAGATTTCAGATACCTCAACAAAGCATGTCCCAAGGATGACTTTCCACTACCAAACATTGATATGATCATGGATATGTCAGAGGGGCATGAGATGCTATCATTGATGGATGGGTTCTTAGGCTACAACCAAATCATGATAGCTAAAGAAGAGCAACATAAAATGAATTTCACTCACCCATGGGGGACATATTTTTGGAATATGATGTCATTCAGGTTGAAGAATGCGGGAGCAACCTATTAGAGGGCCATGAAACTAATATTTCATGACATGATCCATAAAACTATGGAAGATTACATAGATGATATATTGGCCAAGTCAAAGAAACTATGAGATCACATAGCTGCATTGGGCTCCATCTTTGATAGGTTGGAGGAATACAAAGACATACTCAACCCAAATAAGTGTTTCTTTGGAATACAGTCAAGGAAACTCCTCAGGTACATCATGTCCATGAAAGGAATTGAGATATATCTTTCTAAGGTCAAATCCATTCTCAAAATGGAGGTGCCTAAAACACTGAAATAGCTAAGGGCTTTACAAGGAAGACTCCAATCCATCCACTGATTCATAGCACAAATAGTGGAAAAGGTTGTCCCCTACTCTCATCTACTCCATAAGGGGGTACATACAAGTGGGATGAAAAGTGTGATTAGGCCTTCAACAAGATCAAAGAATACTTACTCACATTGCAAGTCCTCATGCCGCCAATTCTAGGAAAACCTTTGATATTATACATATCAGAAACAACAGAAGCTCTCAATTCTCTCCTAGCATAGCATGATGAAAATGGAAAAGAGAGATCTATCTATTATATCATTAGAACCATGGTGAGCCATGAAATGAACTATACATCCATTGAGAAATCTTGTCTAGCAGTTGTATTTACGACACAAAATTTCCAACATTACATGCTAGCCCATCAGATAAAGCTTATCACAAAGATAGATCCCCTTAAGTACTTGCTTTCCAAAGAAACACTTATAGGGTGGACAGCCAAGTGGGTTATGATCCTCACAAAGAATGACATAAAATATGTGGAACGTAAGGCCATCAAAGGACAAGCAATTATAGAGCAACTAGCAGAGGCACCAATCTACTCAGAAAATCCCCTTGTCTCAGATTTCCCTAACTAATCAATATTCAACTTAAGTGTAGTGAATCACTTGAAAATGCACTTTGATGGATCATACACTCAACATGGATCAGGGGCAAGGATCTTCTTCATAACCCCACAAGGAGAATGCATTCCAAAATCATACAAGTTGTCATTCCTATGCACAAATAAAATAGTGGAACATGAAGTTCTTGTCATAGGGCTAAGAATAGCAGTGCAATGGCAGATAATGGTACTCACGGTATACAAAGATTCACAACTCATAATCAATCAAGTCAACAATGAGTATCAAACAAAGGACAACAAGTTGACTCCCTACAAGAAATTGGTGGAAATTCTTAAGGAGTTCTTCATTGATATTACATTTGAGAAGCTACCAAGAGTAAAAAATAGAGCATCGGATGCAATGGCTACAATTGGATCACTCCTAGAAATCCCATGTGACATCCCAAAATAAGAATTCCTTGTAGAGTAGCTTCTCGTGCTTACATTTGAGGTACCAAAGTCTGAATTTGTGTGTGAATTTGTTGGTCATGGTGATCCCTGGTACCATGATATATACGCTTATCTAAGAATAGGAGTCCTCCTAGCTAACATAACATAGGACCTCAAGAGAGCCATTGTCAAAAAAGCATCTTTTTTTTCATCTTAGGAGATACCCTTTACCGTAGAAGCATTGAAGGAACCCTGTTATGTTGCTTAAACATTGAGTAGGCATTGACTACCTTAACTGAGGTACATAATGACATTTGTGGTTCACACTCGAGTGGTACGACCTTGGACAAGAAATTGCTAAGGATGGGGTACTATTGGCCCACCATGGAAAGAGAAGCACATAATTATGTTAGAAGGTGTCTACAATGTCAGCAGCATGGGGACCTGATCCATGCATTGACTCAAGAGCTCCATTTGATTGTCACACCATGGCCCTTTTCATAGTGGGGGCTTGATCTCATTGGAAAAATCACTACCACCTCATCCAGTAGACACAAGTTCATCATCACCACCACTGATTATTTCACCAAATGGGTGGAAGCCATCCCCATGACATATCACTAGAAAGTAGATATCAAAGTTCATCCTAAACCACATAATTTGTTGTTATGGTGTCCCCCAAGCCATTATCTTAGATAATGGGAAACCTTTCAAGTACTAAGATTTTTTGTGACCTATGCCACAAGTTCAAAATCCAACATCACTTTTCAACCCTGTACTACCCCTAAGGCCATACCCAAGATGAGGCTAAAAATAAAACCATCCTAAAAATCCTCAAAAAGAAGGTCAATGAAGTTGGTCATGATTGGAATCTCCAACTAAATCCCACCCTATGGGCCTATCAAACCAGCATCTGCACACCAACAGGTGCCACCCCCTTCTCCCTAGTCTATGGATCATAAGCCATATTACCAATTGAGATTGAGGTCCTATCACGAAGGATATCACTGCAAAATCTCATCACAAATGAGGAATATCAATTGTCAAGATTAAATGAACTAGAACTACTATATGAATAGTAAATGGAGGCCTTAAACCATTTGCAAGTGTACCAGAATTGACTCAAACGAAGGTACAACAAGAAGATTAGGATTCAGATCTTCCAAGTCAGAGAGCTTGTGCTTAAGGAGAACCAGAAGAATGTTCCAAATCCAGATGGCAAGGGAAAATTTGAACCCAATTGGTTGGGACCATTTTTCATCATAGCAAGCTATAAGTCAGGGGCATATCAGCTATCAACACCCTAAGGGGAACCTCTGTAGGATCCCATGAATAGCTCCCACCTCAAAAAATTTTATGCCTAATCTTGTAGGGTATAAAACCAAAAAATACAAAAAAAATTATAAAACGTCCTAAAAAATGGCCACCTTGATTAAAACCTAGAAAACAAGCATCTTGGTGACAACAAAAAAATTAAAAGACATAAAAATCCAAAAAAATAATAAAAAAGGATTGAAAATAGTAAAGAGAAAAATCATCCCGTAGTTAAAACCACTTCGGTGGTGATTTGGGAAAGTACCTTGGTGAAAACCTAACAAACATGCACCTTGTGTAAATAGGAACTTTACATCCACCAAGATCTTTGACACCTATTCTCCATCATTCATCACATTCCATATCTCCATCCATCATTTGTTCATGTCTACATCATAGCTTGGTCCTGTGTTCATGTCATGATCCCTCCTAGTACTACTCAGCCTATTCTCAAGGTTAGTTTGTCATGCCTATATCAAAGTAGTTTATTGCATCATGCTCGAGGCATGTTCTCATCAGATTGGATTCATGTATATTATTGAAGTCTTCTTAAAATTAGAAAATCCAAAAACATCAGAAAATAAAAAAAATCCAAAAACATTCAAAAATTCAAAAAATCCAAAAACATATCAAAACCCAAGAAAAGGTCAAAAATTCAGTCAAAAAATTCAAAAATAGAATCTTCTTGTTGAACTATGTCATCTCTAAGCTTTGAACATAGGAAAGGTTGATCTTTGATCATCCCCTAAGACACTTAGGTTAGTCCTTTAGGAGTCCGTCATAATAAACTGGCGGTCTATTTGTTTATATCTCATCAATAATCAAGTCTATGTCAATTGAACTACGTGGTCTTTGTGTGTATAGCATAGCAAGGATAATATTTGATCATCCCCCCAGGCCCCTAGAATAGGTCTTTAGGTTAGTATCTTGGTCAAAATCTCAAAAAACTCCAAAACATTTGAAAATTTTAAAATAAAAACATTTGTAAGATCTTGAAAATACCATAAACAGACTCAAAACATTTCAAAAAAATCCAAAACATCCAAATATTTGAAAAATTCATCTGTCTCATCCTGCTTTCACCCATAATACATGTTCACTCATAATAAATCAATCATTATCCTCAACCTTTGGTTAAACAATTAGAAACAAGTCTAGCAAGTTAAAAGTGAAAACTCAAATGTCAAGGTCTCAAGTCTACGTCAGTATGTAAACAAGTTGGTCAACTCTTTGTTTCAATAGCCTATCATCCAATCAGTCCCAAATCAATCATCTAATAACATCATTTCCTAGGATGCATCCTTCCTACAATGGACATCAATATTAGGGATCACCGTAGTTTAGTCTTGGCTAGTAGTATTGAAGAACATTAGCTTGTTTGTGTGCTTTATCTTTATCTTTTTTCTTATCTTATTGCTCTCATTTCGATGACCTCTCAATGATGTCCTAGATGAAGGGATTTAGAGAGAAATAAATGGGGCAACAATCATTATCTATTTATCTATTGTGCTTGTTGGATATTCTTGTAATATAAACTTGGTTATACATGCTTTGTTTAGGTGTAGGGAGGATATTTTAGGCTTCTTGTTGACCACATAGGAAGGATTTCCTTTCTTTTTTTTGGTCCAAGATGTTTAGAATATCTAAACTGCATTTTGAACAAGGTTTCATTTGTTAGGTGTGAACAAGAGTACCCATATTTGATTGTCGATTCAAAGTCCATCACACTAGGTGCAACGCCATCCTAGTTCTTTATACCTTGATGCATCATTCCTATGTGTGTTATCAAATATAAGGTAAATGGCCCTTTTAAAGTCCCAACTCCTTGGTAAGTGATGAGATGATAAATTGTCTCATATTTTATCAAATAAAATCATCTATTCTTCTTAATGCATTAGTGTTAAAGTGGATTTGAGTAATGATTGAAAGTTATTTAGCTTGTTTAAACTAGAAAATAAATTAAATGTTTGATTTAATTTTAGTAATTAAATTTCATCCAAATTTCCTCTAATATTTCTCCATGAATTATTTAAGATGATATAATGTAGATAAATGAGTTATTAAATAACTCATGGTAAGAAGAAGCTTCATAGACACTTGCAACAGAGAACTCTAGACACTTGAAGAAGTTAAATCCTAAAATATTTAGAAGGATTTAAAGAAGTAATGAGATGATAAAGAAGACTCCCAAAACACTCCTACATTTATGAAAAATTATGGAGCATCAATCATTCCTAAATTAATGGGATGAGTATTTGTTTCATGTTGAGTTCAAAGATCTCTCACAGTTAATAAATTTCATGCTTCCTTCTTCCACCAAAGATAAATCAAGCTACCACATCACTCAAATTTTGTTGCATGATTATAGCATGTTATTCATGCTAAGGATCAATGATTTGGTCTAATAAACTAACTAATAATTCCTTCATTCATGTTTAAACTTGAAGACTTCCTAAAAATTAGGCACTCAAAAATTGTCAAAAATGTAGTCTTAGTAAAACAACAATATCTCCCTCATTTCTCAACAAAATTAAAAAATTCAAAATGATCTGGAAAGTAGATTTGAAGATATAAAAACCCTTTTTAGTATTTTGTGTGATTTATATAATGGAAGGAGTAGTATGCATCAGAAAATTATTGAGACAAAAGTGGCGTGATGGACGACAACAACTTCAATTTTCTTAAAGTTTTGTAAACAACCCCTCAAAAATAGGATCTTGGATCCAAATTATTAGTGGATTGGCTGGATAGATATAGAATATGAATTCTATATATACAATGTAATCATTTGAGAAAAGGATGGGATTAGAAAGGCTTGTTTCATGCTAAGGAAATAAGATATATCTAGTTTCATTTACTAGCAATGTAATTCCAAATTTCTAGATTAAATTTGAATCCAAGAAATATTTTCATTTCCAACAATTGTGAAGTATTTTAGTCTTTTCCATTCATTCAAGTGTTCCTTATATTAGTCCCCTTTCATGAAACTTTCCTTTCATGTAAATACTATTTAACATTAGTTCCCTTTCATGCAAATAAGATTTATTTCTACACGTAGAATTGATTGTCAAGCAAGTTTTCTACTTTCTCTCTTGCATACAACCATGGAAACCACCTTGGATTGATAATGCATATCATATCATGAAATATATGAAACAATAATCATCTCAAATGCATTTCATCTCATCATTGCATAATATAGATTGGTTATTCTAAGCATCTCATAAACCATACATTTTCATTCATTGCATAAGCATAAAAAGGAACCATCACATAGGAATTGTCAATGCATATCTTATGCATCATCAAAGCATCCATTGCATCATCATATACACATCATAATAATACTCATTTGCATCCATTACATAATCATATAACATCATATACATATCATCTATTTATAAGCATTTTTGTCCATAAGCAACATATCATATACACATACATCATCACACCATGGCATAAGAATCATCATTACATAGGCATTAAATACATCATCACATAGACATCATTATAAAATGCATCATCAGATCATATCATGTGCATCATCATAATTTCCATAAATGCATCACCATATCATACATGAGAAAAAAAAATGAAAAAAAAATCATCTCATACATTTTATCATCATCATCCATTTAAATGCATAATATAGATTTTTTAGTCTAAATATTCGCATATCATAACATGTGCATACATCATCATTGTAAAATTACATAAGAAAAGGTACTGAAAAAGAAATGCACCCATCACATCATAACATCACAATGTCATACATCACATTGTATCATATAGAATCACATTATCATCACATGAAATAGAATCATTGTATCACATACAAACCATTGCATATAGAAGGTAAGAACATCACATCATGCATAAAATAAAACTTCATACATCACATCAAATCATCTCATATCATATATAATCAAAATAATATACACAATCATTGTACAAAGATTAGGATCAAGTGTATGGTACAATCAATATAAATTACAATCACCCACGGGGCTATCAAAAAAGGACCCTCTGAGATGCAAAAAAACCATGTTTCTAATAAAAAATGAGCTAGCCCTGTTGGCTACTCCTCTTTACCAACCGACCTCTCCATGATCCTATAGAGGTCGGTACCCTATTTGCTATGAAAAATATGGGACTCAGGACAGGTAGGCAAAACCTTATGGTAATGAACTATGTAATAATCGGCCTCTCGGACTGCCTCCCTATATGGTCATAAATAAAATGAGCTCTAAGAGGAGGATGCAACCATGCTCTCAAGCTAATATCAATGACCCATATCATGTGCAGCCTGAGCTCCGTAGCCTATCTTTGCTGGACAACTTGATCCTGCTTTGTCTGTAGCTGGTCTCTCTCCGATGTCAAGACAACAATATGTCCCTATAACCCCTACACCTATGCATATAACTATTGGATACGGGCATCCCTTTGATTAGGTGGAGGTGGTGGTGGGGGTGGTAGTGGAGGTCATTGATCTCTCTAAGGCAGTTGATCCACCTATATGTCCTAATCCTATTTTTCCTGATCCTAATCTTGCCTCAGGGGATCTTTTCATAGCCTGTCTTGATCAAGCTATTGGTGTGGCCCACCTCCTTCCTAGCCCCCATCTCCATGTCTTCGTCTCCTCAGTGTCCTTGGCCCTGACATCATCTTGATGATATGCCTCTAGTTCTCCACCATGTTGATGGTATCCCTAGCACTTTGAATCTAAGGGGTGGCTTGAACCAATCCCTATAAGCCTATGTAGTCCCTACATCAACCTAGCCCTGATCATATGGCCACAACCAGGCCACGAACTGCCTAAAGCTCTAAATTCCTCATCTTTAGGGATATATCAACCCCATGAGGTTTCCCTCATAGTACACACAAATACAGCAATGTACTATTCATCGGGTCTATCTTGTGGCTCCTCGAACTAACTTAGAAACCAGCCCAACAAGTATTGCTCGACCATGGTGTGCTTGTGACCCTACATTAGTCTATCCCATCTCATGAAAAATAGCTACTAGGCATCATTGTACCATGCTATCCATCCAAGGTATGGTTGCCATGTGAGCACTCTTATATCATCGATAACCCTCCTCCAATGAGGGATCCTATGGTGTCCAATATGTGAAAAAGGAGAGTCCTCCCCTGCACCTCTAGGAAATTAGGGTGTTTGGCTCCATATCAACCATTGTAACTTGTGGGAAGAGCACTACGATGTGCTCCCAGGCCCAGATATGGAGGAGTGTGACTCTGACCCTCATGGATCTCCCATCATAGTATGCAAACTCACATAAATGCTAATACAAAGAGGACAATAGTAATGGTCCTCATGTAAAGAATACTCTCCATCTGACCATCTACTCCCAAGAAAGCCCACATCCTAGACTAAAGTATCAACCATGTTGACCTAGTGCCACAAGTCCTAAAATGATAACTACTATGACCAAGAAAAATGGTGACACAACGAGCCTGTAGTGCTCCAAATCAATCTAGCCATCAGAGAAAATAATCTCATCCAGGCCCATCACATCGTAGTAGGAATCTCTCCTAGCATCCACATCATAGATGATTCTCTCTCTATGGATTGACAATCACAAGATGCACCAGACATACTCCAAGGTTACTGTCGCCTCACTTGTATGAAAGTGAAATGATGATGTCTCACTATGTCGTTGCTCTATTAGTGTTGTCATCATCCCCAAGTGTGTCCTCACCAATGGTGCATATGCAATGTACCAAAGTCCAATCACCCCCAGGTGCTCCTAGAGCCACTTGTGCATACCAACTAGTTTACCCAGAATGGAGGATCTATGCTCATTTGAATGAAGAATCTCTATCTCCTCCCGCATCAGGAAATTCACCGTGTCATGTTTCATAAACAAGTTGTGATCTTGTTTGCAGTCTGCACCTCTGAAATAACGTATGTGTCATTGTTTGTGGGCATGGTGATGGTTGGAATTTCCAAACTCTACTGCTACGACATAGTTTTAGGGCAACCAAGTTTGACTCTTAAACCCTCAATCGCTAATTGACCCACTATGGCACATTTTTCATTTGTGGTTCAGTTTGGAGTTTGAACCCTAACTCCAAACTACGATGCCACATCACTATGTATTGGAGCAGTGTAGTTTAACACCATGCAATGCTGAAATGAAGTTTGTAGTGGCGCTATACAGGACCGCTTAACCCAATTTGACTTTCTAAGCTAATAAATGCACTCAAAAAATGAAATGAAAAGTCAGGGCAAGTTGACTCATTGGTGGTCCTGCACTGGGAAGCCTCTGGTACACTCATGCTCACTTTGAAATGTGTCATGGAAGTGGTCATTGCACCATCTCTCATAGGGGTTAGAACTCAATTTTGTAGAATCTCTAAAGGGATAAATGTGAAAATGAACTAGAAGTGGTTCCTCGGGGCCTATTTAAGCATGAAAACTAGGGGTTTTTGTTGGAAAACGAGAACAGACAACTAAGAGGGGGTTGAATCAGTTATCATAGAATATTTAAAATTTTCAAACTTAACTTTATCTTAGATTTGATGAAAGAACAGTAAACCATAAACAATCATCACATCAAAAACACAGAGAACACCAAGATTTTTACGTGGAAACCCTGTTAGGGGAAAAACCATGGTGGATGTTAGTCTACAATATTAAACCATGTTAAAAGTATAATAAAAAAATAATGGGAATGCACATGCATTCAGGAACACTGCCTAGAGCTCACTACACAAATACAAGAGGGATCACTGCCCAAGGAAGCAATTCAGATTAGATCCATAAGGTATGAACTAATAAAATAGCTTCTACAAAAGCTTGATTATAGTTCCAGTTAAGCTCAAAAATACTTCTTCACACTTTGCTCAAACTTCTTCACACTCTGCTCTACAATCGAATGAGTAGATCACTATTCAAACACTTGCACTTTCTTTCTTTTCCTCATTTCACACACTCAATAACTTCACACAAACAACCACTCTTATATATCTACAATCTAGATTTACATCAACAACTTTTTCGGCCAAAATATAAAACATATTTACAATGTTTGCCCCAAATTTATAAATAAATATTTAATGTGAATCAAACACCGACAGACAATATTATGATGCAACCAAAAACAATATTCTTGAGAATGCTAAACATTCAATTTTAAGTCTCCAAGGATCCGTAACACGTTACAACCATCATGTCGGCCAAGAACATGAAAACCTAAACACACAAGAGAAAAATCTTCAACCACGAGCACACCAATCAACAAAGACATACACAAAGGATAGAGAATGATATAGAAGCATCCACAAGCAACAAGAACTAATAGAGACACATCCACAACAACAAAAATTACTAGAATCATGTAATCTTTAATTAGGAGCACTAACAAAAACCACAGAAACATTGTTAGAGCACAATTGTTCATAACATGATCAAATATTCACACGGGCCTCTAAAAAATTATAGTGGATCGATAGACTAGATACTCTCAACAATAAACCCTATAGTCCACAGTAGTTGATAATTGATGTACAGATCAAGACAACCTCATGACCTTCATTGTTCCTTTGGTAACTTGCAACATTTTCTTTAACAATTTTCTCAATATCCTTGACATATACAACCTTCAATACAATAGTGCTAGTAGTTTGACGCGGATCTTTGAAACTTCTAGTGGATAGACTAGATACTCTAAAAAATAAACCCTTTAGTCCATAGCAGTTGATCATCAACATACAGATCAAGACACCTTCATGACCTTCCCTACTCCTCTGGCTACCTATAACATTTTCTTTAACAATTTTCTCATTATCCTCGACATATACAACCTTCAATACAATACTGCTAATAGTGTTGACATCAATGAAAACCACATATCAGCAACATAACCACAACATCCAATAGTCTCTCCCTTTGGCATTGATGGCAACACATGATGTGAAAAATACCATCAACACAACTACACTTACTCCCCCTTAGGTTCTGACTCTTCTCCTCAATTGCTCTTCTCCCCCTTTGACATCAATGAAAAATATAAGCATTATCATCCCATATACAAGCTCTGAACCACATATCTAGACATTTGACTACTCCCCCTGAGTAGCAGCCATGGAAAAAATCAATCCAAATCAGAATAGAGCTTTGAAGCATATAGATTGATGTAAGAAAATGCATCTTTAGTTAATATACGGAGGGGTAATCTCCCCTACCATCCCTCTGAGATACTCAAAAGTATCCTTCAATATTAATGGTTTGGTGAACATTTCTATAATCTATTTTTTGGTAGGCACATACTCTAGTATGACTTCTTTCTCACTCACTTTCTCCCTTAGGAAGTGAAACTTGATTGACATATGCTTGATCTTAGAGTGTAGCACTAAATTCTTTGATATATTAATTGCACTTGAGTTGTCACAATATATGGAAATAGGCTCATCTTATACTACTTTGATATCTTTCAGCATCTATTTCATCCACATCACTTGAGTAAAGTTATTTGCAACAACAATATACTCTACCTCAGCAGTAGATAGAGAAATAAAAAATTTCTTTTTACTCATCCAAGACACCAACTTATTTCCGAGGAAGAAAGCACCAGGTCACTAGTAATTTTCTTGTCATCTACATCTCCTGCTCAATTTGAATCAGTATATGCACTCAAGGTAATATAATCATCCTTAGGGTAACAAAGCCCAAAATTAGTTGTTCCTTTTAGATACCTAAAGATTCTCTTTACAATAGTCACATGAGATTCTTTTCAATTAGCCTAAAATCTAGCAACCATACATACAACATTCATAATGTTTAGTCTAGTCTAAGTTAAATAGATCAATCTGCCAATAATTGACCTATATCTTGTTTGATTTTCCTTAGGAGCATGATCATTATATGTTAACTTGCATCAAGTTACCATGGGAGTACCAATAGGCTTTGAGTCTTCCATGCCAAACTTCTTCAACAACTCTTTCACATATTTGGAATGAGATATGAAAACCCCTTTGTCTAACTAAGTAACTTGCAATCCTAGAAATAAATTCATCTCTCTAATCATACTCATTTCAAATTCACTCTTCATTTCATCAAAAAAATTTATACATAGATTTTCATCTCCTCCAAAAATGATGTCATCAACAAAGGCCTCAATAATCAACTCTTTGTCATGATCTAATCTAAAATACAAGTTTCTATCAGCAGTACCTTTATTGAATCCAAGCTTCAATAAGTATTTATCCAGTCTAGCATACTAGGCTCTAGGGGCTTGCTTGGGTCCATATAGAGCTTTCTTTAATTGAAAAACCACGTTTTCTTTGTTAGTTAGTTGAAATCCATCTGGCTATTCAACATATACCTCTTCTTCTAGCTCACCATTCAGAAAGGATGACTTCACATCCATTTGATAGACTTTATAGTTCTTATATGCAACATAAGAAAAAAATAATCTAACAACTTCAATTCTAGCAATAGGGGAAAAGGTTTCTTTAAAATCAATACCTTCCATTTGTGAATACCCTTTACATACTAGTCTTTCTTTATTCTAGACTACTTCACCCTATTCATTCAACTTATTTTGAAAGACCCATTTAGTACCAATCACATTTTTATCTTTAGGTCTAGAAACAAGAATCCATGTATCATTCTTTTCAATCGGCATCAGTTCTTCCCTCATAGCTTTCATCCAGTCTTCATCATTACAAGCTCCATTGACATCTTTAGGTTCAATCTTAGAAATTAGGCAATACTATTCTATAATATTTCTTCTAGTTTGCATGCCTTTATTCTTGTCTCCTATAATTTTACTTTTAGAATGATTTAGCTTTACATACCTCAAAACCTTAGGATTCTCTCAAACTTCTAGTTCTTATGTTCTTTCTTTTGCACTTGCACTTGTCTCTCCTTCTTGAATTTCTTAATTTACTGGAACAATTTTAAGTTGATTCTATGTTTGATAATTCTTCCCTTTGTCTATACTAACTTCCTATTCATCTGAATCATATCCATAGTATCTATATGATCTAGTAGAGTTCTCATCAACTCTGACATTTTCACTTTCAACCATTTTTCTCAATCTTCTATTATAGCATTAGTAGGCCTTTCTTTTAGTAGAGTAACCTAGAAAGATTCCTTCATCGCTTCTTGCATCAAACTTGCTTATGTCATCATATCTCTTAATAAAATATTTTCTTCCAAAGATCTTGAAATATTTAATAGTAGGCTTATAACCAAACCATAGTTCAAAAGGAGTCTTACCAAAATTACCATTGACATATACTCGGTTTAAAGTGTAAACAACAGTGCTTACAACTTCACTCCAATAGATGTGAGGCGCATTTCCTTCAATCATCATTGTTCTAGCAACATCCAAAAAAAAAAATTCTCTCTCTGAAACTCCATTCTGTTGAGGGGTTTAGGGAGTTGATAATTGCCTTATGATTCCATGCTTTTCATAGAAATAATTGAACTCCCTAGAGGTGAACTCACCACCTCCATCTGACCTTAAGTATTTCATTTTTAGACCTTTCTCAGTCTCTTCCATAGCTTTGAAAATTTTGAACTTCTCTAATGCTTCACATTTTTCTCTTAAGAAACCAACCCATCTCATCCTTGAGTAATCATCAATAAGCAACATAAAGTACCTTTCTCCATGAATGCTTTTGACTCTAGAGGGACGACATAGATTAGTATGCACTAGCTCTAGTAATCCATTTGAATGATGTTTTCTCTGAAAAGAAACTCTAGTCTATTTTCCCATCTGACATTCCTTGCGAATTATGTTAGTAGGCTTTACTAGCTTAGGTAGATCTCTTAGTGCTTGAGTGGAACTTACTTTGACAATGTTGTCAAAATTCACATGACATGGCCTCCTATGCTATAACCAACTTTCATCTACTTGAGAAATTAAAAAAACTTACACTAGCAACATTCAGGTGAAAAATATTACCTTTTTTCTTTTTATTTGAAGCAATTACATTTCTAGAACTTCCAAGTATCTTGCATTTTCCACCTTTGAACTAAAGATCATAACCTTTGTCCACCATCTATCCAACACTCACCAGATTGTGCTTCAAGCCTTCAACATAAAGGACATCATCAGTGTTATGCTTACCACCAAGACAAATAGATCCTTTTCCACAAATCACACCAACATTGTTATCTCTAAATCTTACAACCCCCCATCATACTTCTCTAGATTTACAAATTTGCTTTTGTCACTAGTCATATGATGTGAGCATCCACTGTCAATAGCCCACTCATCCTTTTCTTTAATTCAGCCTGTAAGAGATTTCTCAACTTTAGCAAATTTAGTAGCCACCAAATCATTTTACTTGATAGAAAGGAACACCCATTCATCTTCATTTCCATTTTCTTTATCAGACTCTTCATCAGTCACTCCTTCTTCAGCATAGTAACATTTCTTTTGAAATCTAGAATTGTTAGACTTAGACCTAGGAACTCTTCCAAGACACCTTGATGCAAAATGACCTATTTTATTGCAAGAGAAACATTTAATAGGAAACATTCCTTTATAATAATCTTGTCCTCTACCTTCTTTCTTCACAATCAGTGCTTCCAACTCTTCTACTTCTCTTTCTTCATCTTTAAGCTATTTCATTTCTTCCTCATACTTGAATGACTTTTTGGAACACTCTCCTGGATCATATATTTGCTTGTTTCTTCTAGATACAATATCCTTAAATTCAGATTCAGTCTTGGGAATAGATTCACCAAATTCACTCGACTCAAAGGCAACAAATTTACCAATCAGTGTATCTCTTGTCACATTTGTCACTGATTTGATTTCTTCAATAGCATGAAACTTTTCTTTGTAAGAGGGAGGCAATGATTTGAGCACTTTAGCTACAATTTCTTCTTCTTCTAGGCTACCATTGACACATCTAATACTCATCACTAGTTCATTTACTTTTTGCATAAAAGAAGAAATATTTTCATCTTCACCATCTTCATATTTTCATACCTGCCTTTCAAACTCTATAGCTTAGCCATTTTCGCATGTGCATCTCCTTCATACAAATTTTATAGCTTCATCCACATCTCATGATTTTCCTTCAAACCTATCACATTTTTCATTTATGAATCCGTCAGAGCACTCAACAAAGCTTCCATAGCCTTGATGTTATTCTTAGCCTCTTTAATTTTATCAGGAGTGGAAGGACCATTATGATGAATAACATATATATTCTTTGTGATCTTCCAAAAGTGTTCACCAAAACATCTCAAATGACATTCCATTCTAGTTTTCCATGGTGAGCAGTTTGTTCCATCAAATCTAGGGTTGTCCTTGTATGATGTCATCATGGATGACCTCAATCTTTTAAACTTCTTTAGAGGAACTTGCTCAATTTTTTGAAAAACAAGGACAAACAACTGAGAGGGAGGCTGAATCAGTTGTCATAGGATATTTAAAATTTTCAAACTTAACTTTATCTCAGATCTGATCAAAGAACAATAAACCATAAACAATTAGCACATTAGAAACACAGAGAACACCAAGATATTTATGTGGAAACCTTGTTAGGGGAAAAGCCACAATGGATGTTAGTCCACAATATTATATCCCTATTAAAAGTATAATGGGAATGCACATGTAGTCATGAACACTTCCTAGAGCTTAGTGCTCAAATAAAAGAGGCCTCACTACCCAAGGAAGCAATTCGGACTAGATTTGTAGGGTATGAACTGAGAAAATAGATTCTACAAAAGCTTGATCATAGTTTTAGTTAAGCACATAAATACTTCTTCACACTCTACTCTACAATCAAATGAATAGATCACTATTCACACACTTGCACTTTATCTTGCTCTTCCTTGCTTCACATAGACACTAACTTCACACAAACAACCACTCTTATATATCCACAACCTAGATTTATATCAACAACTTTGTCAGCCAAAATATAAAACATATTTACAATGTTGGACCCAAATTTACAAATATATTTTTAATATGAATCAAACATCAATAACCAATATTATGATGTGACCCAAAACAATATTCTCAAGCACACCAAACATTCAAATTTAATTCTCCAAGGATTAACAACCCATTACAACCATCATGTCGGCCAAGAACATGAAAACCTGAACACACAAGAGAAAAATCTTTTACCACAAGCACACCAATCAACACAGACGTACCACAAGCAACAAGAACTAATAGGGAAGCATCCACAACAAAAAAAATTACCAGAATCACATAAAATTTAATCAGGAGCACTGACAAAAACCACATAAACACTGTTAAAGCACAATTATTCATAACACGATCAAATCTTCAAGCAGACCTCTGAAACTTCCATTGGATAGACTAGATACTCTAAAAAAAAACCCTTTAGTCCACAACAATTGATCATCAACGTATGGATCAAGAAACATTCATGAACTTCATTATTCCTCTAGGAACCTGGAACATTTTCTTTAACAATTTTTTCAATATTCTCGACATATACAACCTTCAATACAACAATGCTAATAGTGTTGACATCAATGACAACCACAACATCCAAAAAAATTTCTCCCCATTTAGCTATCTAGCTAGGGTTTTGGACCCTTGATCATATTTTCACCCAACTGAGGGTTTTTTTCCATCATTTTTTTGCATTTTCACGTGTTTTTGCATCTTGGAGCCTTTCTGGAACCATCAGGCACCTTGTCCTTTCTTTTTGTGAGATCACCCAAAAATAAAAATTTTCATTCAATCTCTTGAGGGGGAAGTATATCGACATGTTTCTTCTCATTGCGGCAATAGTGGGGCAATTTTGAAAATTAGAAAAAAATAAAATAAAAAATTGATCGAGGTAGTTTATTCTTTCAACCAATGTAGCAAGTACTTTGATTCAAAGAGGCAAAAAATGTAAACATGGAAAATATACCGACACACTTGATCTTGATTACTAACATCATTTTGTCTTGAATCATATTCTTTGCTAGTCATTTAATCAGATAGCCCTTATTTGATTAAATTCATCACCTTTCATCCCTTGATTAAATAAATCTAATTTATCTAATTAAGTTGTCACCTCCTGTTAATTAAATAAATAAATCTTATTTAGTTAATCCTCTAGTCTCCATTTAATTAAATAATTCATTTTATTTAATTAAATCCCTAAGGTCATTCTATTAAATTAAATCAATCTTTAATTTAATCTAGCATCATCTCCTCTTAATTAAATAAATCAAAATCTTTATTTAATTAAGTCTAAGTCACCTTCCTCTCATTTTGATTTAAATTAATCCTCAAATCTAAGTCAAAATGGTCAAATACTCTAATCTCCTTTTAAATTAATCAAATCTCGATTAATTTAAGTGTCAATCACCTAAATCCTCTAGATTTTGCAACGTGTGTAATAAATCATTTCTTTGATTTATTGATTCCCCTAATTAATTTCAACATGGCATCAAAAGGGAATATACCTCCAAGTTTGAAAATCCCTCCAAATGGAATTTTCCTTGCAATAAGGCATTCATTTCCTCTTACATGTACTTGTGCATTGAGCCAAGTGGCATTCAATTCATTCCTTTCTCCCTCCAACATGTCATTTCACAAATTTGAAATTCCACCTAATATCATTTATTGTGCACATTCACCAAAATGTGCTCATCCTTCCTCCATTCACATCTTGACAAGTGGCACTTGGCCATTGGATGTTGAATGATCCCACATTCATCCATTTTTCCTCATTCTCCAACATTCTCATCTATAAATAAGAGGCTTTCCTTTGTATTTTGGATCCACAACTTAGAGCAAAGTTACTATCTTCATATTTAGAGAAAATTCATCCATTTCCATAGCATTTTTCCACCATCATAGCTAGGTTATTACATATTTCATCAAGGAAGCACATTTTTCATCATCATCAAGTGGGTCAATCTTCATCAAGCTTGCAAAGGAGTTGGGAAAGATCCATTTTCCACATCAAAATGGCACCAATTCCCCCATGGGATTGAGAGTTTGCATGATTCAATAGGATTTAATAGATTTTCTTGTTTTTCTCTTCATTTATTTCCTATTTTGAGCATTGTAGATGAATTGCATGAGGTATCTTAGTTCTAACTTGAATATGGATCTAACACTGTGTCTATTTTCTATGTTTATGTAGGTCTAGGATTGGGGTTCACATAATGTATGATGTGTAATTTGGGATGTGAGAAGTGGTTGAGATATGTTTCATTTGGTTGGTGTCTTGTCCATGTAAATTTTGGTTTCCAAAAAAGGATCCATGTTTATAGCCTTATGATATGTTAAGAAGTTGTGTCATTTGTAATCCTTGTCCATGTTGAATTGGATTATAACCATGTGAAGTGTTTGTATTTTGACTATGTGGGGAATTTTTGTTTTTTCCTTGTAAGGGTTTTGTATTGACATGAGGACCTTGTGACATGGTGATTGTGTTTTATTGAGGTCCTTGGATGAGAACCCTTCTTTCTTTAGGTCTACCAAGGATGTTAGATGTGGATGCCCCTATGGTTTTAGGTGATGACCCAAAGGGAGTAAATGTTGAGCAAAAGTGTTGCATTGTGAATAATGGTTGTGATGTGGTTTCTATCATGGATTGTGAGATAGTTTGTGTTGCAAAGATGGATGAAGTGTTTTTAGTTGTGGTACTTTGGGTTGTTGTTCCAATGTATAAATAAGCATTAGGTTGTGGCATAAATTGTCCTTGGATTGTTTTTGTTGCTCATAGGGTATTGACACCAAATCCTTGAGGTAGTTTAACTCCATGTAATATTTTGGCTAAATATCATTCAAGGTCCAACATGAAAATTTCATCCACAAGAGAGGCTACTTTAGGATTTTATGTGGAAACCTCTACTTTTTATATGAACATGTTTTCATCCTTGTCTCTAATAAGGAATTGTTTAAAAGGATTTTTTTTCTTCAGTGTTTTATAAGATGTAGAGCCCAAGTTGGCATGGTCATGACTCTCAAGGTTGGTGGTGTTGTGAGGATCATTATTCATATTGCCAAAGTTGAGGGTGCTAGTGTAATTGTAAAGGTCATCATTGTCATTAAAGAGATCCATTGCTCGATGTTTCTTTTTCAATCTAGTTTCAACCATACAAGACTTGCTCAAAATGAAGGTGAAAGGTATGAGACTAAGACTATGTTTTTGGAATTTTTTAAATAAGGTATGCCTAAATGTAATGAAACTATATTTTTGGTAAATTTTGTTATCTTAAGGATAGAATATGTCTAATGTATGCAACAAGACTAAAAGTGATAATGATAATGTTGGATGTTATAAAGTATAGAATGTATCAAAATTCTCTTTTAGGTCTAAAATGTTGTGGTATGAAGGATGAAAATGACTAAGAGGTGATGGATACCTATAGTGAAATTGAGGGCTTAAAATATTTTGAAAGATGTAAGAATAGTATCACTAACTAACCAAGGGTAAGCCAATGTTTCAATTAGGATTGTCAAATGGCCTTTTTCTAGGACAAGTTGAAAGAGTGACAAGATGAGTTTCCCAACTAGACTTGTGAGTAGGAAATTATCACCAAAATGACAAAGGACTAAGTTAAAAAGTGACTTGGTCAAATGACAATCTTTTGTTGAAGCAATGATTTGTGCCAAGGTACAGAGAGTTCTATCCTAAAATCCACAAGGTGCCAAGCCTAAAAGTCTGAAAAAGGTAGCCTAATGTGATGTTGGGATATGCAAGTAATGAGGATGCTAAGGTACCTAAAATGGTGACCTAATAATGCAAGGGTGATATGTAAGGTGAATTGAGCAAGTTTCTAGTTTAAAATAGGAATCATAGCAAGAAGTTGGTTTGAAAATGGATCTAAAAGGTTTGAATCTAATTTTGGCAAGAGTTTAACCTGATTTTGACTATTTTGTTTGAAAATGTTGCTAGGTGTAATGTTTGTTTGCTTGTTTGTTTGGAAGACACACACATAAAACAAAATATCTTGAGTTTGATCTTGGTGTGAATTTTTTTTATTTCAAGATGGAAACACTTATAGACAACATGCATAATCATAAGGTTGGCAAGGAAACCATTGGTTGATATCCCCACTTGGATTTCTCCAACCACTTAAACAAGGAAAACAACAAGAGACTTGGTGGCGTTAGCTCCCCTTACATGGCACTCACTTCTTGACCACACCAAGTCTCAATTCCCCAAAGAGGAATTTTTGGGCCTCTACACTTGAATAGTGAAGACGTGGGGTGGATTCAAAGGTCCAATTTCTTGCAAACAATTAGTGTATAAAAGTTTTTTGGAAACTAAAAAAATTAGTTCTTAGTAAGGGAATTCATTCAAGGTGGCCATACATGTGGTAAGATTAGCTCAAGTTTATGGTCAATCAAGAGGCCTCCCTGTCCCTTCCTAAGTAAGGATTTTGACATAACTCACAGGGCTACTAAGGGTGGCACTTGTTAGTATGAAACATCCACACTTGTTGCTTAATGGATTTTTTCACAAGCACATTTTTAATATAGTAATTTGAAAGAGCTTGGCTTTAGCTTGTTACTGCTTCGTTCATTCCCTCTTTTGAGGAAGGCCCTCCAAAGGTATACAAAAGTAAGGAAATACATTATTTTTGATCTCTCAAATCACACAAAGTAGGAGAGAGCATACACAAAGCGTTTTCCTCACACTTGCATGGGATTAATTTTAATTCCAAAACCAAATGTGTGGGTGGTTCTACAAAATATCAAAGAAATTATTTTGATTCTTAGGATCACCAAGCGGCACAAGAGAAGAGCATACACATGCAAAGACAAAACGTAAACCAAATGACAATGCAAGCACTAGTTAATTTTAACCTCACTTATGATGTCAAATCAAACACTCAAGTTCTTTTTAGACCCAACTAATCATTTTATTTGAAAGAAAATTTAAGATAAAAAAACTAAAGGAAGAGCCTTGCAAAGCACGAGTAGTAGTTTTAACCTCCAATCTTTGACAAGTGAAAGCTTAGTTTTTAATTTTCAAGTCCTTGACAATTGAATCTACAAAAAACCAAATTAACAAAGTTAGTTACAAAATTAAAATTAAAATAAAACAAAAGTTAACATTAATCTAGCTAATAAAAATTAATAAAATTAATCTAATTTAAAAAATCTAAGAAAAAAATCTAAAGATCTAAAGAAAAAAATCAAAAAAAATCCAAAGAAAACAAAATCCACTTAATCTAATTAAATCTAAATCTAAAATCCTAATCTAACTAAATAAAAATCTAATCTAATTTAAAAGTAAAAATAAAAAATAAACTAACCTAAATTAATAATAAAAGTAAAAGTAAAATCTAACGTTAAAATTTCAACTAAAACTAATCTAAATTGAAAGTAAAAATAAACCTAAAACTAAAATCTAAAGTTAAAATCTAAAAAAGACACTCTCACAAGCCCTCATACATAGAATGGATTTATTGAAAATTTCCTTTAAAATTCCAAGCAAATGCATTTGACAGTTGTAAACTCAAATTCCAAGTAAAATGTTATGCGTTTTGATTATTATTTTTACTGAGTAGAATTAGACAGATAGAATTTTATGCATTTTGATATCACTATAATTAATAGCCAAAATACAAGTGGTAAAATGCAAAGAACACTATAGAAATTGAAATGTAAGGGATTAGCAAATAAATGTGATTTCAAAAAAAATAAAAATAAAAATAAATAAAAAATAAAAAATAAAAAATAAAAATCATCTCTCAATAAGCTATCACAACTTCAACATTCTGACTTGAAATATTATAAAACTTTTCATCAAAAATTTTGATTAGAAAACATATACCCACAATAATATGAATTAATATGTTGGGTTCACCAAATGTAAATAGGGTAAGATTTCAGGTTAGCTACAAATAGTATAACAAACTAAACCCTAATCAATAATAGAGAACAAAGGTAACAAGAAGCATAAAAAAATGAAACAACGTCACCTAGTCTTCAAGCCTCCATTGATTGACCTCTATTGCCCTTCTCCACCTTGTTGTAAATAGTATAATTTCCCTTAGATTTGAAGCCCAACTATAGACTATGAGTAAGACCAACAAAATATTGAAGTATTATGAGTGCTTAAGTATTCAAAACTTCTCAAGCATGTACTAAGTGCCTAAGTTGCTGAAAATGACTGTCTGAAAAATGACTTGAGAGACCTTTTAAAGAATGCAAAATTGAAAATGGATGGCTAGGATTATAAGTTGACAAAACCCTAAGATCAAAGGCTAAAATTTAATGTGATGAGCAACATTAGGGTTAGGGCAACATTAGCTCAAAATTAGGGTAAGATTTGAAATGAAGGGTTGAGATTTAATTGGAGACAATTAAATCAATGTTGGAGAATAAATGAGATAAGGAAAAGATTTGGAACGTAAAAAGAGGTAGCTGGAAAATCAAATACTAATAGAAATTATTTGATTTATGAAAAAAAGTTGACTTTTGGAATTAAATAATGGTTTAATTAAAAAATGGGAATAAGACAAAAGGTAGTAAATAGTTATTTTAATTATTTACTTGTGGGATGAAAAGTGAATTAAATAAATAATTTTATTTATTTGAAGGAGAAAAGGATAATGAATAAATTAAATAATTAATGGTAATTATTTAATTTGTAGTCATAAATGAAAATGAGTAATTAAATCAATTAGAAATCTATTTAAATATATAGAGTAGGGATTAATTAGTGGTGTATTTAAATAAACAAATACAATTTATTTATTTAAATAATCATAGAGGAATATAGGATATGAATTAATTAATAATTAGAAATTATTTAATTAATAGTGTGAAGTATGACATTAGCATATAGTTAAATAATTTAAGTATGTGAGGAAGAAGTGTGGTTTGACATAGAAAAATGTAGCTCAGAGGCGTAGGTCATTTTTATGTGTCTACAATGTTAGTAGCTATGATCTAATATTGATGTTGATCACATAACTAATACATATATTATTAGCACTGATATCGTTAAGTCTAGTTAAATATTAATTTTCTTCACCCACAAACATGTAGTGGGTTAAGAGGCATTATTAATAAGACTATGTCATCATTAAGAGATAGAATAGGGATATGAGGTAGGTATAAGTGCTAATTGTATTGTTACCTTTGATTTAATTAACTTGACTTTGATAAATTACCTCCTTCCCCTTCAAGACCTTAGCTCTGTCAAGGGTGGAGCTAGGAGTAAGTATGCAGGGCATGGTTGGAATATTAGCATGATAATGAATATAAATATTGTGTAGATAAAGACTCTACTATTGCAAGTTAAACCTTAGTTAATCATAAAAACCAAATAACCTAGTCATATGTCTATGGGTATGAATCTTTCCTCCCTCATCCCATACTCGGGTGACAAAACAACTGTGAGTTTTTCGTCTAACCTCACTAGATGCATGAAGTAAATAGTTATATGTGAAGATAGTTAGTAAAGTCTGGTATTTATAAGTGTTACTACACATGCTATATCACAAAACAAAAATTTTGTGTATATGTCCTAGGTGTAAAATTTAGGGCATGACAACATCCAACCTTGATGAGCAGACTTATACTATGGCGATCGAGGCTATATACCACAACCACAAAGGATCATTTTATGGAGCTAGTCCTATTACCACTCCAACACTGTCGACACCCCATATATGTACTAGTTGTCATCAGGTATGTTATGGACCTGATTAGGCTACACCTAGTTCAAGTGCATGTGGAGGTTCTGATGAGGTCAGTTCATATGTTGAGTTTCTTATTGCAGAGCATCACCTTATAGACATTTTAACACGGGTATAAATATATGCATGTACATGTTGAATTTATAAGAATTTTTTAAGCACACATGTTTTTAATGAACACATATAAAAAATTGTAATGTTTTAAAAATTAATTTTTTTTGTGTAGATGGTGACTATTGTCACATAAAACTACACCCTATTGAATAAGAGTTTAGTGTTCTAATTAAATAATGGAAATGACCTCTAGGTGTGGGACCTTACAAATTGAGTTCAAGTCTCTAGAGAAGGCCAACTTCCTCTTCTAAACTAATTATAGATGTATTGGTCTAACCCAACACAAGAAAGTCTTAATGCTAACCTACACTAATAGATCGCAAGGGAAAATGGTAGAAAGAGACATGAAATGTGAAAGAACATGATGCATTGAATTTAGAGTTTGTTCCTTCCTACTTCAAAACATCATAATATGTCAAAGAAATAACTAAAACACCCACTTCGATATGGAGGAAAATGAATTTTACTCAAACATGCAAGAGGTAATGGTGATAACATTTGAATTTTTTTGACATAAAGCTTGAAGTAACCATTACAATCGAAGAATGCAAGAGTTGCAAGTCTACAAAAGAAAAATCCTAGAGGGGATAAATGAAGAATCCCTAGAAAATATACAAGTATTGCCTTTATAGTTCAAGCATAACTGAGATGAATACACTCCAACCCTATCCCAATTAGGGTTAGTAGTTAAAGAAATATCTACACCAAGAGAGCTTGGAGAGAATTGACTTGTATGTCATCCATCCTACCATAAGGGATTTGACATCTTGAATGAGCCCTAGATAATGAATATCATGAATGTAGGGATGGGGTTCCCATGAAAACAATTGAAAAACCCTCCAACCAATACACCCTAATAGACTATAAGAGTTTCTAGCACATCAAGGAGTAATAGAAACATCCTGCAATCAATACATCAATTAAAAATTATGTAAAAAATGATCCATAATTGATCAGATTTGATTTGGTAGCTGAGGATGTCATTGAACAATAAATTTTTCAAATATATCGTGAATAGGATTGAGTATCCATTAAATTTTGAATGTTGGCCATCAGATCAAGCATGAGTGGTTGAGATCAGATTATGAGTCAAACTTTAAAATATTGCCATTGATCTCCACCTCTGAATTAGGGTTGTCGATTGCCAAAAAACTGCATAACCATCATTGAAGGGACTAGAACAAATTAGTGTGAGTTGCATTTGAGTCCCTTTGATGGAAAGAAATCTGCCACCTATCATCCTATGTTCATCGCTTCATGGGAACCATCCAATTTCCTTGCTTCACAACAATGATGTGAAGCAACCAAGTGATATATCACCATGTGTTTAATGGACACACCAAATGCTTCATTTGATCATCATCGGGTCCCACCACACCACATGTCACCTGCTTGCTCCCCCACTGAGGAAAGTAAAGGGAACATCAAATCACTATAGGCTAGCAAGAAACTATCATTTGCTCATGTTCATGTCACACCAGGCTATTAGGCTATTGAAGGGACCATCATCAATGTTTCACCAATATCTACCTATCTCCTCAAAAATTTCTCTCTTCTTGTCCAATAGTTTAGTGAATGATGATGGTGATGCCACATGGATCAAGCCTATTATCCCTCCATAAGCTTAGATATGATAGTGGGCCCCCCTTGAGCTAGCAAGGAATGGTCAAGATTCATTTGTCAAAAAACATCTTAACTGTTGATTTGTTTGAGCTTGATGTTTGCTGACTGTTGGTGGTTTTTCTAGTGCACTTAAAGGAACTTCTAAGGAATAGCCAGTTCCTATATTCAAAACTCCTAAAAATGACTTGCCAACTAACAAGATCCAGTCATAGACTAAGATCTTCTGCACTTTAGGCTATGTGGGGCCAAGGAGGGTATTTCTATTAGTGTTCATTTAAATTGTATTTGACAGAACGCATTATTTTCATGAATCATTTTAACTAAAAGGAAAATGTGCAAAGCTTACTATGAAATTGGCTTGTTTCTAATTAACTTGCTACCATTTCAGCAAATGCTATCCCACATGACAATGAACACAAAATTTGTGTAAAGATTTAGGAAATTTTAAAGTAAATTCAAATTTTGACTCTAGGCTAGCCACCATACAACAATTTGATCAACCCATTTGGTGGATATTTAAGGAAAAATATTAGTGCATTATTGAATTGGGCAATGGAGTCATACACACAATAATTAGTAATATAGAAATGACTTTAAATCCTAATAGAACAGACTACCCACATAACAACTTTGCATTATAGAGCTAACAATTTCTGATACACAACTACTTATTAAATCCCCAACAAATAATTGTAAATCTATGACTCCATTTGTCCATTTAACTAATTACTTGAATCAAAGAAGGAAATAGAGACATACATTTGAACTGATTTTCAAAAGAAAATGAAACTATTATTAAGAATTCCATTCAAGATTTACTCAAATCCACATAAGGGGAGAAAATGCATTAGAACTACACTTTCATTTATATTCATGAGTCAAATATGCATAAAAATTTAAGACAATATGTATATGTTCTTGCAAAGAGAGCTCAAAATAGACATGGTATTCTATTCCTATCGTGAAATTCCTAACTAGAAATTTGTTATCTATCTTTTTTTTCTCTTTTTCCTCATTTTCTCCCCCCTTTCAAGTGAGCCTTGAATTCCCTTTTATATGACAAGGGAGCGCAAATATTTAGGATCAAATGTAGTTTCATTATCAATTTTCATTTCATCAAAATCTCAACTAAATTTTACTTGCATTTCAAAACCCCCACATGTTGAATTTGCAAAACATGGTGCAACTGGGGAAAGCCAAAATGTAATCGCCACTAGAGAAGGGAAATACAAAGTTCTGCCAAAATTCCCTTTTTCACTATCCATGCTACAATGAACCAGGTATCCAAAATTCCATGAGAGCACACAATCAACATCAAACACCAAAATGTTCTATGCACGCAAAAAAAATAGGACCCCAAGTACCAACAATTTTCATCAACACAAAAATGCTAGACCCCACACACAAAAAATTCTTATTTACCCTTCACTCCCCCTTTACCAGTGCCATGTCTGTGGTACACATAGCCACTCCTTGTCATTGCCAGAGGAGGAGAGGAAACCTTGACTTCCTCCTCTTTCTTTTCTTTTCCTAAAACACTTCTAGTATGCCTGCTTGAGGTTTTCACTACCAACAACACAACATATATCACTTCCTCCTAAGAGGGCACACCATCATTCAAAAGAGCTAAATACTGATAGTAGTCAAAGTCAGTCTTAGTTTTAAAGGAGGTTCTTGTAAGGTCAGTAGGTGAATGTTGATGTCCATAGGAGTCGCGCCCATACCTTACTTTCTTCTGTGCTCATGTGGGAGACTGCAATGGGCTCTTTGTCATTCATTTTCCTACAACATCACCCTAAAATTGTAGCCATCGACTACACCTATTGGCCATGAGTCTAGGATTTTTAGCAGAAATGTTGGCCTCCATGGCTAGAGCAACTTCCGGTGCATTAGAACCAGACCTCTGGGAACTCAAGTGAGAAGACTTCCTTACTGGTTTGCTCATTTTTCTTCTTTGGTAATTGCTCACACTACCCCACCTCAATCAATCACACTTCTAACTGCTAAATGCAAATGACATGAATAGCAGCTATTACTTCTATATTTATCACGTGGAGCAATGATGTTCACAATCAATGTCTAACACACATGTGTAACCCAACTAGCTCTTTGGTAGATGTAATATCACCATTTAATTCCCCATTTGCATGGAAATCTATAGACTATTCTTCATGATTACTAGCATTTGTATCTCCACATGAATTGAGATCAACTTAATTGCTCTGCAGGATGTTATCCATTAATGTGAGCTAGTTGCACAAAGTAAAAATAACCATCACATGTTATTTTCCAACTTTGAATGGTATCCATTGATCGATCTTTTTCCTTGGTGGATTGATCTAACAACCAACTTTTGTTTGACCACCTTTGATTTCCAGTGACACCTCACCAAAATTTTCATAGCCAATAGAGTTCTTCCATGTCGGATGACACCTTCATAGTGTGTGGCCTCCATGGTCCAAGTAGGTCGGGATAGGTGTCAAGATCTTGTTGATCTTGCTAGTCATAACCACCTTTCATTTTAATCTAGTGAGCCAATGGGGAATGGTGAATATCATTCCACCAAATTGATCTCAACTGCTCATTGAAGATGATGAGCCATAGGAGTAATAGTGGGGATTGGGTCCTGCACTATACATGGAAATGTGTCTACTTCTCACCAACCTCAATGCACTTATCTTTCTGGCACTTAACTCCCACGGGCTAGCAGGGTACGATCTAGATCTTCTCCCTAATCTTCGAATCTTGAAATTTTCACATCAAGTGATGTTAGCATTTAATAGACAAGACTTGGTCTAGTTGACGATGACATGACCACTAGGGCTAATGACTTAAGGTTTAAGTCACTAGGTTAAAATTTAAAACTCAACTTTAGGAAAAGAATTGATATGGTGGGAAAAACGGTGACCAGTTCTTCAGGCTAATGGGGCCGGTAGAATGATGTGTCGAATGGCTCAAGAGATGACTTAAGGGGTCGATGATTGACCAAGCAGATCAACCTAAAATTATAATATTTGCATGCTTTTGAATAAAACCCTACTCACTTTGGGGACAAGGGTTTAAAATGGAAACCAATTTCATGGGAATTCAAATGGAATTCCTTGTAATTTTATAATCTCCATCAGTGGTCATGCTCAGGGATGCATACCCCTAGTGGGTTTGGCAAGAAATAGAATCTCCAGTTGAATTAGACCAAGGTGCAAGGCTGAAAACCAAGGAACTCACTTGCACTAGGAAAGAAAACCCAACAAGAAGCAAAGAAACCAGATGAACATATTTACACTACTTACAGAATGTACACAAGATAACTTTACAAGGTGGAGCCCTCATGCCCCAAAAATTCAGGCACAATTTTTTCTCTATCAAAAACTTTAGCCTATTTTCCCTAAAATTAATGCACATGAGTATTATGTGACACCAAATAATCAGTATTACTTTGACCAACATTGCTTATGCCACCCAGAGCAACATTTCCAAATTTGTCCCTTTCTATTAGAGGTTCCTCAAACTGAATCAAGAAGCTGAATCCTACATATTCCACATCACCGTGAGATATAAAATCATCATGAATTTTTTCATAAAACTTGAAGGTCTCATAAAAACTCTAGCTTTGACTAGGAAAATCCTCAATACATTCAGGAAAGAAAACATAATTAGGTCTATTATCAATTTTCCTTCCATAAATGTTAACCCGTTGAGGTGAGAGTAGTTCCATAATCATATCAATAAGATAAGGGGTGTCTGCAAAGAACTCCATTGTTGCTTCATACTATCCTATATGATCTTCACAATCACCTATGTCTTTAGATTTCCTTTCACTTGGGTGAAAAGGTATTGAAGTATCTACATCACCATGTAATCCCTTCTCCTCAAAATAAGACAGTGTTGTGGGAGTATCAGTGTGATCATCCTATAGTACATGAATGTCTGACCTTTTAGCCATTCCTTCAAATATATAATTCTTCACCACAAGAAAGTCAATGCAACCATATTCATCTTTATGAATATCCTCATTACATCTAGAGCTGACATCATACTCAAGAGCTTCCTTATTGGTATCTACACCTCCACACCTCTCGTGCAGTTTAGCACTTGGAAAATTAGAAGTAGCATCTTTATTGATAAAAATACCCACCTCAGCATCACTTTGATCCTCACATAGACCATCCACAATATTCCCATTGATGGAACTTTCCAGAAATTTATTATAAGTATCCTCAAAAATAGGATTGCTCTTGCACCAATAAGGATTGTCATTTGCAACTTCATCATCTGAAACATCTTCATCAAATAAAATATTTTTCCATGCATTAATTGGATGTATCTCATCATCTTTAAAATTAGGATACAAGAAATTCAAAGAGTCAGTGTACTCAAAATCAATATAATCACTTAAATAACATAAAGAAGAAATCTCACTATTATGTTCATCATTCATATCTGCAACAATTGACCCATAGTCAAAACATTTTTCACATGATGAGAACTATTCAATGCATAGGAAACACATATCTGTGAGGCTATTAACATATCCCCTACTAGAGGCAAGGGATTCCATCTCCACTTCATATGAAGAATCATATTCAATGGAAAATTCTTCAAGTTCAATCTCATTACTTTGATTCCTCATGTATACCGTGGCATTGGGATTAAGTGCATTCCCTTGATTAATAGATGTTTGATGGCTGCTAACTAAATCAACTTGGGAGGTTTCATATTGTACTTTTGTTTGCTCATAGTTTATGACATACCAATGAAGATAATTAGGCATCACCTCTTTTTTTCATATTTTTTCTCTTCATCCTCATCATTACTGTCTACATTTGTTTCTAGGTTGTTAGCCAAATGACAACATTCAACAGTCACTTGTTTTGGTTATGATGCTTCTCTTTGACTTGGTGATCTTATCCTTTGATCATCTACACCATGGAAACTATTACTCACATCATGATTAACAAATAAAGGAACATGACCATGCTCAATTATTTCCATAATATTAATCCAATCTACTACTTGGTCAAGGCTATGAGGCTTTAGATCCTCAGACCATTGGCTAGACCCTGGTATATATACTTCAAAAAAAAAATTAATGCACACTAGATCACTGGGTCTAAGACTCCTGGGTATCTCCATCAGTATATCCAAGAATCTTGAAAATAAGCCACATGGTGACTCATTTGCATGTCTCCTTATCTCATGTAACTTCTTGATAGAGAGGATTATATTAGATTTTCCTTTTCTTGGCTGATGTGAAGTTGATGCTTGTTTGCATTTTTACATTTCTTGGGAGTAAATTAGATACAACATCCATGAGGTCCTCTCCTTGAAAAATCCTTTTACCCTCTGATCTATTTGGTTTAGAATTAGGGGTAGTGCTAGAACCACTACTAGCAATTGCAGGCCCTTTCATTATTGAATATCTCAAATTGTTCTCAATATCAATGGCAATGTGATATGCCTGGTGCAAAGTTTTGGGTTCCTTGTCTCTTAATAAGAAGTTGATTTTCTTATCAAATTCTCCTAAATACACAATCAAACATTATGCATCATTTGGCCTTATATCTTCTAGAATTTCTTTGATTTCCTTTGCAAATCGAAGATTGAAAACAAGAACTAACTCCCCTTCATTTATATGGATTTCCATGAAATTATTTCTCACCATACTAGGATTCATCCTTTCACCAAATTGTTCCACAAAGCTTGTCATGAATTGACTGCATGAGGCTATGGAACTTGCTGGAAAATATGAATACCAATCCCTAGCATCTTCCTGCAAAGATTGACCAAAATGTTTCATGACAACATCTTCATGATTCACCTCATAATCCCCCATAACATCCATGAATATTTGTAGATGCTTAGAGGCTGATTCAGAACTTTGCCTTGTGAATTTGGGAAAAATTTTCCTAACATTCTTAAGGATCAAGTTAGAGAAACTTTCAATACCATTGAAGACTAATGGCATATACCTTTCAATAACAAAATCCCTTCAAGGGGATGACATGGATTTTTCACCCTGCATACTTTAGCTTGATTCTTTATAGAGAAATTTTTATCAAAGGTAATGCTCAAAAGAATAACATACTTCATGGATAGTTACAAACTTGGCATATAAGAAGTATGAAAAGAATTATTACTATTCCCTATCTTAATAAAAATTCATCTAGTAAGGAATCATCTATGCTCCTAAACCTTTACTTCTTTCTCATAAGCTTCCTTCAAATGGAATAATACTTGCTTTTAAATTTATGAGAATACTTGAAAAATTTGTAGTAGATGCTAATCTTTTTCTTGATTACAAATTCTACAAATTTCGAAATATTCTTCACAATTTAATTGGTTGTTCGAACAGATTCACCACCTCCTTTACAAAGGAGCATTTTCAAAAGCATGAAATTCTTTTAAGCAGAAATCTCATTCTAGGTCTTCTCCAACAATAGAGTCACACTCATATCCTTTGATCTTTGCTGCATTAAATCCTTTCCAAGTGCAAGAAATTTTCAATTATCTAAACAAAAATGTTTAGATCCACCAAAGTATGAATGGAAAAATACTATGACTCTATGTAATGATTCTTAAGACTTCAATCTCTAAGATCTGAATGACTCTTTGATAAGACAATCTGCAACCAGACTTTTGAGTGCATTCCCCCGTAGAGTTGTCATTTTGTTGGTGGTTTTTCCAGTGCACTTAAAGGAACTTCTAAGGAATATCCAGTTCCTATATTCAAAACTCCTAAAACTGACTGACCAACTGACAAGATCTATTCATAGACTAAGATCTTGTACACTTTAGGCTCTGTGGGGCCAAGGAGAGTATTCCTATTGGTGTTCATTTAAATTGTATTTGACAGAACACATTATTTTCATAGATCATTTTAACTGAAAGGAAAATGTCCAAAGCTTACTATGAAATTGGCTTGTTTCTAAGTAACTTTCTACCATTTTAGTAAATGCTATCCCACATGACAATGAATGCAAAATTTGTGTAAAGATTTAGGAAATTTTAAAGTAAATTCAAATTTTGGCTCTAGGCTAGCCACCATACACCAATTTGATCAACCCATTAGGTGAATCTTTAAGGAAAAATATTAGTGCCTTATTGAATTGGGCAATGGAGTTATACACACAATAATCAGTCATACATAAATGACTTTCAATCCTAATATCATGGACTACCCACATAACAACTTTTCATTATGGAGCTCACAATTTCTAATACACAATTGCTTATCAAATCCCCAACAAATAATTGTAAATCAATGACTCCATTTGAGCATTTAACTGATTACTTGAATCAAAGCAGAAAATAGAGACATACATTTGAACTAATGTTAAAAAAAAAATGAAACTATTATTAACAATTTCGTTCAAGATTTACTCAAATCCACATAAGGAGAGAAAATGCATCAGAACTAGACTTTCATTTATATTCATGAGTCAAATTTGCATAAAAATTTAAGACAATATGTATATTTTCTTCCAAAGAGAGCTCAAAATAGGCACGCTATTCTATTCCTATCATGAAATTCATATACACCTGACCTAAACCTAACCAGAATTTTTTTATCTATCTTTTCTTTTTTTCTCTTCTTCCTCTTTTTCTCCCCCCTTTCAAGTGAGGCTTGAATTCCCTTCTATATGAAAAGGGAGCAACAAGATTCAGACACAAATGTAGTTTCATTACTAATTTACTTTTCATCAAAATCTCAACTGCATTTTACTTGCATTTCAAAACCCCCACATGTTGAATTTGCAAAACATGGTGCAACTAGGTAAAACCAAAATGTAACCACCGCTAGAGAAGAGAAATACAAAGTTTCTCCAAAATTCCCTTTGTCACCATCTATGCTACAATGAACCAGATATCCAAAATTCCACGAGGGCACACAACCAACATCAAACACCAAAATGTGCCACGCATGTAAAAAAATAGGACCCCCAGTAACAACAAGTTTCATCAACACAACAATTCTAGACCCCACACAACAAATTCTTATTTACCCTTCACTCCCCCTTTTCCAGTTCCATGTCCATGGTACACATGACCACTCCTAGTGATTTCCAGAGGAGGAGAGGAAACCTTGGCTTCCTCTTCTTTCTTTTCTTTGCCTAACATGCTTCTAGTATGCCCACTTGAGGTTTTGTCCACCAACGACACAATAGATATCACTTCCTCATTAGAGGGTAGACCATCATTCAAAAGAGCTAAATACTGATAGTATTTAGAGTCGGTCTTGGTTCTAGAGGAGCAGCTCATAATGTCAATAGGTGAACGTTGATGTCCATAGGAGTCACACCCTTATCTTATTTTCTTCTATTCTCCCATGGGAGACCTCAATGGGCTCTTTCTTTTGTCATCTTCTTTTCCTGTAGCATCACCTTGGAATTGTAGCCTTCGACTAAACCTACTAAGTGTGAGTCTGGGATTTTCAGTAGAAATTTTGGCCTCCATGGCTAGAGAAACTTTTGGTGCATCAAAACCAAACCTCCAAGAACTCAAGCAAGTAGACTTCCTTACTGGTTTGCTCATTTTTCTTCTTTGGTAATTGCTCACACCTTAATAAATCACACTTATAGCTGCTAAATGTAAATGACATGAATAGCAACTATTCCTTCTATATTTATTAGGTGGAGAAATGACATTCACAATCAATGTCTAACATGCATGCATAACCCCAGCATCTCGTTGGAAGATGTACTTTCATTGTTTAATTCCCCATTTGCATGGAAATTTATAGACTATTCTTCATGATTACTAGCATTTGTGTCTCCAAAAAAATTGAGATCAACTCAATTGCTCTGCAAGATGTTAGCCATTAATGTGAGCTAGTTTCACAGAGTAAAACTAGCCATCACATGTTATTTTCCAACTTTGAATGCTATCCACCGATCTTTTGCCTTGGTAGATTGATCTAATAGCTAGCTTTTGTTTGACACCTTTGATTTCCTGAGGAACCTCACAAAAATTTTCATAACCAATGGAGTTCTTCCATGTCAGATGACACCTTCATAGTGTGTGGGCTCCATGATCCAAGTAGGCTAGGACAGGTGTTGAGATCTCATTGATCTCACTAGTCATAACCACCTTTCATTTTAATCCAACGAGCCAATGACGAATGATGAAGATCATTCCACTAGATTGATCTCAGTCACTCGTTGAAGATGTTGAGCCATATGAGTGGTATTATGGAGTGGGTCTCGCACTATACATGGACATGCATCTGCTTCTCGCCAACCTTGTTGCACTTATCTTGTTGGCACTTATCTCTCACGAGATGGTGGGGTATGGTCCAGATCTTCTCCCCAATCTTTGAATCTTGAAATTTGCACATCAAGTGATGTTAGAATTTAATAGATGGGACTTGGTCTAGCTAATGAAAATATGACCATTGGGGCTAATTACTTAAGGTTTAAGTCACTGGGTTAAAATTTAAAACTCATCTTTAGGAAAAGAATTGATATGGTGGGAAAAATGGTGACCATTTCTTTGGGCTAATGGGGTTGGTAGACTAACATGATAGATGGCTCAAGAGATGACTTAAGGGTTTGATGATCGACCGAGTAATTCAACCTAAAATTATAACATTTACATGATTTTGAATAAAATCCTACTCACTTTGGGGACAAGGGTTTAAAATGGAAACCAAGTTCATGGGAATTGAGATGGAATTCCTTAGAATTTTATAAGCTCCATCACCAACCTCACATGATAATGGGCCCCACTTGGAAAGGGGAAATGTGTCACCCACCCTCCAGCCTATTGGAATATTTCAATGAAGCTTACAACACAACAGAGAAGTGGTTAATTTTCAAGATCAAATAAAACAATCCAAATGCCTATATTGGAAGTTCAAATCTATGCATGCACAATGTTAACAACTTAAAAAGAGGCTGACCTAGGTAATTTAAGGTTATACAATTTAAAATATTTAGACTTTTGGAAAAATGAAGACTTGGGTTAAAATATTTCAAGACCCACAAACATAAGATTTAGGAAAAATATTTTAATGGTGACCGATAAGACAAGGATGAATGAGTTGGTCAAAACATGACTTCAATAGACATAAGTTATAACTTAGCCAGCTAGGGACCAACTACAAAGAGTCAAGATAGGAATAGAACAAAAGTGTTTGCCAAGACTAGGGAGTTTATGGTTTAAGCATATGAGGGTTTTGGAAGCCCTAACTTGTAGATTTAGAACCCTAAATTGGATACAATTGAGGAGTTTTAAAACCTCAAAGGCTTAGATTCATAAAAAAAATCATGGATTATAATAGGATGCACACATATTATCTCTCAAATTGGATAAAAATGATGGGCATGCAAGGGTGGCATAAAATGCCAATATTTTGGTGATTTATATGGGATGATTTCCTTCTAAACATAGAATCCAAGGGCCTTATCAGTCCATTGGGCACAAAGCCATGAAATGGGTCAACAAACTAGTTCTCCCAAGGAGAAAAAAAAAAGACATGTGTAGGTTTTCACTTAGAGGAAATCATGGAAACTAGGAACATACATTCCCTTAAGGATAATGTAGGGTGTGAAAAGCACTTCATGGAAAGAAAAATATTTACAATATGTATGTGAGATAATTTGATAAAAGAGGAACATCATAGAAATTTACCTCTATCAAAAATAGATCCTCTAAAAGAGCCTATCCCCTTCAAGTTGTAATTGTGATCTTCATTCATCTACAACCATTGAAGTAAACCATTTGAATGCAAAGGGATGCATAATGAATTAGCTTGGTGAAGAATCATCTAATTGTAGACCTTGTCACTAGAGGGTAGCCATATGATGCAAGTGTCAACATCCTCTGAAAGTGATACCTCAAGAGAAAAAATAGTAGCATGGGGAAGCTTCTCTAAAAATAGATCAACATCAAAACGAGAAACATTTGGAGATAAAAATGAAAACTCCTTACACAGGGGTGAGCCGCTACTATGGTCATGGGCCCTCTCAAAATATGCTTCTCATAAAATCTCCCCTCAAGTTCCTCTTCATTTTTTTCATGACAAGAATACTCTTGATCTCATAGCAATTTTCCCTCTCCATTTGATGGATACTTATAACAACCTCAGGCTTATAGCCTTAAATATCCACCATATCCCTTTGATTTTATATGATGTCGGGAACATGGATGTTCTCTTTAAAGTTAGAGAATATGCTTAGACCAAAATTTTCCTCCTCAACAAGTGAACCAAATTGAAAATAATTTCCCAACATGTCCAAAAAGGAAACAAGGACCTCCTCTACATGAGCACTAGGTTTATGAGAAACACACTCATCCCCTTGATCATGCAAGGTAAAATTAACATTTACAAGACTAGGAGTAAGTTTCAAAATGATCCTTTGAAAGTGACATGCTAATTTTTCTTGGATTCCTTCTTTTTTTGGCTATAGTCAGTTAATCAGAGGAGTAACATGCTATTTTTCAGATACATCCTTTGGTTGATTATGCTCTTTCAATGCTTCTTGTAGTAGATCCTTTTGAGGTGGTATGGACAAGGAATACAACATGGTGACATTTAGGTTAGTCTTCTTCATTTGATCAACTATATTGAAAGGGGGATAACTAACCTTAGGTGCAACATTTGGAACAACCAAATTCAACTTTTCTGATTAAGTGACTTGAGATTGCTCCACCATCCTATTTCTCTTACCATTAGGCTTATTTGATTGTAGAACTATTGTTCTATCTATCCCTCTAGCAACTACATCCTTTTGAGATGGTTGGGAAGATGATGCTTGGTCCATTGTGTATGAAACACAATTATTCATTGCTCTCCCCTTCAATCCAGTGTCTTGAGCTATCTAATTCACACCACAAAAGTCCTCTTGATTATAGTTAACAAACATATAGTCTCCTTGCAAGTGATCACACTTTCTAGTAGTTGTTTGATTTGCATTAAATTCTTTCCCTAATGTGGATGTCTCATTTTGAACCACCAAATCTTCTCAAACTCACCAATTTGACAAGAATTCAGGTTATGAGGTTGATTGTATTGATAACACCATTCATGTTCTTGAGATAGATTATTTTTCATTGGAACCAAGGCCTTGGAATGTCTACTAGTAGTTGTGTGTGTGTTATTCATAGGATTATTTTGATTCCACTAATTTTTCCCTTGATAAGGTAGCCTATTTTTTTGGTAATTTTAACCTTGAGGTTGATAAGTTCTGTTATTTTGAGCTTGCGACCTCTTTTCTATTATTAACCCATTATTCAACCTTTGGATCATGTTTATCATTTCTCGCACCTCCTCTAGAGATGTGGTTGGAATAGCTGGTTAAGAAATTGCAGCCACTAGACTATGAGCCATTGGGATAGAAGTCACCATTGGTCGTTGGGGAAGCTCTAAAAATAAAGGAATTGGTTACCTAGGAGCTATCTTCCCAACTTGTATCAAGCAATTTTCTGCCCTTATGGCAACATCATATGACTTGGTAAGGTGTTAACTCCCATTGACTAAATCATAACAGCTATATCACTATTAAGAGCCCTTAATAAATATAGAAAAGCATGCTCAGGAGAAGGCTTCACAAAGATAAGGATCCTATTCCAAGTCCTTTGGAATCTATAATTGAAATCACTCATGAATTCATGAGGAGCTCTTTGAATAGTTGTTTGTTGTTCTACCAAGGAAAAATGGTTGCTTTTATCTTCAAAATTCTTGCATAACTTCTCCCCTAACTAATATAAATTATGAATGAAGTTAGGTGGTAGACCTCTGTACCATTGTAATGAATTACTTTTTAGTGAATTGGAAAGTAATCTAACAACCACATTATATTTTGTTACATCATGCACTAAGCATATGTTTTCCACATCTGGGATGTTCTCTTCTAGGGTTGTGGATATATCACCACTAAAATGGGGAATACTCTTGAGGGAATTAACTGGTATATCATTTTTTGGTCTAGAATCAAGGGGCTACCACCAATAAAGGATAAAAAAGGTTAATTTTGGGTAAAGCCGGGTGGAATAATGTCCTATTTGTATGGGTGGAAGGTTTTTTAGTCTAAAATAATCTACCCACAAGTGACATAGCTTGAGCTCTAGGATAAGGACTTGTGCTTCTATTTCTTCTTATAGGAAACAAGGATTGTCTATTGCTTCTTCTAGAAATAGAAAATGAGAGTTGTATGTATTGAAAATTACCTCTAGAAGATGCTTTTGTTTCAATCCTTGGCATAAACTTGTGGTCTAATCTTGAACCAGGAGTTCTAGGTAGTAGCAACATTGCTAATTTATATGTAGAGTCCTCCCTCGATTGCAAAGTCACCAAGTACTTATTTGAGAGCCTCTTCAAGGCTGAATATTGAGAGTAGTACCACTTTCTCAATAGAATGAAATGCAAATTCTTGTCCCACTGGAAAAATTGTTGTCACATAAAATTACACCCTATTGAACAAGAGTTTAGTTTTCTAATGACAATGGAAATGACCTCAAGGTGTGGGACCTTGAAAATTGATGTGAAGACTTCGGAGATGACTAGATTCCTCTTCTAAACTAAGTGTAGATATATTGGTCTAACCCAACAAATGAAATTCCATGCTAACCTACTCTAATAGATCACAATGGAAAATGGTAGAAAGAGAAATGAAATGTGAAAGAAGGTGATGCACTAAATTTATAGTTTTTCCCTTCCTACTTCAACACAACATAATATTTCAAAGAAATAACTAAAACACCTACTCAGATATGAAGGAAAATAAATTTTACTCAAACATGCAAGAGGTAATGGTGATAGCAATTGATTTTTTTATATAAAGCTTGAAGTAACCTTTACAATGGCATAATGAAAGAGTTGTAGTCTACAAAAGAATAATATTAGAGGGGATAGAGGAAGAATCCCTAGAAAATATACAAGTGTTTCCTTTATAGTTTAGGTATAACTGAGATGAATACACTCCAACCCTAACCTAGCCAAGGTTAGTAGTTAAAGAAATATCTTCTCAAATAAATATCTATGTCATGAGAGCTTGGAGAGAACCATCCTGTACATCATCCATCCTTTGACAACTCAAATGAGCCCCAAATAATGAATATCATGAATGTAGGGATGGGGCTACCCTAAAACACCATTGAAAAACCATTTGACCAATACACCCTGATAGAGAATAATATTTTGTAGCACATCAAAGAGTAATGGCGACTTCCTGTAATCAATACAACATTAAAAAATATGTAAAAAATGATCCATAATTGATTAGATTTGATTCAACAGTTGAGGATATCATTGAACAATAACTTTTGCAAATATGGCATGAATAGGATCAAGTAGCCATTGAAGTTTGAATGTTGTCCATCAGATCGAGCATGAGTGGTTGATATGAGATTCCCAATGAAACTTTAAAATATAGTTATTGATCTCCACCTTTGAATCAGGTTCATCATTTTCCAAGAAACTCCATAACCATCATCGAAGGGACTACAATAAATCAATGTGAGTCACATTTGAGTCCCTTTGATGGAAAGAGCTCTGCCACCTATCATCTTGTGTTCATCACTCATTGTGGGAACCATCTAATCACCTCATTTCAAAATAGTGATGTGAAGCGACCAAGTGATATGTCACCATGTGTCCTTTGTACACATCAAATGCTACATTCAATCATCATCAAGTCCTACCATGCCACATGTCGCTTTCCCACTCCCTCACCAAGCAAAGAAAAGGACCTACCAAATCACTGTGAGCTATTGATTAGCTTCCATTTGTTCACACTGATGTCACACACCATCCTATCAAGATTTCAAAGGGACCATCATCAATGTCTCATAGATATCTTTCTCCTAAAAAATTTCCCTCTTGTCATCCAATCATTTAGTGAATGATGGTGATGATGCCATGTGGCTCATGCTTGTTATCCCTCCACAATCTCAAATCTGACAATGGGTCCCCCTTGAACTAGTGGGGAACAATTGAGATTCATTTGTCAGAACACATCTTAACTATTGATTTGTTTGAGCTTGATGCTTACTGACCTCACATGATAATGGGCCTTGCTTGGAAAAGGGACACATGTCACCCATCCTCCAGCCTGCTAGAATATTTTAATGAATGTTACAACATAATGGGGAAGCAGTAAATGGCAGGGATAAAATTTAACAATTCAAATACTTGTATTGAAAGTTTAAATCTACACGTGCACAATGATAGCAACTTATAAAGGGGCTTGCCTAGATAACATAAGGTTATGTGATTTAGAACATTTAGACCTAGGGAAAAAAATTAGATTCAGGTAAAAATATTTCAAGACCCAAAGACATAAGATTTAGGATAAATATTTGAATGGGGGGTGATCGATAAGACAAGGAGGAAGGGGTGGGTCAAAACATGATTTCAATGGACATAAGCTATAACCTAGCCAACCAGGGACCAACTATAGATATTGAACATAAGAATAGAACAAAAGTGTATGCCAAGAATAGGGGGTTTTGGGTTTAAGCATATGATAGTTTTGGAAGCCCTGGCTTGTAGATTCATAACCCTAAATTGGATATAATTGAGGAGTTTTAAAACCTCAAAGACCTAGATTCAGAAAAATAATCATGGGTTGCAATAGGATGCACACATAGGATTTCTCATATTGGATATAAATGATGGGAACCCAAGGGTGGCATAAAATGTCAATAGTGACCATAGGGGCACCATCTGCTTGTTAAATTTTTTATGTTGACACTAGTGCAAGCTAGCAACCCTTATGGGGTATTTTGATTGATTTTTTAAATATATGAAATATTTTTTTAACTTGAATTTTAATTTGTAATTCAATCATGAACATGTATTTTAAATATTTATGATTGTTCAGGGGAGTCAATCGAATTCCACATCAATTCCACTAGAGGGGTTTTTGAGCACTCCTCTATTTTCAAGCACCTCACATGAGGTGCAGGTACATGTATATTGTAAATTATTTAAAACTATACTTAAAATTTTGTATTTTGAATTCACTATATCAAATGTGCATGTACTTAATTATTATAAAGATTATGTCTATGAACGAGTTTACACCACCATGAGAATGTGGATCAAACAACCATTTGATGTGCAATAAAATAAAGAGACATTTGAATTTTAGTTTGTTTAAAAAAAAAATTACACATGTGTGCACAATTTGTTGTTATTTTAAAAATATTTCAAAACACCTATTGGTATACTTGAATATATATATATATACACCTAATTCAAGTACACATGTGCTTTAAATGACCTTGTAGGACTATTTTGGTGGCAATTTTTTCCTTGATGATGTCAGACCACCTCAACCAGGACATGCAAAGTAGCCTCATATGGAAAATTAAGATTTCAATTATATTTAAAGTCAATTACAATTATACATTGTGAATAACATAAATTAAATTTAAAATTGATTAATACACTCATACATGTTTAATTATTTTTCTTTTATAGCATGAGACATGTCCTCTAGCTAAGCATACAGAGATAGGTCTTGCACTAGAGCATGCACAACAACCTCTTACGATAATTTAAATATGTTAAATTATAAATTAAATTGAATTAAATAATTTTTAATCATCTTACATCTAATTTCAAATTTCTCTCTTATACGTAGATTGATTCAGATCATGTAGAGATAGGTGCAGGTGCACCAGAGCATGCATAGTAGCCTCATAGTAATTTATTACATTTCATTTGAACTTTCTTTCTCTGGTACAAAGTGATTCAGGTCATCCAAGTAGTCTACATGGTGTGAAGGAGTCTCTTCATTATAGACAATATGAGTTAGATTATTTCATGGGTTATGGTGGAATCTTCAAATTTCATGTTCCACTGATCTAAAATGCCTTTGCTTGGGTGACTTATTGGTCTGAAATGAAACTAGGGTTTAGTGTTTTATGCTACTTGGTGAGTTTTACTTAGCATATTTATTTCTCTTGTTAATACTAGTCCTTTGGTCTAATTCTCCATTGACTTGATAGGGTTGGTCTCTAGTCATCCTAAAACAACTTGAGCCCTTAGCATTCATGTCCTAACTGGCCCCTTATGCCTAGGGTTTCCTATTTACCCCGTTGCATGATTTTTCCCTTATTATTTTGGTATGAGGTTGATGTTATGATTGAAAAATTGGACATGTTTGGCCTTTACATCCTTTTTTAAAAATAATCTTAAGTCTTTTCAAGCCTCATCCATCATTCTAACTAGGCAGTCCCCTTTTAAAAATAACCTAAATTATGCATGTACTAAATTCTACCACTTAAAGTTCTTGTATCACTCATCGCAAAAAAATTATTATGCATCGAGTTTATTACAACAATGAGTGATGGACCTTTGTTTTCCTTAGCATCGTGCATCATAAAAATATTTTGTCCTTCATGTTCCACTTCAGCTGCAAGTGATGGCTTGTTACCCTTGTATTGTAGCTACCTTTTGTATTGTTGAAGTCATTGTGCCTATAAAATCTTTACAATGATGCACAATGGACTAATATTTTTCTTTGCATTGCGCTAAGTCTTGGCATCATAGGAAACTTTGGTCACTCATTTCATCTTCATCGATGAGAGATATGAGATGTAATGAGCTGTGTGCTATGATTCTGCTACTTATCAGTATCTAGTGCCCTCACTCATATTTCCCATTGGCGAAGGCCTCTTCACTTCCAAATCAACTATAGTGATGAGCGATTGTTTTGAAAAGGGCTATTGAGGCATGTGAAGTGATTATGCAGCAACTTCCTAAGGTGAAATCACTATTTTAAACCACACTTGTGAAAAAAAAAGGTGATGGTCAAGAATAGCCATAGATGATGTTTTAAATCAAAAAGATCGATAGAAGGAATTCAAATTTGAACAACTACTTGTTAGTTCTCTTGCACTAGCTATTTTTCAGACATTAATCATGTAAGAAATCCATATTTGAGCCATAAAGAGGGTGGTTTTTCATTTTATTTCACAATTACAATCATCTAGAGAAAAATAATTGGTCAAGTTTAGGAGAAAAGAGAAGATGAGCTCTAGGTGAAGGGAATTTGAGGAACAAACTGTGTGAATGAAAATATGCATATCAAATATGTAAATTAAAAAATTAAATCAAACACACCAATGAAACTTTAAATCAGAGCATAAAATAAAAGAAAAGAAATAAAACTCCATTTATGCTTCGAAGATGTCCCATTGTCCTCTATCTCCAGTGTTTTTGTTGAATCTAGCTTGCTCTCATATTTTGTGTACTAAGCTCAAAAAAATGTCTTCCTAGAGAATGAGATTTAGAATGAATGCATGCTTATGCTAAGATGTAATTAACAAAACTAAAAACTATAACTAAAATGTGAGGTTACTAAATGTAATGATTGCTAAAACTGATAAATGCTAGATGATATTAAAATAATGTGTGCACATGAATGCAAGTGTATGCAAATGTAACCAATGCTTGGATTTGCAGGGGTATTTAAAGAGTTTTTGAAAGACTCTAATTGGATGATATAATCAACAGTTGAGATCAAGCTTGTCAAGATGAACGGTGAGAGATTTTTGAAGGGTGGGAGAGAGATAGAAGGTTTCCTCCTACACAAATTTTCTCATTTAGATCTGAAGGAAAGTTTCCATTTGAGGAGTGAGTTGGGGATAAATTTCATAATTAAATAAATAAATTTATTTAGTTATATGTGAGGATGAATTTAGAAGTTCCATTAATTAAATAAGTAATATTTAATTATGTGTGAGAGATGAAAATGGAAGGTAATTAAATATTTAAAATGTTTAATTATGTGTGGAGTAAGAAAAGGTATTAAATTAAATATTTATAATATTTAATTTAACTATGAGATGAAGAGGGTGTTTGGAGGAATATTCCATTATTTGAATTCAAATATTCAAATTTAGAATAACATGATAATTAATATAAATAAATTATAAAATTTATTTAATTTAATTAAGAGGAATATGGAAGATGGTAATAATTAAATAAAGTTATTTATTTATTTAAGGTAGAAGAATTATAAATGTGAACAATATAAATAAATAATTAAATTTATTTATATGTAGATGATTTTAGAAGATTAATTAAATAATTTATATTTAATTAATTAACAAGCTTGATTAACCATGACCATTTTTAGACATATACATTTTTCCCCTCTTTGAAGTGATGTGTGAAACAAATTGCTTCAAATAAAATATTCCTACTCTTGAAATTTTCCCCTGATCAGAAAAATGTGACTGATATGCTGATGCAGGAGCATCCAGTGGTGTAAGGGCAATCTTGCATCACCCAAAAATAGTTAAATTTCAATTTTATCATTTTTTAGATGTTTTTACATTTTTGGATACCCATTTCATCATAATGAAATTCCCAATTTATGGTTTTTATTTTCTATTCCTAGGTTGGAAGATATTGTAGTTTTAGTTTCCCAGATTTGCACCTAAAAACCTTCTGAGTGGGATTTGAGGCACTTAGAGCTTCCGGATCGGCCCTGAAACTTTCCAAAATTGGTGTAGTGGATTTTGAGCACATTCTTGACTTCGATACCTTTCCAACGGTTCAAACAGTTCGCGAATCAGAGCGCCGGATCAAAAGTTATGGCCCCAGGAAGTTGGCGCATTTTCTAGAAGATACCATTGCAAATGCTCTTTTGAAATTTGAACTTCATGTTGTAAATTTTCAGTGCCAAACCGCCTAAACTCAATTTGAATGTTGTTTTGGCTCCAAACTAATGAGGATCTCTATTAATGGGCGGGTTTTTCTAATTTTGGGTAACTTTTGGGGACAAGCTCGCATATTGCAAAAGGGTTATCCTGTAGCTTTCTGTAGCTTGCATGTGTTGTAGAACTTGGGGATTTGAGATCCTCTGCATGCAAGAAGCTCCATTTTCTGAATAATAAAGTTATTCTCTTATTTGTGGGTTATTTTCTATGTCTCGAGTTGTGCCCTCATCATATGCTCCTGATATGAACCTGATATGATTTTTATTTTGATATTGATGATGCCCCCTCAGGAGGTAAATCACTGATGATGAGAAAAAAATGTTGAGTTGATGATGATATTTGAATGATGAGAGGGATGCAGTGATTTAGCTCCCAATAATTGATGTATAAAGATGCCCCTGTTGAAATGATGCCCTTTTTGATGGAAATGATGAATTGATGATGATTAATTGATAACTTTGCTTCCCAAAAATAGAAAAAAAAAGAGTAGGTAGCCGATAACTTTGTTTCTCTTGAATGAAAAACAAAGAGTAGAATGATTGATGGATTATTTGATAACTTTACTTTTGGAAAACAAAGAGTAGATGCTTGATATGACTTCTAATAAATTTTATTTTTGTGATAGAAATCAAATAGTAGATAATGTTATTCAAACATATTTATATTTGTGATTAAAGTACAAATAAGAAAATGATTTGATTGTTGATAAATTTTCTTTCCTAAAAAAGAAAACATTAAAATGATGATAGAGTATCTTGATTTGATATTCAGATAGATTGATTTAGCATTGAGTTCATGATATGAGTCACTTAGATAGAGCACTTGATATGGTTCACTTGATATGGGTCACTTGATATGGTTCACTAATACGGGTCACTGATATGGGTCACTGATATGGGTCGATGATATGGGTAGCTGATATGGGTCGCTGATATGGGTCATTTGATATGGTTCACTCATATGGGTCATTAATATGGGTCACTTGATATGGTTCACCGATATGGGTCACTTGATATGGATCATTGATATGGGTCACTTATATGGGTCACTGATATGGGTCACTTGATATGATTCACTGATATGGGTTGTGATTGCATGATGTGAGGCACTGATAGATAAAGAGATTTTGATTGACCTTTTCATAGTAGAGGTGTGTCAGAACCACATAGAGATCTTGGGATAGGAGGTAGTAGACTTCCACCACATAGGCCAACTCCATCAGGGGGCTCTAGTAGTTAGAGTTATGAGACTCGTGATATTTTTGATGTATCATTATTGATTCATTCACACATCTCGATGTATATTATTTTTGGAGCATGTACATTATTTTGGTCATATCTCATGTATCTCTCTTTGGAATTTTTAGCTTCATTGGACATTGAACATTTGTATTAATTTTTATGAGTGATGATATGGAGCGGTGATGATTTTTGATGATGTAATATGCATTTATTTTTGTATGATGTGATATGGATTTTGATATGCATTTTAATGATTTGACGATGAACATGATATGTAGGATGATTTGATATGATGATGATTTATGATGTGTACCAATGATTGCACGCAGGTGGATGACCTAGGATGTTGATTATGAAAGTATGATATGAGATATTTGATATGCTTATGAAAAATGTAATGTTTAAATGATGTGAAAATGTAATGTATGTATGGAATTTTTTTTTCAGATTGTTGCAATTCAATGCATTAATGAGGATGTGATGGAGATTGTGTTTATGAAATACATTAGAAAATGATATGTAAAATGGATCAAATTTTATGTGAGAAAATGATATAATACGTAAATGATATGAAAATGATAAATGGTGAAACAATATGATGAATGATATGAAATGAAATGATGAAAGGATGAAATGATAAATGGTAAAATATGATAATGAAATGAATGATAATGAAATTAGTGATAATGAAAGGAATGAAATGTTAATGAAATGAATGATAATGAAAATAGTGATAATGAAAGGAATGAAATGTTAATGAAATGAATGATAATGAAAGAAATGAAATGTTAAAACAAAGATAAAAAATATGAAATGGTAATGAAGATGATAAATGGGATGCAAATATGTAAAGTGAAATGATAAGAAACTGACAAGATGTTAACGATATGAAGATGATAGATAATATGAAATTGGAAATGATATGAAATACCTAATGGAGAAAATGAATGATATGAAATGATAAAGGATGAATGATATGAAGATGACAGAAAATGAGAATGATCAATGGCATGCAATAAAATTATATGATATGAAAAAATGATAAATGAAATGGGAATGCATAATGATGGATAACCGAATGATAAAGTATCAAAATGATGTACCAATAAATGATAACTGATAATGATAAAGAAATGATGAGAAATGATAATGAAACAAATGTCCAAATGTCTTCCACAACTAGTCGAAAGAGACATGACAACTGTTGATATCCTTTCAAAGCTCTGATGCAAATCTAGTATGTAGATATGTACAATGATCTAAATGACATGCAACTAAATAGACCAACCTTTCGTTGAGCCTTTTGTTAGCTTTCTTGAATCATCATAGAGCATTTTAAAATGTTGGAAGTATGTACAAACATTAGAGGGTAAATTAGCACCAATGATGACCTAAGTACAACTTTCATGATTTTTGATATAGCAAGTAAACACAAGCATCAAGGTATAATTGAACCAAGATGACCTGAGTATTTCTTGCATAAACAAACAAAGATTAACCATTTTCTGATGCAAATGTGGAACTTTCGTGAATGATACCCTATAGACATCATGTCTTGTGACATATTTGCACCAAATTGATAGTTAACCTTAAGACAACAGACAAATAAAAATCATCCTCTTTCCTTGCCACTCTAGTTTAGTACATCATTGAGTGTACTCTAAAGAGATGATATCAAAAATAAAAAAAACCATTGTTCAAAATATAATATTGCTATTCCAAACATTGTTTAGATTTTAGATCATCTAGATATGAGTCATGATATGGTACCTGCTGAAAACTGTTGTGATACAGATCAATGATTGGATAGTTGTTCATGTGATTTGATTATTTGTTCGCATGATTTGATTTTATGTCATTGTCTAGTTGTTTTTGTAAAACCTGAAAGTTGGTTGCTACCTATATGTCAGTGTTTTCCCCCAGTATTAATATAACTTGTTGAAATGAATATGTATGATAATCAAGCCATGGTAAGACGTTATTGCTCTAGGAAAATGATGGAATCATGATGCTGGTATGGCCCTAAGATGATGGAAAGATGTGCGAAAATGAAGGCTAAAAGGCTAAGTGTAGAACATGAACTAATAGATGGAGAGCTACAAATAGCGTATGTTTGCCATATTTTCACTATTTGTTTTTATTTCATTTTTTTTATTTCCCTTTTTTTTTTCTTTTTTTTTATCTTGTCAATAGACTGCCTGTGGCCAGGTTTTCACCCTATGATGATTTGATTTTTTTGTCACTACCGATATACCTATCTACCATGTTTTCATTAGGGTAACCATTGTTTTAGGACATTTTTTGTTATTTTTGTGATTTCTTCAGGACTTTTTCTGATTTTTTGTATTTTTTTAGGACTTTTTCTGATGTTTTTGTATTTTTTCAGGACTTTTTCTATTGTTTTGTATTTTTTTCAAGAATTTTTATGTGCACTCCAAAGCTAGATATAGAATTAATGAATGTCAGATCCGTAGACTGCCTTGATGATGTCGCTCTCTTGTGTGGATGACCATGTTGGATGAAAGGACCTAATCAAAATAAGGAGTATGCGTGGAAAAAATGAAGGACGATAAATGTAGCAAATGGAAGAGGCTAGGGTAGGATCCCTAATGTGCACAATACATGGGCCATTAGGCTTTAGTCAAAAAAGAGCTTGGGCAACCAATGAGTTATAGTATGTGAAGGGGTCATCGTCAAAGACACATCAAAAGACATCACCAATGGAGATGTAATGATATGATGGGTATGTGAACATGGATGGATGGAAAGGGCTATATGGTATGATTGATATTGAGGTGGATGGAGACCTTAGATCAAAAAATTATTTCTTTGATTTTCTTTCTTGATAGATTCCCCTAGTGATTTTTGAGGGAGAAGCATGTTTGGAGATTGAATTTTGCCTACTTTTATGTTTGAATTTTATTTTTGATTTGTCCAATAGCTTTTGATTTTGGCTAGTGGACTTGTATGGATCTTTCTTTATTTTTTATTTGTCCAATAGCTTTTTATATTGGCTAAGGGACTTTTCTTGATCTTTCTTTCCTTGCAAGCTCTCTTTTGATTTTAGATCTCCCTTTGAAAAAGGAACTTTGACCATTGATTCTTGAATTAACTCATTTATATTTTCTTTGAATGATACTTTTTGATCCATGTCTATAAGGTGGATGGATGTAGATGAGATGGAAGGAGTAGTGATGTCATCAATAGAGTCTTTGAGACTATCCTTTTTGGTAGGACTAACATCAAAGGAAGCTTGCACATCCTTAGCAACTTGGCAAGATGGATTTGCAGAGGCCACAATAGGAGATTCATACCCTAGTCCAAGGTAGGTGGAATGGAAATATGATGGTTGGATATCCTCAGCGGGATCATGATCAAAGAGTGGGTTATCATAGAAGTTTTGATCAAATAGTGGATTATCAATTATATGAAAATATTGAGTGGTAGTAGATATGGAATAGGTAAGTGTATCATCAAGATCCCAAGTGGTTACAATCTCAGCATGGTCATGTTTTTGTATTCCTTTTGTAGTTGTCTCAACATCATTATTAGAATTCTTACCCTTCTCAACAATAGTAGCAGTATCTTTTACTAGAAAATTGTCCAAACGATATTCTCCATTTCCCAGATCATGGACTTGGACCTTCGAATCTAATATTGCAATGGATGAAGTGGATGTTTTTGAAGATTCAGGATCAGTACATGCTTGAACTTATGTAATTCTTTACTTTTGCTAGGGATGGTGATCTTAGCTGTAGGACTGAGATTATGACAAGGTACGGAAGGATTTAGATCTCCTTGTATGGTAATTTCAACTCCATCATGAGGGAATTTCAAGCATTGATGGTATGTAGACGACACTGCTTGCATTTCATGTATCCAAGGATGACCCAACAAGATGTTGTATGCAAGATCATGGTCTAATACTTGACAAAAAGTATTCTTGATAACATGTCCCACTCTGATCAGTAGCATGATTAAACCCTTGGGTGCTCTTTCCTCATCATCGTAGGATTTAATATTAATCTTTAGATTCTAGGATCAATGGAGTCCTTAGAAAATTGTAAATCCTTAACCAAATTCATGGTACATATGTTCAAACTAACACCTCCATCTATTAGAACCCATCTAACACAAAACTTGTGGACCATGACTTCCAAGTATAATGATGAATTATGGGGATGAGTTATGGAAACATCATATTTTTTAGAGAATGAGAGGCATGTGGGTGAGAAAACTATCCCACCATGGCTTGAAATTGATCCACATCCAGATTAGTGGATATAGTTGTTTCAACCAGGGCCTTTTCTAGAATTTCCTTGTGCTGGGGAAATGTTCAAGAGTTTTAAGATGGAAATCTGAGCAAGAATTTTTTGAAGTTGATTGACTAAGTCATACTGATGTTAAGGTAGGGGCACAGTGGATTTTGAAGAAGCACCCTTTAAGACAACTTTAGCTTGTTCCCTTGTTGTTGTGTTGGCCTCCCTATATTCCATCTTTTCCTTGAATTTTATAACATTGACCCACTCGTCATGAGTGTATATATGATTAATTATATGATCATCTTTGATATGATTCACACTTTTTCCAGAAGACTCACCCTTTTGATAATTGGGTAAAGGATTACAAAATGCTTGGCGGTGTTCATTCGATTATTAGTGTCCTTCTACCTTAATGGTGTCATTTTCTATCAAGTCTTGGATTACATTCTTCAAGGCTTGACAATTATTAGTGTGATGGCCCTTGCATTGATGATAATCAAAATAGTATGCATCATTCCATGATGGAGGCTTCACACTGGGTTCTTAATTTCATTGAGGCGGTAGGGTGATAACATTCTTTGCCATCAACTCTTTAAGGGAAGATTCTAGAGATTGACCTAGTGGAGTAAAATTTCTTCTATTGGAGAAGAATGAAGATCATTGTGGATTCGTGTTTGAGGTATTGCCTAAGGAATTTTTGTTGTTATTGTTTCCATGGTAACCTTTATTGGGGGTGAAATTTTGATTCATGGTATTCCTCAGAGGAGGAGGGTTGTTTCCTTGATTTGTGACTAAATTGACGTTGTTATAGTTATTGTTGTGGGGGGCACTTGGAGCACTAAGAACAAATGGCTTAGTCGATACATGATTTCATCTACAACACCATCATTCACCACGTTTTTTTTGTGGGTCCATAACTTAGATTTGTTGTTGTGGTGATTTGAAGAGCTAGGATTGTCTTTATAAGTTTTATTATCCCTCTTTGGACCAATGCACTTTCAATGGTGATGGCATTTTCAATCAATTTCTGAAAAAGAGGGAGTACAATGAAGATTAAGACGATAGCTCATCTCTTGATCTAAGTTGTTTATGAAAGTGGTGATCTTTTCCTTTTCAAGAACATGACATGGGTATCTAGCAAATAATCTTCTCCATCTTTTAAGAAACGTAATAAATGGTTCACTAGGTTTCTGTTTAGCTTTACAAAGATCAATCATGGTTATTTGATGTTGTATGTTGTAGGAATATTGTGATATGAATTCATTAATCAATTCCTCAAATTTCTTGATGGGTGGTGTGATTTTTGATAGTCATTCCATAGATTGGCCTGCAAGACTCCTAGGAAACAAACGCATCAAGTATGTCTCCTCATGAGAAAACTCTAAAGTCACGTTTCAAAAGTCTCTAATATGATCAATTGGATCTGATTTACCATTATAATGATCAGACTTTGGTATTTCACAATGTTTGGGAAATGGGATCATGCTGAGACGCCGATCAAAAGGATAAGGACATATGTCATCAGGAGCGTATGTATTTGTTGTGGCTCCCCCTTTTAGATCTTTAATTTGTCCTTGTAGTGCTTTAGCTTGTTGAGTCAAGGTACTAAGATCAGACATTAGTGTTTCCTCAGGAATACTTTTTATGTTTTCAATATCAAAGTCATGAGGCAACTTAGCTCCTTTATTAGCTAGATACAAGAAATATTTCTCTTTGTTGTGCTCTAAAATATTTTCAAAGGCTTTGTGAAATTTGGGATCTTGCTCAGCCTCTCTAAGACATTCTTCATCTTGTTCATCATCACTATCTACATGGGTTTTGTTCATGTCTCTATATTTGTGTAATGGATTTTCTTCTCTTTTACCCATGTCGTCATCAAAAAGGGGATGTCAACTCACTCTATAAATGGGACTACTACTCTCACCTTCCTCTTGAGTGCTTCAAACATGATCTTCTTGTTGAATATCCTCTTTTATCTTATTGTATTGATATCTTGTGAAAATAGGCATATGATTTTGAAATGTTCTTCTAGACTTAGATCACAAGTTTATAAGTGAAAAAATGATGATTTCTTGATCTAATAAGATGAAAATCTTATGATATGATCATTTGAGACATTCCTAACTCTTGATTGTGGCTTCCAATGATGGAGGATATCAAAATCCTATTGGGGAAGTCGAATCAAAAATCTAAAACTTGTTTGAGAGATGCACTTTTAAGATTTAATCTTTGTTTTCGAAGAATAATAAGTCTATCAAATGGCCTAATTCACTCACTAAAAAATTTGACTGGGATGTGTGGGATATTCAATAGAAGGTTGTGGTAGATAATCAAAGTTGAGAGGTTCATTGTGATTGTGTCATTGAGATAGAGCTCTTCTCTGAAAATAGGCTCATGAATAAAAAGGCTCTACAACATACTCGTCAGTAAATCCCCTAGCAAAATCTTGATGCCTATGAAGAAACTCACAGTAATGAACCAAGACGTTCTAAGTTTTATACAAAAACTTTCTTCGTTGAAAATTTTTCTTAGGCTTCTTGATCCTATTATCAAATGATTTCCTAAAAAATGTAGTGCCCTCCGTTTTCGGTTGTCGTTGATGTCAAGTAAGTTGTTGTTGGTAATGTCATGATGATGTGGTGATTTTATTATTTAATTTAATTTTAAGGTTATGAGATAACACTAATAATATGCTTGGATTTGATTAATAAAGTTAATTTAATTATAAGGTTACTTGTTTTATTTGGAATTAAATAAAGAATTAGATTCAATAATAAACATTAATTTAATTATCTCTGGGAGTAAGTTATTTAAAGTAATCGGATTAGATGAGGAAAGGTAATTATCTTTTAATGATTAAATTCAATTAATAAATTTAAAAGTGAGAAAATATTAGAGAGGATTAAATATTAAAATTATACTTAAGTTAAAATAAATTAAGGTGAAAATATTTATTAAAATAAATATATTTTATTGTAACTAAAAGAAAGATTAAATTATTAAATATTTATTTTAATAGTTGATCTATTTGGTTCATATATTAAAGAGTCAATTATAAAATAATAAATAAGGGTAGTGGCTGGCATTCAATCATAACTGTTGGAAGTGCAGCGGTCTGATCAAATTATAATAAGTGATGGAAGTCGAACGGTTCCCCGATGGGAGTGGAAAAGACACCGTGAAACAAATTATAAACAAGAATTATTTTGGAGGATGGGGGGTGAGCTTGGAATCGGGCGGATGGTGTAAACCTGGCGATCATCATCACTATGAAGTTTGTAACTAATGGGAATTCGATTAAGGTCAGATCTTAACTTTATTCTCTTACTATATCAAACCTCTCTTCTTGTTCTGTTGTTGCCTTCTAGCCTCTGGAGTTTTGGAATTCACCTGTCTTGCTTCAAATTATGTAGATCGATTTTGTAACTGCGGTTGTTATGCACAAGTTTGGAGTCCAACTCTAATATAATCTTTCTCTCAGCTATTCCTTGTTAGCTATTACAACCGTGCTCTGATCTTACCCATATCATTCTAGCTGTCCTTGGAAGTATACGCATTCACAAATGTATTGTGCATTACAGAGTCTTTGCCTTGTTTTTGATGACCAATGGTTGTATCCTCAATTTGAATTCTTATGGGGTTTGAGGAATGTTCTAATCCTCCTTTAGACTTGCCGCACATGCAGTCTCCCCTAAATTCGCATCTTTACTCTACTTTTGTTTTCCCTTTTCTCACTGTGTGCCTCGAGGACTAATTTTTACCCGATTAATTGTATGTTATATTATTCATATATTTTAGCATATATATAGAGCAATTATATTACATACTGTGCTGTGGTGGATACTGATATAAAGGAAAGTTAAAGTTTTATATAATCTCCCCATTTTCGTTATCAACCTGTCACAGCGACGCATTTGAATATGGTAGGGTGTATAGATTTAAATAAACTCTTTGATTTCATTGACAACCAGTCTTAGCTAAAACACACGAACTTAATAGGAAGCTTGTAGATTTAATTAACCTGCTTGATTTTTTTGTCAATCTATCGCAATTGCTACACTTGAAAATATTATTTATCCTACTCTTAAGACATGTATTTGCACCTCACCTTTCCCTTCAGTCTTGCGGATAACACTTGAGATTTGATAATAATGCAAGTAGATGGCGATATTTCCAAATTCCAATATTCACTTTCTATTATGCTCAGCATCCTATCTTAGTTACATCATTTAGAGTAGAGGCATTGTGCAGAATTAAATATTCTCCCTAAAACCATTGGAACCCATCATAGCTGCAACGTTTAGACTTGCAAAGGTGGAGTAAATTAAATAATCTCCTCAGGAGTATTTTTTCTAGCTGCATTTCGCTTCTTATTTCTTTCCAAGGCTGCGCACCTCCTCATCACAGTCATCTTTATCTGTTCTTTATTTCACCATTTTTGTGCATCATTTATAGTCTTGGTTGTATGAGATCAATGGATTAGCACAAAAATGATAAATGGGGCTATCGATTATGCATTTTATTGAAAGTTTCTTAAGCCTTTTCAACAATCTTCTTGCGTGTGTTTAATACCTCTTCATCCCATGTGATGATCTCTCTTCATGTTCTCCTTTCGAATAAGGTCTAAGTTTGGCCCTCACACCATAGTTATATCTTAATATTTCTTCTCTCTTTTTCCTTGTGGACAACATACAGTGGTTGGTTATCATGTAAGATAGGAGTCATCATTAGTGAAATTTGGGAATTTTTTTTTATACTCTAGTTTCATGAATTGATTAGTATGTGTATATGTTTTAGATGATAGTCACTGTTCCAGGATATTGCTAAGTTCGTTGTAGTTTTAAAAAGTTCAAGTTGAAGTGATAGTAGGATTCATAGGCAGTGATCTAAGTATAGTATAGTCCTATAGTCATATTATATATATATAGGTAATAATCTGGTAGAAGGCATTTCAAACAATAATCTGTTCTTCATAGATGTATAAATGAATAACAAAATGTTCTCATTTCTCACCTTAGTTATATTGAAGTGAATATTGTATTTATGTTTGTGTATGTAGAAATTGATGAAAATTGTTTTGTAACAAAGTGATTCCTAGATGAATAAATGAGAAATTCGAATAGCAAGGAAGATAAATTAACTTAGTATATTTAGGTGTCTCTTTGGTAGTTCTTGGAATCATGGTGTCTCTTGGCTTTAGGTGAAATATGTGGAGGTTGTGTGTTCGTAGAATTAGAGGTTGAATGTTATATGCATATAGCTATAGGGGAATGGAGTCACTACTATGATAAATGTGTAGTGAATTAGATATTAAAATATGTCTCTTCGTTTTCTTTAAATGGACTTGAATGATGTCTCAATAATTGAAGAGATAGGATATAAAGGAAGCCTTAAATGCTAGTTTAATGTTATCACTTTTTGTAGATTAGAAGAAAGAGAATGATTAAATAGTTTAGATGATTAATTGAGTAATATTAAGGTAGTTCTTGAATTATATCATCGTAAAGTTATTAACTTGTTTTATATAAAGGGATTAAGTAATCTTGAAAAATAGGAGAGTGATAGAATTAGGAATGGAGATTGTTGTTATAATGTGTAAATTGGACTATATTTATTTTAATTTGTGTTTGGAAGAGTATACTTGTGATTAGTGTCTTATGGCTTAAAAAACATTAGGTTTTATCTTCACTTCGCAATATTGTGATATTCTTAAATGTTGGAAGTGATTGATCTTTAAAATAATGTTCTTTTTAGATTGTTTCAAGTTACTTCTTATTGAATGAATGGTTATATTGTTTTTGAATGTGTGGATTTATGGATTGTTTTGTTAGACCCTTTCCATGTGACTTTTCGTGAGTTGATTTTGAGTTGGAGATTTTCTCTCATTTAATTTATGTTGCTATTTGTTGGGAGCCCATACGTTTTCTTTTGTTCTTTACCCTAAGTGGTAAATCAGTTTACGTTATCATTGTCATGATTGATAGTTCTGCTTGAGTTGTTAATGAGTCAAATTGAAAGGTTCTTTGAGTTATGGGTATTCCGGGAGGAGAAAATAGAGGTTTCCCTTGGATTTCCGATTTAGTTCGTATCGAAGTTGTTGATGTTGTTTGAATGAAGTTGTTGATCTTATTTTGGTGTATTCACTCATTGTATTTAAATTGAAGATAGTTCTTGTGGCCTTGCAATTTTTGTTGTCAGTTCTTTGATGGGGAAACCCTAGTGTAAACTTCATGAGAATCTTCCAGAGGCTTGCTTATTTTTATTGTTGGTCAATGTTCCTCTTTTTATGTTCCTTTGAAGTGGCAAGTGTTTTGGTATCTAGATTTTGAAAGGGTTGTAAGAGAATTGTTGAGACTCTGATTTTGTACTTGTTAGCGAGATGGGTAATGCCTCGCATGCTTTTATGTTGTGATTCTTTGCTCAAATTATGATGGTACAACCCTTGGTTTTTATGTTGTTGGGTCTCTAGGGAGAGTGGCTCCTCGTGGGGGCCGGTGCCCCGTTTAAGTGGAAGGGCACAGGATAACCCACGAGTGAGTTAGTAATCAAGTGAAAACCTAATAATTAACTTAGGAGGGTTGGGTAGTAATATCATTATAAGATTTTAAAAATGGATGCCTCATCTTCATTAGTGCTTTTGCAGACTAATGGAAGGCTGAGAAGGCCGTGGTTGGCAAGGTCGTGATCTCATCTTCATGAGAGGTCTACGGCTTCGCATGAGTCACCCTATGGACCGGCGCCTCCAGTTGGGAGGAAGGGCACAGGACAGCCATAGATGGGACCGTCGCCTCCAGTTGGGAGGAAGAGCACAGGACAGCCCATGTAGGACTATATGATGACACTCTCCCCTAGTTGCCCATGTGTTTTACTTTATTGTGTTCCTTTGGAAGTAGGTTGTGGGAGTTGGTTTAGATTGTTGATTTATGGATTTATATTGATTTGTGATTTTTGCCTTGATATATCTTTGGTGTATTTTGTGGTCTTGTATGATCTCATTGATATTTGACTTATGACCTTGTACTCTTATGATATTGTGATATGATGTTATTGTATTGTTTAATTGCAATTTGGAATTGTATTATGTTTATTAATTCAGTTTGATTTGGAAGTGTTTCATGGTCATCCTTTCGTTACTTGTTTACTAGTCATTGCTTTGATTTATGTGATGAGATTTATGATTTTAATTTATTTTGAAGACTCTTGGATGTTGTTGATTAAGTCATTGTAATCCTTGAGTTTTATGATACTTTTGTATGTTGTTAAGTCTTGTGGTTCCCTATTTGGATGTTCTTGGTTGATGTCTCTTTCTTGTTAGCTCCTAGCATGGGGGGTGGGTCTTCAGACTCACATGGTCAGGTGGAATGTGCTAAGCACCCCATTGGGTCCCCAGTCGAGGATCGAGAGGTGCGAATTGGTGTTGTTGCAACGACTCCAGAGTTGTATTTGTCTTGGATCCAATTATGATACTTTGTATTCATCTATTTATTTGTATCATGCTATCTTGTGTATGGTTTCCATTTATGTTTGTAAACACTTTTGTATCTTTGTACCTCTTGAACATTGTACTAAAATGTAACATGAAATCTTGTGTGGATATTGGCCATGGTAGTTGTTATTTAATGTGTTAAGTTAATCATGCATGTATGTATTACATTAGTTAATGTTTACTTTGTTATGGATTATATCTTTAGCTTTTATTCTTTATTGTCGTTGTGTGGATCTAAGTTGCGTAATGACTCCTCGTGTACCCCAAGGGATGTATGTGCTAATGAATCTACTTAAATGAAATTCATGTCATGACTTAATGTGTATTACATGTATGTTATGTTTACTTTTAGAAAAAATAAAAATAAAAAATTGTGTAGTAATTATTGTTTAATTGTCCTTTGGGGTTCACACGGTGGGGCGTTACAAAAAACTTGGTTGATTTCCACTCTCTAAGCATGAGAGAAATGTCGAGATGCTACTAGACCAAGGATGTTATAAACTCAGATATGTCAAAAGTGAAAATTTTGGAAAATGAGAGATGCACTACTTTGTGTCCTATATGTGCTGTAGAAATAGGCATATGCACTAGAGAAAAAATCAAATGCACTACAACAGACCTCAGATGCGCTTCAGAAAATGGTTTTTTGATAGTGACCCAAAAACTGTTTGCAGAATACTCAACCTATGTGCTAAAATAGACTCCAAATGCACTAAACTAACCAGTGAATGTGCTAGAACAAACCTTATATGTGTTAAGACACTCCCTAGATGTGCTAAAATAGTTTTCCAAAATAATTTTCTGAACAATTGAGAACAGTTTTCAACTGAATTTTTGCATGTTCATTTTGGATGATCTTTTATCCGAGTTAATGTGATGGAAGACACAACAAACATTCTAAAAAAAGTTGTTTTTTAAACCCTATACTAAACATCAAGTGTATGATCAATTTTTTTTTCAAAAAGTGTTTTCATAGGTTTAGCACATGAAAGACAATTCAGGTAGACTCACTCTTAGTACTCAAGTAGGTCATCCTACTAATAAACAACCCACATCTTAGAACTATGTCGACTTACACAGCCATGTCACCCCTGAAGGGGTGCCCGTGTTTTTGTCTTTTCCAAGTGTGTACTTAGAGTGATGGAAGTGGATACCAGATCCCCTAAGAAAATGGTCCTTGGAAGTTATATGGTGAGTGTCTTGTGGGAAGATTCTTCCCTCCCCTTGCACTGTGATTATTACGATGTTTGGAAACTGACTTCGGCTGGCTACTACACTAGGTTCTGAGTAAGGGTTTCCATTCAGTGCAGAAATAATAAAATCCCTTAGGAAACCTCCCAACCTTTAGAACAAAGGCTTTGGGGATGGTTATCTTGCACACTACCGACAAAAGAGGGTTTCCCCAAATTTGCTTTAAATTTTATAGTGGGGTGGAATAGCCTAGCTTTGGCTTGAACCCACTTGATTCATTCCTCATCTTGGGTGAGTACTTTTTCCCACAAGAGCAGGCCCTCTAAAGGATGTAATAAAGCAGTAAATTAGCATGAAATTGAAAAGGAAAGTCTAGTATTCTAATCACCCAGCTAAGGGGAGATCATAGACCTATTGCCATAGACAAAGTAAACAAATGGTTCTTTTTAAAACCCAAATAACAATTATATAATCTATGTGAAGATGTTGCTTCACAAAAAGCATGCGATTCATTTTAATTGCAAAAATCATTGTGTGGTGACTATCCTAGATTGATTCATTTTAAATTCCATATCTATCCTAGGGTTGCTTCTTTTTAACCAGATCTGACTATCCTAGGGCTGCTTCTTTTTAACCAAAGAATTTTTTGTCTGTGGAAGGCATTAGACTCAAAAATCTATTTAATTACAACTTGTTAGTGCTAAAATATTCTACATATGCACTAAAATAAACAATAAATGTGCCAAAACAAATATGAAAAGTGTTACAGAAAATTCTATATGCACTAAAATGACTCCTATATGTGCTAATCTAGGAAGGCAATTTTATATTTTTTTACAATGTTTGTAATTAAATGAAATAAACATATGTGCTATTCTATTTCTTGGATGCGCTGAAATAGTCCCTGGAAGTGTCGAAACAGTTTTTGGATGCACCGAAAAACCTATAAAACACTGTTAGAAATCCTGCATGCGCTAAAGAAAGCCACATAAGCGCTAAAATGGGAATTTTTGATGGAAATCTGAATTCTAGAACACAAAAACCTATCAAAAAACCTACAAGTAAATGTTAAAAATGGGGCATAGGCCCCACGGTGGGCACCAAAAATGTGTGAATGAAAATATGCATGTTAAAATGTGTAAATTAAAAAATTGAATCAAACACACCAATGAAACTTTAAATCAAAGCATAAAATAAAAGAAGAGAAAGAAAGCTCTATTTATGCTTCAAAGATGTCCCATTGTCCTCTATCTTTAGTGTTTTTTCTGAATCTAGCTTGCTCTGAAATTTTGTTTACTAAGCTCAACAAAATGTCTTCCTAGAGAACGAGATTTAGAATGAATGCATGTGTATGCTAAGATGTAATTAAAAAAACTAAAAATGATAGCTAAAATGTGAGATTAATAAATGTAATGATTGTTAAAACTGATAAATGCTAGATGATATTAAAATAACGTGTGCACGTGAATGTAAGTGTATGCAAGTGTAACCAATGCTTGGATTTGCAGGGGTATTTAAAGAGTTTTCAAAAGACTTTGATTGGCTTATGTAATCAATGGTTGAGATCAAGCTTGTCAAGATGAACGATGAGAGAGAGATAGAAGGTTTCCTCCTACACAAATTTTCTCATTCAGATATAAAGGAAAGTTGCCATTTGAGGAGTGAGTTGGGGATAAATTTCATAATTAAATAAATAAATTTATTTAATTATATATGAGGATGAATTTAGAAATTTGCATAATTAAATAGGTAATATTTAATTATGTGTGGAGTGAGAAAAGGTATTAAATTAAATATTTATAATATTTAATTTAACTATGAGATGAAGAGGGTGTTTGGAGGAATATTCCATTATTTGAATTCAAATATTCAAATTTAGAATAACATGATAATTAATATGAATAAATTATAAAATTTATTTAATTTAATTAAGAGGAATATGGAAGATGGTAATAATTAAATAAAGTTATTTATTTAATTAAGGTAGAAGAATTATAAAAGTGAACAATATAAATAAATAATTAAATTTATTTATATGTAGATGACTTTAGAAGATTAATTAAATAATTTATATTTAACTAATTAACAAGCTTGATTAACCATGACCATTTTTAGACGTATACAAAAACTACTGGTTTTCTTATGTAAGTTAAATTTTATGCCTCTACGAGTAATTTTGTAGCACTAGGCAATTTAGGAATTGGGTAGATTGCTAGGGTTTGTGGTTGGGGTTGTTATTTCTTTGTTCAAAAGAGGAATTGTGATTTTTTTATGTAGGATTTTGGGGAGTTGAATAAAGCTGATTAAATTTAAATATAAACCGTATGAATTTAGAATTAAGACTATAATTCTAGATTATTTTGAAACCATAGTCCTATAAGGCTATGCAAAATGAGTGAGCCTAGTGAGTCTACTGTTCAATCTAAGAGAAAACTGAAACAAAAAAAAGTCAAAAGACCAAAACCCTAGGATGAAAAACCTAAGCCAGATGTGCTTGAAGCATCTGCAAATAAAAGAATTGTGAAAAGAGACTACTCTAGGTTTATGGAGGATGCTTCTAAGAGTCCAACTGTAGAGGTTAAACTAGCTAGAAAGAGGAAAACTGTGGAGAGTGCATTGACCATCCATTTTCAAGACTTGGATTCTAGGGTTGGTGATGTTGTGTTGCCACAGAGTGGTTGGGATTTGTTTCTATATGCTTTCAATAGGAGTTTTTCTAGTCACCCTACTTGGACCATCTTTGGACCTATGATATTGGCAAGATGGTTTTCCCAAATGTATTTGTGGACATGGATTTGATTCTAGAATTAGCAAGATGTTATTACCCTAAGTATAAGGTAATCAAGAGGTTCCTAGATGGAGCTCCCATGCTAGAGATTTCAAGAAGCTATATAGTTGAAGTTTTAAATTTGAACCCATCTGCTATTGAATCAATCAAATTTCATGCACTATATAATGAGTATGAGTAGATTAAATTTTCATACAATTTGTTTTTTTCCAAGGAATAAAAGGCATGACCTAAAAAGGAATGGTGTATCATTCAATCCTAAGGAGTTTGATCCATTTGACTATGATGATTTTGAAGATTATCTTAAGAATATAGACTATGCATTGTGTCATGTTTTGCATAAGAATTCTAACATCAAGATGGATGTAGCTCTCATGGTTATGGAAATTCATATACAAAACAAATATTAGAACAAGACTTTAATTATGCTTATTACATTGTTGAGTAACTACACGATGATTTGGTAAAATTGAAGGATGCGAGGCCTCCATTGTCTTGGAAACACTATTCTTTTTTGATGCACATGTTGTTTTGAAGAGGAAAAAAGGTGTGGAGAAATATCATGACATTAAGAGAAAGAGATAATATGGATGATGAGTTGCTAATACAAATGTGGACCCATATTTGGGATGCACATTGTCCAGATTTGAACTATGTTGTGTTTTGCAATGGCTTCAGATTTAATGTGATGGACCAATTGGTCTTCAAGCCCATATATAGGATATTAAGAGGTTTGAAGGAAATATTGAGGCCTATGGAGTTCAAAGAAAATACAACACAAACTTTCAATTCAGGGGACTGGTATTTGCATACTAATTACACTACAATTAGGATATATGGATCCCCAGTGCCACCCCACCAACTACCTATGTATGTATCAAATATATATTCATTTATGGAAATAATGTGGTAGTTGGATGCCATGGATAAAGAGCACTATAGAAAATAAAAGAATGCATCATTGGTAAACCCTAAGTGTGGATTTTATATATTTGAATGCATGTCAAAGGAAGCTATTGAGAGGTTTGGTTCCCTCTTAAACAACCATAGGATGAAATAAGATATCATAAGATATTATGATCCAAAGGGAGTCATTGATACATAGAGAAGAGCAAGAGGCTTGTCTGGAAAACATCATTTCTTATATCAAGAATATGTAATCAAGAATTATTTTTTTGATGCTGAGGTTGCATAGAGGAAGAATTAATGGAGAAGAATATGTGCCATTGAAGAAAAGATGCTAAAAGAGAACCCCTTTTATGTGAGAACGTACTCTAAGATATGGGATAAATATGTGCAAGCTAAACTAATCTTAGGGGACTTCAAGGATAAAATTTTCTTTGATAAGGTTAAACATGTTGAGGTAAAAGCCAAAGTTGCTAGGGATCAACATGATGCAAAGGTAGGGAGCCAACTAGCTCAATCCTCAGCTCAGGGAAGTCGAATGAAAAAAAGAGAGATAGGGAAGAGACCTCAAGTCACCCCATTGGTGAATTACTCTAAGATTGAGAAAGGTGGTGAGGGTTATGCCCCTGAAGAATCTGCTAAGCATGTTCCAATGGAACAAGAGTTTGACCAAAGTTTCCCTTATCCTGAGAAGGAGGATATTTTAAATATTGAAGTTCCTACTAGTAGGATTATTAACTAGAAATATAATGAAGAAGAAGAAGAAGAAGATGATGATGATATTAGGATAAATATTTGTAGGGATTTTATGAGCGATGACACCTTTGTCCAAAAAAAGGAATTCAAGGATTTTTTCATCCAATTGAGAAGCTTTGATATAAAGAAGAGGATAGAAGAAGCAAAACCAAGTGTTGATCTTTCACTTCAAGAAGAATCTAAGGAGGAAGAAAATAAGATTATGAAAGATATGGTTGCAATAACACCTCAAGAGGAAAGGGACCTAGTTAAAAGAAGTAGAATTTATGTGTTTCTTGGGTGGGAGCTTATATCTACTATTGCATTGGATGCAATAACAAAGGACCCCAATGCTTCTATATCTAAGGATAATTTTGATAAGGTGTTTGGTTTAGGTTTTAACCCATAGTTTCACACTCTTGCTAGTTGATCTATGACTACAAATACTAGGAAATCTAAGGTGATCAAGTTTTTGGAACAATAAATTGGTGTTGTAGTGATAAAATGTGCTACTAAAATGACTGCCATTGCAGTTGCACAATTAACTATGCATGTTACTATTACACAAGACAAATATGATAAGCTATTGGATAGATATAATAAGTTGATGGATGAGAATAATAAGGTGCTTGCTACTACTACTAGCTATATCAGAGCTCTACCTTCTCCTACAACTTCTTTTGAGTTTTCTGCACAAGATAGGGAAACTTTGGCATTGAGAATTTAGAATTTGAAGAAGGAATTACAAGCAAAAAAGGATAATACTAAGAAATCCAAAGAGAAAATAGCCAAGGTGGTAGATGATATATTTTATGATGTTTAAAAGAACAGGGTTGAAAATTTAGTGAACAAGGCTAATATTGAGTGGGATGTTTATAATAATATTCATGAATCCCACAAGAAATATGTGCAAGTTCAAAGTGAATTTCAAAATGAATGGAGAAAATGGAGTACCAAGGTAGGATCACTTAAGGAAATGATGCCTAATATGCAAGAGGACCTAGAGGCTCCAAGCAATATTCCTAATTTGTTGAAAGCAATTGGTTTGTTAAGTGAGATTATAGCTTTTCATGGTAAATTGGGTATGTAGTTATAGAATAAGTTGAAAATGTTTAGAGACATGGAAGGGAATGACATGCCCAAGATATTGGATGATGAAGGTGGATTGAAGTTTTTTGTATGGAAAGATGAGTTGGGAGGTTTACTCCCAAATTTCAAGAAAATGGTCAATCTCATTGATTATACCATGTTAAATCTAGTTGTTAACAACATGATAGGAATTAAAGTAAGAATGGATACATTTGTAAAGGATGGAAGAATATTAATTGATGCTAGATATAACCAGCATAATACCAAAGTGTAGAAATTTCTAGACATGCAATTGCCTACCGAGGAGGAGTATAACACCTGGCTCAAAAAATTTATAGATTAATCCCTAGATGAAGTATTGCAAAATGTTATCTCTCTCAATCATGAAGATTGGTGGCAAAGGTGATGATGTGGATGGGGTATTTGCTTCTCTTTATTTTTATTGCTTTCTTGTTTTAGTTTCTGCTGACTTGGTACACACCTGGAAGACAAATTTTCTTGTGGTAAATACACTTTTCTCTCGGTTGGAATGACTACAATGATGAAATTTTCATTTTGGAAGGTAGGGAAATCTTCTTCAACAAATTATTTTTGTCTTATATGTTTTCCACCTCATGGAAATTCAAATATAACTACTTAGGGGATGTTTTGAAATTAAAATTCAAATGTATGTCAAATGTAAAATTTGACTAAAATGTGTAATTTGGCCTAAATCTTGTTGCTACTTTGTTATTATATAAGGGAATTCAAGGCCAATCACATGGTTCTTTGATTAAAGAAGGTTTGAACTCATGTAAGAGAAGTTTGTAAATTAAGCACAGAGGAATATAATAGTATTGAGTCTCAGGTTGAATTTGATTCTATAATAGATATAATGGTTTTAAAGCAATGATAACATCTTAATGAGAAAATGAAAATTATGGAATAATTTCTCTCCTTGTATACTTTGTCATATGGATTTTTTTTTTTTTTAGACTGCAGGAATCGGGTAGCACGACCCCCTATAAACTGCAGTGCGCCTGGTAAACTTTTTAACGTGACCGGCGGCGCTGGCACGACACGCCCTCCGGTACCACGGGACGGGGGAGACTAGAACTCGTGACCAGCAGAGCCGCAACGGAATTACTTAGCCAACCGAGCTAGGGCCCCCGCCCCGTCATATGGATTATTAATAAAATGGTCAAGGATATTTTTATTGGTCTTCAATCATTTTTGTTGAATGTATGGTTTTTTCTTTGTTTTAATCCAAGGAATTAATTAAAATGCTTTAATGAGATCATAGGTTTATGTGATCTAATATAAGGATTTGATAAGTAGTTCTTGCTTTGGGAGATCTTGAGTTGTGATGTTGTAAAGCAATATTACAATAGTCTACAAATGTTGAGTTTAATCATTGTTGTATTATAGTTTATTATAGATTTGAATTAATTTCCCATGGATAAAGCATTGATCGATTAATTTGGTTAATTATGAAGTTATTGAGTTGGCCTTTACTTTCAAAGAAAAAATCCTTAAAGAAAAGCACTCACAGACCTTAAATTGTGTAAAGTTCCATATGAGGTTGTCCATTCTCTACTTCAGATGATTACTTGTTAAATAATTTGTTGGATTCTTGAAGGTTTTCATTTAATTTACAACATATGAGAATGTATATGTTATTCACAATGTATGTGGTAATTTGGCACAAGAGTATCATTTAGCACATTGTAGGGATCACCCTCCCAGGTCTTGGAGAGGCCGAAGTGTAGAGGGAAATCCTAGCAAGCTTTCACCTAGTCATTGGCCAATCCCCACCATTGCTAATCATTGAATTATGGAAAATTCATAGGAAATTGTTGAGATTAATTTTGGTTCTTAAAAAACAACCAACAGGTTGTATTTAATGCTTTTTATACATGTTTAGGATTTTTCATGGACTACATATATGTACAAGTTTCATTATTTCAACATAATTTCATGGACTATCTATCTATATATATGTTTTAGTATTTTCATGGACTTAATATATTATTTCATGGAATTTATTAATTTTAGTATTTTGTGGTCTATTATTGTTAAATAGTAATTTACAAATGTACATTTATGTATTTTATGTGTAATTAATATGAAATTGATAAGACATTCAAATATGTGTACTTTACAAAAGATTCATAGTCAATAAATTAATAGGACATTAATGCGAAATTGAATACAACTATGAAATTAAAGTTGAAATGAATAGGATATTTAAATATTTGTACTTTACAAATTTAGTGATTCATAGTCAAGGCATTAGTATCAAATAAGTTCTCAAAAAATTTCTTAAGGGGATCAAATATTTCAAAGTACATGTCTCATATTTAATCACAATTAATGTAATTAAGTAGTAGAATTCAGGATGACTCATCATAACAATCCCAAAAGTTATACAAAGGTATTGTCGATTTTAATATAATTTATGTCACAATAGGATGTATTAAGGGGTCCTAATAGGAATTCTTAAGGGGATCAAAGAATTCAAAGTACATGTCTCATGTTGGATCACAATTGATATAATTAAGTATTAGACTTTAGGGTGACTCATCATAACAAATGATATAATGAAGTATAAATATTTAGAATATATTATAATAGGATGTCCTAAGGGGTCCTAATAGGATTTCTTAAGGAGTCCTAATATGATTTCTTAAGGGGATCAAATAGGTTCTCAAAATTTGGTGAAGTTTCCCAAGGAAACAAAATTTGACAATAATATACATGATATTTTGTGTTTATACAATCAAATTTAAAGTTTCAAAGTAGGAAAACATGCACATTTAATGAACAAAATATATAGAATATTGATTTTGGTATATAAAAGTGTAGATTCTAATTGTGTATGTACATGTATACAAATTTTTACAAAATGTGTAATTGTGTAATTGTGTATGTACATATATGCCAACTCAAAATAATGTTTACAAAATGTGGCTATTCCATCTCAAGAAAATTTGAAACTTGTTGGGAATGTAGTACGTCTTCATGCCGCATGATATCAAAATGATATAAGAAATATCAATATATCATCAAAACATGTATTCTAATTTATATAAAACTATCTATATACACAAGTACCTACATTTACAAGTATTCCATACATGTGTTTAGGTTGAATCTACATCCTCTCCTTCTTGTTTCAAAGTATTTGATCAATGTGATGATGGATTAAGGATACAAAAAGGATAATAAATAAATTTTAACTATTAACGTACAAGAAATATTAGTATATAATCAAAACATGTATTTAAATATATAAAAAATAAAGCTATATAATTACCTAGCTTTACCAACTATTCCATGTTGTCTAGGTTGAATTTTCATGAACTCTCTTTTTTGTCTCAAACTATGATAAATTTGTGATAATGGCTTACGGATACAAAAGGATAATAACTAAATTTTAACTATTAATGTACAAGAAATATCAATATATAATCAAAGCATGTATTTAAATATACAAAACTAAAACTATATAATTACCTATTTTTACCAAGTATTCCATGTTGTCTGAGTTCAATCTGCATGGACTCTTTTTTGTCTAAAATTATGTAATGAATTTGTGATGATTTCTTAAGGATATAAAAGGATAATTTAAATAAATTTCAACTAATAATGTACAAGCAATATCAAAAAATGTAAATTTAAATATATAAAACTAAAACTATACTTACCTATATTTACTTATTCCCTTGTACCATTTGCATCCTCTTTTTTTTGCAACATATTTATGATTGTCTCATGCTCTTCCATAGAAATTGTCCATATCTATTTATTTGTAGGTCTTCCATGATACCTTACTAGTTTTATATTTTTTTCCACCACCAAATGTGAGTATTGTATAATCTTCTTATGTGTTTCATAATATTTGAATGCAGATAAACCATTCTTCCTTATTAGGTATTTTCGTAGCCAAGTGCCAACAACCACCACCAAACCTATTGGATAATGATATCCATCATCAATAAAGTTCCCAAAATTTTCTTAAGGGGATCAAAGACTTGTTATCAACATTTGATTAAGGGGATGTCTTAAGGGGAAAAAGAACTCCACATATGTTGGACATTATGCTCCTTGTGAACCCTACTTAACCAATATAACATTCAAGCATTCTTGAACTATCTTGTATAATTATTTGACCATATGGGATGTTATATCATTTGGATTCCTCTTTCTCTTAAATTTGTATAAAATATATTGAATCAATATTAAACAAAATCTAACACTTGTGTAATTGGTTGTCACTCAAATAGAGATTGTACCCCCTCATTTTTTTTCTATCATCCTTTATGCTATCATCTACATGTATGTAAACAATATGAACAAACATATCTACTTACACTAAATTATAATATTATGATTGGATTTCCTCTTATGGAGCTAGAGTATAGTTTTTCGCAAAATTTACCATTGATAGTATAGTTCCAATTAGAAATGTGTTTCTACATGAACAAAATTTTCCATCAAGCCATCAAGCATGTTGAGAGTGCTTGACATATTTTGGTACAATATTACACTTAAATTCTGATATGAATGCATGTACACTAACTTTTTTTGTAACTAAAACACAATGCTTTCCAATTTTTTGATCTTTTAAAGAATAGTCAACATTCTTAAATCTTTTAACATCCACTATTTTTTGTCCAAAATAATTTTCAACACTTTCATGCACTAAAATTCCTAAGAATGAAAGATTGCCACAACTAGTGGATTGTCCAGAAATACATGAGCTTAAATAAAATAATTTCCCATTATATCTTTCACAAAAAAAACTTGATATAAACTCCTTGATTGTTTTAGGTGGCATATTAATACCACATTCCTACATAATCATGTTAGTATGTAAAGTACAATGTATATATTAAAAAGCATCATAATAATAATGAAATTGCACATGCATTTTACAAAAACAAGATATTCATTGCTTATTAATTTTCACATACCAAGGTTTATATTTTTCAAAACATCTTTGACTTATTCTAATATTACTAGGTAATATTGAATTGAACCACAATTTTTTTAATAAATTTCAGTTTGAGTTGTGTCTAATAGGTGTTCTGGATAAGGATCATGAATTTTGGACCCCACTCTTAATTTTAAAACATCTCTTCCATTAGATGTTACCCTAGTATTATCATGCCAATATTTTCCAATCAAATATTTGGTTTCAATATTCAATTTCGTGTCAGAACTTGGGAGTCGAACACTAAAACTACAACATTGGTTGATTGGATAATTTTCTATACCTTCCCTTTTCTTTGTCACTCTTACCAATGGTTTAGGATGTATTTTTAGAATTTCACTAATATTGCTTCGCATTCTTTTATTCAAAGTTACTTTATTGACTATAGAAAATTTTATAGCTCATCATGCTACATTCTTATCTTTAGATCAACTATTCTTTACAATAGACTTAATGGCACTAGCAATAGTAGATATAGCACGTTTTAGATGATTGATCTTTTCTTCTTGGTTTAACAAAAATGCCTAATTTTTTCATTATTTTTCTCATTTTCCACACTCTTGTCAATTTCATCATTAGTTGACATTGAAATGATAGTTTTTTATGATAAAAAAATCTTTGTATAATATATTGGCATGCATTCTTATTTTTATCCAAGAAATATTACCAAGAAGATTATCCAAATCATCTATTTCAATATTTTTAAAAATATTTTCATTTTCAACATAACATCTTGGATCTTTATTTTCATTTTCAACTTCAAAATGATTTTCATTTTCATCTTCATTTTCATCAACAAAAATTTTTCATTTTCATTTTCAACAAAAGCATTTTCATTTTCATTTTGAACAAAAAAACAATTTTCATTTTTCATTTTAAAAAAAAAATGATTTTCATTTTCAACAACAATATGTCTAAAATCTTCATCTCTAAAAATATTATTGATCTCAACATTGTTAAATCCAACTTCTTTTAAATCTCGTATAAACAAAGTTTCCAAATCATTCAAAGGTGGATTTGAAGACCTACATAGATTTTTTCCTATTGAAACATTCTCCATAGCATTGAAAGGGGGATTTGAAGAAATACTAGGAGTAGTTTGTATAATCGTATTATTTTCCACATTCACCTCTTACAAATTTGCATCATATACATACATGGTCTCCTCAATGCTTTTATCTTCAATAGTTATGGAGTTCTATGCTTCAACAATATTCATTGATCAAATCCTCATTCTTCTATCTCTATCTCTTTTCCTCCTCTCTATTTGCTTCAGTTTCTTCAGGGGTCAATACCTTCCTATCTTTCCTCTTATTACAATCTTGTGATCTCATGATTACAAAATTCTAGAGTACAAATGAATGCCAATAGTGAAAATCTTACTCTTTGTTCCTCCTTCAAAAGAGTAGAAAATGAGCATAATTCCACTCAAAAATTATCCTAATGATTCTGCCTTTCAAAAATTCAATTTAAGTTACAAGTTCAAGACCTTGTAAAGATAAAACTTGATAGAAAATAGGTGAAATTGTCACTATCAGTTGTACACTATCAAGTTGCGAAATTGGAAGTAATATTTTACCAGTAAAAATTAAAAAAATGTCAAAAAAGAAACATGATCCTGTTTATAAAATGAGATCCCATTTTTTAATTGGGATCCCTTATTAAAAAATATCCCCTTTATAAACAAGATCTAATTTCACTTTTCAATGATTAAAAGAATAAATGAAGGAAACAAGATCCAATTTTGTAAATCAGGATCTTGTTTCTTAAAATTTGAATTTTTGGTTAGGTTTTTGCCTTGTTTTTTGGTTCAAGAAAAGGCTTGGGGACTAGAACCTAATATTTGGACCTATTTTGACCTACAACTTGAAGGTCATATTAATGTCACAAGAAAATAGTGACTTTGGACATATGTATAAAGACCTTTTTTGCAAAAAAATTTGATGAAATCAAAACGCATTATAGATGAGATAGTGTAGATTCCAAATATGTATTTTTTTACAAGTATATTAGTTTTTCTATTTTCAATTAATTTTTGATGAATCTAGTCCATAAACTTGAAATATCAAGGTTTTTTAATATTTTAATAAGATTTTATTAAAATATTTTTCTTGCAAAACAAATTGCACAAAAATGTACTTAAGAAAATTCTTTTCAATTTGAAAAAAATAAAAAAATGATAAGTTTAGGTCATCTTATGCATGACATACATGACAATTTTTCAAAACAACAAATATGGCCAATAAAAAATTAACAAAAAAAATAAATAAAAACTACAAAAAAATATCAAAAATCTGATTTAGTGAGTTACAAATCTTTTTCCAAAAGGATTTAGAAAAATTTGATTACTCTGGTCAAAATATTCATGACGTACACACACATGGTATGGTAAAAGAAGTAACTTTTAAACAATGGTTTTTAGAAATACCTATTGAAAAACAATTTGTATCATTTGGGTATTAAAATAAATTACATATTTGGAAACTAGACTCTAAGTATGACATTTTATGATTGGCGAATTTTTTAAAATATTCCATCTCTAAGTTCTTCAAATTTTAAGGCCAAATGTGACAAATTTTGAAAACTAGGGAAAACACTTCACTTTTTGGCCAAAAAGAGGACTCAAATTCTTACACACACCCTGAGGTAATAATGGTATGTATTGAAGGAGTCCTTATCAAAATATTTCATGGTTTTATGTCTTCCACAATAGAAGATATTAATGACATAGTATCATACTAAGTAGTGACAAATTTATAGTTGTAGAGTTCATGTTGGAATTCTTCATGGATGATCATTATGTCTTGCAGATTTTAGGAAGTGCCTGAAGTTGTTGGATGTGTGTGAATTTCAAGTTTCAAGTGCTTTGATGTTCTGCATGTCAATTTTTGGATGAACAATTCATTCTTTCAATTATTTTTTTATCAATTTGGTTGTGCGGGACTAAATTGTGTAAGGAGAAAATTCATGGGAGTATTTATAGGTTATGCCAACCTATTTTGATGAAGAACATGCTTTGGTTACTTCCACATGGAATTTATATTGGAGTTTTGAGCTGAAAAGTTTTGGGGTCACATGTTTCATCCATTTAGGCTAACCTAGTTGATGACATGATTGTTTGCGAAAGATATATATATATATAGAGAGAGAGAGAAAATTCTACATTTGTGAGTGTAGAGAGAAGATTATAAGGTGATAGTGGTAATATTACCCATCCGCATAAGAGTGATAGTGAGGGATGAAGTGTGTAAAGTTAGTTTTTTGAGCAAAACAAGGAACTGTGTCTTCAAGATATATTAGATGCATTGTTAACAGTTCAAACTCTAATAGTGAGCCATTTTTTTATGTTCATTTCTAATTCAAGAAGAAGTGATCTTCCTTCGGCAGTGATCCCTCCTAATTTTTTGATAGTGAGTCTTTTAAGCTATGATTTATTGTAACTAGTTATGATATATAGTGAGTTAGTCCTCATTGTGGTTTTCCCCTTTCAAGGGTTTTGCATGTAAAGTTTGGTGTTCTTATATTGATTGTTGTGGTAAATTCTTTACTTTTTTCTTTCCACTTTTAAATTTTAATGAGATTGTATTGCATTTTAAAGATATTTATTTTTAGGGAATAATGATTCAATCCCCTCTCTGTATTTCAGGTGTTCAATAATTAGTATTAGAGCAAGGTTCCTTCAAATTTTCCTAAGTTCTAAGGTAGATCTTGGAGATTGAACACATGGAAACTAGGAAGTATCCTATCCCTTCAAAATAACTTATAATGTAAGGATTTAATGAAGCATACTATGAAGTTGATATGGAAGGAAAGCTCAAATCTACTCTTGATGGCTTGGATAAAGTACAATGTACCAATAGATATTTGAAAGAAAATATTAAGGAAGTAAATGATTGTATCAAGAAGTTGAGGAATCAAGTCAAGAAAGTTAAAATATCAACTCAAGGAATAAAATGAGCAAATCAAACAATCAAATGAGGAAATCACTAATATGAAAGTGTAGGTTGAAGAATGAAAAAGGGCTAAAGACTACTTGAATACTGAATTGAAAGATAAGTTTGTAGAATGCTCAAATCTTGAATAAGATATTGTGTCCTTGAGGAAATATCTGGAGAAATCAAAGATTCAAGAAGGGAAATTCAATAAGATCTCCACATTTCTTGATGATATGCTTGCTTGTTAAAAATATTATAAGGAAAAAGAAGGATTAGGGTTTGAAAAAGGAGAAAGATCAAAAGAATACTAGACTCCAAAAAATGTTGAGAAGAAGAATAATGAATAAAGGGAGAATTGAGATAAGAAGAGAAATATCAAACATGTCCAAAATTAGAATAAATATTTCAAAAGACCTCCTCTTAGACAACTAGTTGCATAAAAGTATCCATATTTTAATGGTCACTATTATTCTTTGAACCAAAGGGAAATAGGGTTCCACCTTTTAGGAGATGGAACTTTGGGGACTATTTCACACTATAGTTCACTAGGGACCTATTGAACTAAAGTGTAAAATAGGTCCCAAAGTTCCATCTCCTAAAAGGTGGAACCCCATTTCCCTTTGGTTCATTTTGATCAAACTGACCTTTGGACCCTTGAATTTCTAATTTGGAGAACATTGTAGTCCTAGATCTAGATTGTATTAAATTTGAATTAGATTTACATTAGTTGAATTGAATTTAGGGATTCCAAATATTGCATTGGTGAAAAGTAAATATAAGTTGCATTTTTTCATTTTACATCTTTCAATTTCATTAGAAATCTAGGTATGTGCAAGATCACAATGGCCAAAAATTGGCGATATGGTGGGTATGTGTAGGGTATGTGGCTAATGACTTTTTTTAACCCGAAATTGATTCAAAATGAAAAGGGTTTTTAAAGGAAATTCTTAGCTTTCCACCAATATAAATTATTCTTTACTTTGAATATAATAAATAATTATTATTTATTTTCTATTTGAATTACGACTAAAGTCTTATATGATAGCTGATTGAAAAGTATCTATAGCTTTCAAATGGTATCAAATTTTTTGAATCTAAAACATGCATCATATTATATGCTTCACATACTATAGGATTAAAAAAATAATAATTTCATGAAGTTTTGACCAAGTTAAGGTGGTCAAAAATACAAGTTTTTATATTTTTTAAAAGTTGTAATAAAAAATTCATAATTAACAATTTACTTGAAAAAAACAAATTAAAAAAAATGCATCTCATTGATACATGAGTCCTCTACTTATATCTAAAATCTTATAAAAAAATATTATCATTTTATTGTGGTTAAGATGGTCAAACAAAAACCTACTTATTTTTTCCCTAAAATTTAAGTACTACTACATTGAAATTTCAAATTTTCACCAAATAGATATTTTTTTAAAAATAAACTTAGTAGTTTAGAAACTACATTCAATTTTCTATAGATTCTATTCTTACATATTTTTAAAATAATATAGATAACTTATTCAAATTTTTACGTCAGGTTGCTTAACTCTAATTTTTTTGAATTTTCTGCCACTTAAGGGCTTATTTTTTCCATGATGATCCTACACATACCACTTTTTAATTTTAAATAGTAAATTGAACATACAACCTAAACACACTAAAATAAACTCAGAATTTACTGAGTCAAGCTGAAAAACCCTAATTAAGACTCATTCGCCCACCTGGGAAATTTAGTACCTATATAGGTCTTTTTTCTAGACTTTTGTGTATTTTGTGCTATTTGTTTTTCACTATCTAAAACTGTCAAAAGCCCTAAGTGGGTCTAATACACCCATCTGGGTGAATGAGTCCTTGGAGGCCTACCAATTTTTTTTTTTTTTGAGTGTTCTAGTATTTTTTGTACTTCCTAGGCTCGCTTGTAACCTGTAGACACTAAAAAATGTCTTAGGCTTGCGACTTCTAAATTCTCCATCATTTCCCCTTTCATTCTTCACAATTAAATAATTTTTAATTATTTAATTATTTTCTAAAGTCATAATTCTTCTATTAATTAAATAATTTTAATTATTTAATTAATTTTCTATCTTTATTCCTCCCTGATTAATTAAATAAATTTTATTTATTTAATTACGTCACTAATTAAGTCCTGTTCTTTCTAAAATTAAATAAATTCTTATTTATTTAATTTTTATCCACTTCCACTATAATTAAATAATTATTTCATTCATTGGCCTCTTCTCTAATAAATTAAATAAATTTAATTTATTTAATTTGGTCCAATCTCTTCAATTTTGAATTAAATCATTATTTAATTCAAAATGATTCTTTTTGTCACACATTCCTCTAAAATTAAATAATATTTTTAATTATTTAATTATTCATTGTCACCTAAATTAAATAATTTTTATTATTTAATTTGGTCCACTTCTCTTCAATTTTGAATTAAATCATTATTTAATTCAAAATGATTCCTTTGTCATTCCTCTATAATTAAATAATATATTTATTATTTAATTATTCATTTGTCACCTAAACTAAATAATTTTTATTATTTAATTTCTCCTATCACCTCTTTGTCTGTGCCAATCTTATCTTCCACATCAAATCTTATCTCTTGACATCTCATTCAATTTCATCCCTTGATTGAATTATCTCATAATTCAATCTCAACCCTTCATTTCTTGTCATTGCCCTAATTTTGACCTAACCCTATTCCATACTACAACATTCAATCTTGGCCATTGATTAAGACATCTTATTGACATTCAATCTCATTCATCTGTTCAAAATGGCATTTTCTATAAAATGTCATTTTCCTCACTTTTAGAAATAAGGAGGCATTGGATTTTAGACATTAGAGACATTAGATATTACACATTAGAAATTGCAGCATTTTTCATCTTACTTCATTTAGTCTTGGCATATTTAGGCATAGGCATTTCACTCATATTGTTATAGGCATTAAGCATTTAGACTTTATTCAAATCCTTCGAAGCTTGGTGTAGGACATAGACATCTATTTGCAGATTGCTCGCATGATGAATATGAGGGAAACACATCAACTAGCAAGCTAGAAGGTGTTACAAAAGTGAATCATGGAGGTCTCGGTGATTTTCTGGTATAATCATTCTTTTGTTTACTTCCATTGTATTTTGTAATTGCTTTGGGTTTATGGTCTGCATTGATCTAATCTAATTCTAAAACAAACCCTTAGTTACATTGGTGAACTTGACATATTTTAACACATTTTGAGAAATCTTGGAGTTGGATTCTTTTGTTGCAGGTTTTGTTTGATTTTTGTTGCAGGTTTGACATCATTGTGGATAAAGCCCTAATTTCTAAAGATTCAACCATAACTTTCAAATAGCTATGTAAATTTTCACAAAAACTTTTTTGGAGGTTGGAGACAATGTCTAGAGGTTCCATTCCAAAAATTAGATTTTTTAGAGCTGGTTTGAATTTTTAATCATTTTTTTTCTATTTTTCATGAAAAATTAATTTCGGAAGCAAATAATCAATTTTTTGAGATATTTTTATATTTCTAGAAATCTCTCTAAATTTTAATAGGGGTCTATTCTTTATATTTTAAATTTGGATGCGAAATTTTTAGTCAAAACAATAGATCTTTTAAAATTAGGGTTTCACACATATTTAATTATGTCTCACAAATGGTTTCAGATCTGATCACAAAATTTGTTTTATAGATTTTGAATGATAGAATACAACTTCAATAAAAAAATAAGAATTTTTGGAGGTGTTTTGTATTTTTTATAATTTTTTTATGATTTTTCATAAAAAATTAATTTCAGGTGTAAAACGGAAATTTTTTTTGATTTATTTATATTTTTGGAAACCTCTTGATATTTTAGACATGCTTTATTCTCTATATTTTTCATTTTACTATCAAAAAAGTTTCTAAAAATCAGATTTGTCTTGACTAGCTAACCCTCTAATAGTAGTGATCCATTATCTTGTTAGGGTTTGTTGTTGGTTTTGTGCATGTGCAGAAAATAAATACTTCAAAGGACACATTAGATCAAGTGGAAAAAAATGGGTGCATCTAACTATTTTTGCAGATTGATAGACAAAGACATATATTCAAATTATTGACATGTGGTTTTGTAGCTACGTTTGTTGAAGATTTATCTCTCAAACCACTTGTTTGCATTTTTTAATTTTGGAACATTTCCTTTGGTGCTCTCAAATGAATTTTGTTTGCAAGTTTCTGATTGTGTTTGCAAAATGGTAGGTGAGTATGCTCTCACCTTGTGAAAACTCAGTGATCAGAAAATTAGACCTATTTTTATGTGTTATTACCCTCACGATTTGGTATATTGAAGTATCCTCTCCCCTTGCGCATTCGTGCAATCCTGGGTGTAAGAGAAATGATTACTAACTTTAGAAATTGGGTCTACCTAGGGATTTCATCACCCCAACATGACTCAAACTGGCAACGGAGCTAAAGCCAAGATACCCCTGACCGGTATATAAATGTGAATTTTAAGGGAAAACCTAAGATTACGAGTGCAGATGTGTCATAAGGATAGAGTAGTACTCCCATAAACCCTGTTGAGCTTAACCTTTTCAGGTTGGAGTGCCACCTAATTGGTGATTAATCTCTTGCCCCATGTATGGCCACTCGAACAGGGGTCCTGAACTAAACACCTTTGTGTAGTAAACCAAAAACCTTCTATTTACTAGCACAGTGCCGGTCAATGTGAAGGCATCCACACTTTCGCAGTCTATAGTAGAGGTGATCAATCTACCATGGGAGTTTCATGGGGGTTGGAATATTGGTTGGCCTAAGAAGAGAGTGCACTATAAGGGGGAGCTTGTGCAGCCAAACTTCTAGATTCACACGCTACTGATATGCGGTTGGGGAAACCTACATGGAATCTAGCGAATATTGTCCTAGCCTAACCATAGGATTTTACTTGTATCATGTGTGCTTGCTTACAGTCAAAATATCATGCTTGTAAATGTTTTTTGGATACTGAAACAAACCAAACAATGGTCAAACATCTAGAAACAACAAATTCAAACATTGGACCTTTTTTGACCCATTTCACAACATGAACATGCAATCTTCCATGAACATGCCATCTTCATCACAATTTTTTTTTTAACCATTCATACAAAGAGAACAAAATGGATGAGTATATGTAGAAGACTTAGAAGCCGCAATGCAAAATCCTGATATAGTCTCCTTTGTAGAAAACTTAGTCTTACAAGACCCTCAAAGATATTTAGCCATGCTTTTGGACCAAGGGGCTAAGTTACCATGAGGCTTTGACATAAATACTTTTCCACCTCCATCTGTCTACCTTCACTACCAAATATCACTCCATGACATTTACCCACAACAAACATCCACTTATCACCCTTATCCTAATGTTGACAAGGGAAACCAACTGTCCACTAGTCCATTCCAAGTCTCCATGTCATATTCTAGTCCTTCACCTATCAATCCTATCAACGTCTACATTCCCTATCAACCATCTATCAACTCATGTCAAGTCCCCACATCATACCATATTGATCCAGTCCAAGTCTCCACATCCTATTTTAGTCAACCTTACACTAATCTAGTCTAAGACTCCATGTCATATCCGGTCCAAGTCTCCACGTCATACCCTAGTCCTTCACATACTAGTCCAATGCAAGTACCCATGTCATATCCTAGTCCTTCACATACTAGTCTAGTCAAAGTCCCCATGTCCTATCCTAGTCCGTCATTCATTAATCCTTTTCAAATCATCCCCTCACAAGCCACATCTAGTCATGAAAATTTTGTCATTACTCAAAGTCAAATCCCATTTAAGAAACTTGAGAATAAATGTCAAAATAAAAGCCCAAAGCATGACCTTATAATGTCACCCTCATGTCAAGAACAAGGTAGTTCATCCCATGACCATATCTTTCAGTCCATACAAGAAGTCCTTTAAGAAAATCGTGACATCCAAAATACACCTACCATTGACCAAGAAGTCCAAATCCACGACAACCCCATCTTTGACCAAGACCCTACCATTGACCAAGAAGTCCAAATCCATGACAACCCCATATTTGACCAAGACCCTACCATTGACCAAGAAGTCCAAATCCATGACAACCCCATCTTCGACCGAGACCCTACCAGTGACCAAGAAGTCCAAAATGATCCACTCCTTGACCTTTACGCCATTTATGATCAAACACTTGATGACCCTCTACAAGCCTTGACTATTGACACTTCCCACGATGAGACACTTGCCTCCATGGGACACATAGAAGATATTCCTCCATAACAAGAATCTCCCACCAGGGACATGCTTGCATATGATCAAGTTATAGCTAAAATCATTGGACTCTATGACACTAAACATAATGATGGCTTCGACATTGCCTTGGAAGCACCAACATAATCATCTAAACTTGACATGTCACATGATCAGACCAAAGATATCAGTCAGGAATATGTTCAACATGACAATGAAGCTAAGAAATTTTATCAACTAGGGTCATCTATCTTTGTCAGAGTAGGCTTTCTTGCAGACAAAAATATTACAAGTGACAATATCCACATACCTAATGATGGGTTAACATCTTTCTTTCAAAACAACAAATACCCCATCGCAAATACAATTTTTCAAAGCATGCAATATCAAGGAAAAGGACTAGGCATACACAAGCAAGGCATTCTAGAACCAATATAGCTTCAGGAAAATTATAGACATCAAGGTCTTGGCTATTCCTCAGACAACAAATCAAATGATGTCAATGGTACCTCCTAAATACTGGGGGCAACCTTGTCAGATACAAATGTAAAAATGGAATCCATGAGAAATCCTTGTCATAAGGTTGCTACCAACACCCCCTCCACCCCCACCATGAACTGTCATTCCATCATAAATAAACCTTCCCTTTGGAACCAACAAAAACAAAAGTCTTACAAAGTCAAAAATCAAATGCCAAAGGCCATTGAACTAGACAAAAAGACAAGTGGACAAATGAAATTACAATGGATCCCAAAGAAAAGTGGATCAAGCAAAGAAAATATGTCAAAAGGAAAATTTAATTACAATGTGGAGCCACAAGACAAGAGGACTCTCACATACAACAAATGTCCACCTCCTTCAAAATGGTCATTAAGCAAGGCATATAAAAGTGTTGGTTCCAAACACCATCCCTCCAAAATCTATCATCCACCATCCCAAGTTTGGAAAATAAAAAGTCATTCATCCAAATGTCCAAACAATCTTTCCACATCTACCATCATTCGTCATAACCCTACATCTCATCTAAAGTCCAATGATCCCATGTCACAAATTCGTCACATCTTGGCAGCAACTCTTTACAGCAAGGACTCTCATGGAACTCTATCGCGATGTGTGTATTCTGATGAGGCCAACTCTAGTATCATAAAGGATCACAATGACATCGATTAGTTGTATACAAGCGCTACAATCCTAACAAGACTACTTTAGATAGGACATTATTGGCATATCATGGCACTAGTCTCTACATCAGCATCATTAGTGAATTTAGAATGGGCAGTGGTCATCTAAAGCATCTAGGCTATCCACAGTATCAAAAATACAAAAAAAAAATCAAAAATAAAAAAATTGTCACCTTGATGAAAACCTGGCAAACAGGCATCTTGGTGACACCAAAAAAATCAAAAAGTCAAGAAAATAGTAAAGAGAAAAATTTCTTCCAACAGTGAAAACTTGGCAAACAGGTGCCTTGGATAAGTACCATAATGAAAACCTGGCAAACAGGTGTCATGTGTAAAATAAATCATCTATGTGGACTTTTACACTTGGAGGCAAGTCGTCTCATTTTCCCGTGCCTTCCTCATAATATTGACATCCATCTAAGCCCTATCATTTCCACGCATTTTTCCCACTTACCTTGGTCTTGACATAAAACTGGCACACATAAATCATGCTTTGGGAAAAATTTTGGCATGCCTATCCTTAGGTCATACATTATCCGTGAAATGTCATGTCACTACTGACAAACCTCATTATCCTTATGTGACAAAGTCCTTGAAAATCATATGACAATTCCATTAGTCTCATGTCTCTCATCCTTTACCAAGGCCACCTCTCATCCTTTTATGTATGTCACCTATCTTGGCTTTCCCTTGTCAAACGGTCTAAGGATAATCATCATCCCATCTAGTCCTAACCAAGTCATTCCAAATGCAACAAGTCTAATCCATACAGGCACATTATCCAAAATTTTACTTGACTGCGTTCCTGGCCCGACTATAGACCTCCATATTTTCGTCACATTATAGTCATCATCCTCACGTTGTTTTGGGATGTGTCATTCCCACATCAAATAACATTGTCATCACCTGTCAATTGGTATTCAGCTTGACTAGGGGCACAATCATATTTGTTATTTGATTCTCATGTGTAGGCATCAGTCATATGCATTTGTCATGATCCTCTTAAATGTCAAAATCTAAATAAGTCATAAATGACAAAAAGACCAAAAACATCATAAAATGTCCTAAAAAAAGACAAAAACATTGGGAAAAGGTCCTAAAAAGGACAAAAACATTGTAAAAGTCCTAAGAAAAGACCAAAAACATCATAAAATGTTCTAAAGAAAGACCTAAAAATCATAAAACGTCCAGAAGAAAAACACAAAAACATCCAAATCAATGTCAAAATCCTAAAAATGGAGTCAAAGTCAGTCATGTCAGTCAGTCCATGTCATAGTCGAACTACATTGTCTCTGCACATTTGCTACATAAGCAAGGCCATCAGTCAATGAGTCCCTAAGACATTAGTTCAATCCTTTTAGGTTGGTCCAAATAAAATCATGCTATTTGTCACAATCGTCACATTGGTCAAATAAGTTAGACATACTTAACTCGGACACAAGATAGTCATTCGAAACGTCAATGTCAAAATTGGTCAAAACTAGACAATACAGTCCAATCAATCATACAGTCAACATTAGTCAACTTGCCAAAACATATTAGTCAAAACAATGTCAGTCCTGTCACTCTTTGGTCCTCTTCAAGATGTGTCCTTCTTGGAATTAGACCTTGTCAAAATGTCCTATGCCTTTTTCAGGATGTGTCCTTCTTGATAATAGGCCCTGTCAAACTATCAACACCATCAAATTGGAAAAACTCTTAAACTGTCCAAACTGTCAAACCAACAAGAAATCAATCTTTGGCAAGCAAACATTTGCAAACAAAATTAAAAGGTTGATAATCTTTTAAGGCTATCTTGTTTTATATTTTGACTATTTTGTCTATTTTCATCTTATCTTTTTATTGTCTTTTCTTTGTGGTCATGTTGCTAGCTACCTCATGGATTTCCCATGAAGGATTTAGAGGTGTGATGACATTTGCTGGCCTATTTTATTTTCTTTGACTATTGTCTATGGATTGTCTTGACAAAAAGATTGGGGCAACATGACCCTTAGTATGAGTTAAAGACATTCCTTGTCTATGACTGTCTATTTTTCAAGTGGATGACCTTGCACACTTTGGTCTATGTCATATCATGGTGTTTGTTGTCCATTTGTGTCATTTTTACCACCCAATGATGATTAAGAGCAATAAATATTAAAGTCCTACTGCAAGTTTTGAAGGATTATTTCATCTAGTCCAAATCTTCATCATCCATATCATTTGCACTAACATTCCTTTGTCTCTTAATATTCAAGTCTTCTCGTCCATTTCGAGAGCACACCCATGTTCTTGGAACCCATCTTTCCTCTTGAGGGGGCATACCGTAACCTTCCTCGTCATTCTTCCTCATCTTATTTTGCACTAGGGCATATTTTTGGACTTATTTTCTTTGTCATAATGCGAGATGCTACATTATGACAAAGAGGGGCAAAATGTAGACACTAAAAAATGTCTTAGGCTTGTGACTTCTAAATTCTCCATCATTTCCCCTTTCATTATTCATAATTAAATAATTTTTAATTATTTAATTATTTTCTAAAGTCATAATTCTTCTATTAATTAAATAATTTTAATAATTTTAATAATTTTCTATCTTTATTCCTCCCTAATTAATTAAATAAATTTTATTTATTTAATTATGTCACTTATTAAGTCCTCTTCTTTCTAAAATTAAATAAATTCTTATTTATTTAATTTTTATCCCCTTTCCACTATAATTAAATAATTATTTCATTTGGCCTCTTCTCTAATAAATTAAATAAATTTAATTTATTTAATTTGGTCCACTCTCTTGAATTTTGAATTAAATTATTATTTAATTCAAAATGATTCTTTTTGTCACATTCCTCTATAATTAAATAATATCTTTAATTATTTAATTATTCATTGGTCACCTAAATTAAATAATTTTATTATTTAATTTGGTCCACTCTCTTGAATTTTGAATTAAATCATTATTTAATTCAAAATGGTTCCTTTTGTCACATTCCTCTATAATTAAATAATATCTTTATTATTTAATTATTCATTTGTCACCTAAATTAAATAATTTTTATTATTCAACTTCTCCTATCACCTCTTTGTTTGTGCCAATCTTATCTTCCACATCAAATCTTATCTCTTGACATCTCATTCAATCTCAACCCTTCATTTCTTGTCATTTCCCTAATTTTGACCTAACCCTATTCCATACTACAATATTCAATCTTGGCCATTGATTAAGACATCTTATTGACATTCAATCTCATTCATCCATTCAAAATGTCATTTTCTATAAAATGCCATTTTCCTCTCATTTTTAGACATAAGGAGGCATTGGATTTTAGACATTAGAGACATTAGATATTACACATTAGACATTGCAACATTTGTCATCTTACTTAATTTAGTCTTGGCATATTTAGGCATACACATTTCACTCATATTGTCATAGGCATTAGGCATTTAGACTTTATTCAAATCCTTTGAAGCTTGGTGTAGGACATAGACATCTATTTGCAGATTGCTTGCATGATGAATCTAAGGGAAACACATCAACTAGCAAGCTAAAAGGTGTTACAAAAGTGAATCATGGAGGTCTCGATGATTTTCTGGTATAATCATTCTTTTGTTTACTTCCATTGTATTTTTTAATTGCTTTGGGTTTATGGTCTCCATTGATCTAATCTAATTCTAAAACAAACCCTTAGTTACATAACCTACTATATTAGTCTAGAAATTTTTAGGAATTTTTGTTTCATGTATCTAGGTCAAATAATCCATTTCGTGTATTCATTTTTAAAAATTATTCCAAAATTCATTTCAGTAGTGAAAGTCTTTAGATATGTAGGACATTTTTTTACATTTCATAAATTAGATAGCTTACTTTTTCATGTTAACATGCTTTCTTTTAAGAGGTATGGTTTTGAAATGGTTAAGAATGGATTGTATAAGTACAACATCCTCTCTTATGAGTTCAATGTAGAGCATAAAGATGAGGTCATTAGTAAACATGTTATTCATCCTTCCATTATTCCTAGTTATGAAAACATCTTAGAGAAAGAGAAACAAACCATTGACACAATCCTTAATATCACCTTACCTATCACTCACTCAAACCCTACTATTATTGCCATTTGTGAGAATGATATGATACAAGAAGATACAAGCATAGATAATCATGAAGATCATAGTTGTTCTTCTCTATATACCTCTCCTATTAGTGATGAAGGTATCTTGGTGAAAGAAGATGCAATCATTGACAATCATGAAAGTATTGTTTGTCTTTCTCGTCCTCTCTCTTGGGAAGATATTATGACACAAGATGATGAGATCATTGCCACTACTTTAATTATTCTAAATTCATCTCCCAACACCTCCCCTACTTATGAGAATGCTTTAGATGTAATCATGGACAATTATCACATTTGTGAAGAGGCTATTTTTGTGTTAAGAGATCCAATGATTGGAAGTTATAGCATTATTTCTCTCCTTCCTAATGTCCTCATTTGGAACTTAGGTAAATTTGAACAAAAGGATTCAATCATTGGTAAGCCTAAAACTCATAGTTGTTCTTCTCTTGATTCCTCCCTATTCATGATGAAGCTACTTTAAAAAATATAACCATGGAATGTGATGAATTGCTTGTTTGCTCCCCTCCTAAAATATCTCCTACTAGGGTGGATATTATTGCACAAGAGGATGAGACCTTAGAGAAAAATGTTAAAATAATGAACAATCATAACAATAAAATTTGAGAAGAAGATATCTTGGTGTTAGAAGATCCAATTGATGAGAGCCAACAGAATTTTATTTCTCTCTTGCCTTAGGGAAAACATTATTGAACAAGAGAATTCCATTATTGATAAACAAGAAATTTTAACCATTGATAACTCCCTTACTTATGATGAAGTCATTTAAGAAGAACCAACCTTTGAATTTCATGAAAATATAGTTTGTAGCTCTCCTAAAAAATATCCTACTAGGGAGGATATCATGGTGCGAGAAAATGAGAACATGGACACATGTCTTTGAAAAAATAATAATGAGGCTTCCTTAGATGAAGATGATGAGGTGACATTAGACTCCCCTTCATTATAAGATCATGAAAATAAGGATAAGTTTGGTGAGGTTATAAATATTAGAACTCCCTTGAGTCCTCTAATTCTTATACATTGTAGAGATCCTTTTAATTTTTGCACCTTTGGAGGCTAAACTCATTCTTTACCCACCCTCAAACCAACCACAAACTCAAAAAAAAACCATCCTCATCCTCGAACCACCAAAGAATAATATGTCACAAAAGTCAAGTTAGGATACCATTTCTCATACATACAACACTAGAAACAATCCACAATCAAGACAAACAAATGCAACATTGCTCCAATTTCCTCAACTTATCATGCCTAGTGCTCCTCATTTTCCTTTACAAAGTAGAAAGGAGTATGACCTTGTTGAAAAACATATGAACACTTAGGTGCTAAGATATCATTATGGGACCTTATTCAAGCCTCCCCCTATTATCATAACATGATTCAAACTGCCTTACAACAAGTTCCTACCCCTCCTAATGTCCAGTTAAATGAATTATCAAACCAAATTCAAGCTATAACTCTAGTCAACTTAGACATTAATTTCCATCAAGATGAGTTACCTTTGCTAGAAGTGCAAAAAAAAATGAAGTTTTCATGATAATATCTATTCTCAATAGGATAGGGATAAAGTGAACCCTTGTTGACAATGAATCTACCCTTAATGTGTGTAGTGTAACCCTTTTGTATAAGCTTGGAGTGGATAAACCAAGAATTGAACCTAATTCCTTATCAATTCAAGGATTTTACCACTTTACCTATTATAGCTAGAAAGGCCACATTACAAACCCCAATCCATGTTATGCCTCATGATCTTTCATATAATATTCTTTTAATTAGACCATGGATTCATGCAGTGAATGGGGTGCCTTAAAATCTTCATTGCATAATGAAGTATGTCTACAATAACAAAGTGTATAAAATCAAAGCCAACCCTAAACTAGATAGTTGTTTTAACATTGAGAAAGGAAAGGAAAATCCTTTGAAAGCACTAGCACCAACTATAAAAGTGGAATACATGCAAGAAAAATAAAAATAAAAGAATATTGAAGAAGTCACAAAGCTATTGGAAGATTATTATGGTTCTTTAGACTTCACACCTACATTCATGGATGAATAAAATAACATAACAAAAGAGTCTGAAAAGAAAAAAGAATCAATGGTAATGTTAACAAAAAATTTAGATGAACCTTCAAAAACATCAATCTCAGCCACTTTAGAAAGAGAAGAAAATTGTACAACAAACTATGATGAAGTTGATTATGAGCATCCACCAAATCCAAAAGAAATGAAAAAAATTTATGGAAGAGGTTATGAACTTATGACACAACTTGGTTATAGTGGAAAAGGATGTGGTTCTAGAGAACAAGGTATCCATGTCCCCATACAACCTAACACACAAGAAACAACTAGTGGTCTTGGTTATTGTCCTTTGAAAGAAAAAAATTCAAAGAAATCCTCATTTAATATCAATTTTATCACACAAAATAGTAATCATTTGAATTTGTTATATTGCACACTCTCCTATAAAGGAGAGCACAAAATATCACAATCTAAAGAGTCTTGTCTAAGTATGATACCTTGTACTGAGTAAAATATATATTTTTTGCAAAATAAATGAACATCTTCTACTATTGATCAAGAGAGTATCTTGTCGATAGTCCTCCAAGATAATTTCATATCTGTAGTACCCCTCCATTTATGCTTATGTTTTTTGTTTACATGTTTTCATACTATTAGACTTTGGTACATTGGTTTGGATATTTTGATTACTAATTTTGAGTGATAGTGGATTCACTTTGTGACATGATGATACATTGTATGGCGATATTTGATTTCTGATATGCTTTGTGATAGCGTAGATATTTCCTTCAGATGTTATTGCTATATATATGTTTATGATGGACTAACTGTTATTTAATTTGTCAGTCTGATGTGACGTGTATTGGTGTGGAGAATGGAATTGCATCACTTACTTGCGAGTGCCCTGTGATGTCCGTGATTTTCTCTGCACGGTGTGCCTGTATTATGCATTATATGTATATGCATGTTATTTGTTTGGTTGCAAGATTTTAGGTACATGACACCTACTCCACCTAATTACTCAGGTCTGAGTATGTCAAGACTCAACAGATATGTTGATTGGGAGGTAGTAGCATGGTTCATCCTAGTCTAGTCTTTAACCCAGTCACAGTACATTGTCAATTTTAGTTTGGAGTCATAGATGGTCTTGTTTGTTCCTGATTTGATCAATTGCTTGAAAGGAAAATTTTGTCAATTTTAATGGTAGTTAGTATTCTTTAATTTACTATTATTTAAATTAATTTTTAAATGTTAAAGAAATAAGTTTTACATGTTATTTAATTAATTAATTAGTTTGTTTGGTTAAATAATTTGATAATAGAGATTAAATTCATTTAATTAAATAAATTAATTGATTAAATTAAAATTGTTTTAAATGTGTATGAATACATTTAAATTTGAAATTAAGTATTATTTGGAAATGGCATTTTTAATTGTAAATAAATTTTGTATTTTTGAAAATTGGAAAATTTTAAATAAATTAAATGCATGCAAATCTTGAAAGATTGCCGAGAAGTTGTTGAAGATATTTTCTTCTTCTCGACAAGTGTATTAGTTAAATTTATTGCTTTTGGTTGAGGAATTTCTCGAAGGTTATTTGGGATCTAGGAAAATATAGAAGTTTCTTCTATTCTTCATGGGAAAAATATTAGTGGTCTATTAAAATTTTTGTTTATGCCTTTTGGTACTATTGTATATTTGTGGAAGTTCTCTATTTTGGATATTGGGATTTGGTGTTCGAGAAAAGTTTTGGAAGCTACAGGCAAAGCTCATCACCAAACAGATTTCTAAAAGCTTCAGGAAAACAGGTATTTCTCTTGTGAATTTTAATTTGTTTCCTGTTGAAAAGAATTCCTATAAAAGAAGTTTCACTTTATTAAAACCTCTGTATTTCTCAGGAAAGATCTTTTACTGTTTATTCTCTGTAAAGATTTATTGTATTATTAAAACTTCTGTAGATTTCTCTCTCTGGAAATTACGTTTGAGTGAAGGGAAATCATATATATATGGGAAAATGAAACTAAAAATTATGGAATTAAAATTTAGAATTCATTTGGAAAAAAAAATTTATGCATACTATTGAAATTTTTATAATTTCCCCAATTTCCCCATTGAAACCCTGTAGTATTTATTTCTCTATTGTAAAACCCTAATTGAAATTTAATATATATATATATATATATATATATATATATATATATATATCTTCATATATTAATTGGATTGTGAAAATCATTGATTTATTAGTATATGAATTTTTGTTTGAATTCGCCGTAAAGGCGTATATTTATTAATTTGGATTGAAATTCCGTATTTGTAAATCTGAAATTCATAGATTAAAAACCCGTTTTATATTAATGGAATAAATTACAATTTTTAATACATGGATATATGGTAAGGGGGCCGCGGGGCTACCCCACAGCTTCCCCCATATGGGGCAACGACTGTGGAGGCAGTCGGCGCTACCCTCACAGGCAGTGTGCAGCTGTCTCACATCCGCCTCCCCAAACAGGGAGGGCTGCACACAGTCGTGGGTTGTGTCCCCTACATACACAGCTGTGGCTGTATAAATTACGACTATATATTGTTTTTAAAAAAAATAAAAATTTTGATCATAAGTTATTTCAAACATAAAATTCAAGTTAGGGTTTTTACATATTATTTAATAATACCTTTATTAATATATATATATTTATTTATATGTATACGTATATGTAAATATATATATATATATATATGTATATATATATAAATATATATATGTATTATTTATATTATTTAATAAATTATTAAATTCACATTTAATTTAGTAATGGAATAAAATTTTGTTAAGTATAAATATATATATGTTAGCGATGACATCAGTTAGATTTATGACAGAAAGATTGGAAAAAAAAAAAATTGATAGATATTGATAAGTGTAGATGTGAAAGTTAAAATTAGAATTAATTGATATTATTTCCTTTATTGTTTGAGAAAAGAATTGCAATTAATTTGCTATAATTTCTTGCTAATTCTTGTAAATGATTGGATTTAGTAAATCCAAAAACTAGATGTTTATAATTCCTGATTTGCTTTTAAAAAAAATTGTGTTTTCTTTTATTGGGCAAATGGGGATTCTTATGTGATTTCAAGTCTTCCAGTTGTAGTCTCTTTAAGGGAGTAAAATTTTACAATGGTTTCATATATTTGAACCAACTAGGGTAGTGCACTTGGTTTTGTATGGAAAATAGACACCTGATTTTTATGAATAGGTTGTGATGTCCATTGTGGTATATCTGGTATTATATGTTGATTTTTGTGCACTTTGTTTACCCTAGTTAGAGAACTTAGAATTCCTATGTTATGTTTAGGGGAGTGGCTCTATGTAAGGGCCGACACACAATGTGGTGTTAGGGTAACTTACAAAGAGTTAGTAAGTTAGTAATAACTAAACAACATAGTAGTTAGAATTAAAATCTTTAATAAGGTGATTATGCCTCACTTATGGACTCTTGAGCTTGTTTAGTCTTGAGTATAAGATGAGAAGGCCTGGAATGGAAAATTGATATCTTGTTACCTTAAAGGATATTCGATTTCACAATAGTTTGCAAATGAGGCCGGGTTTCATAAGAGGTTACCAGGGTAACCCAAGTTGGGGGCCAGAACCTAGGAAGAAACACCAAGGTAACATTTTCAACATTGTGATGACACTCCACCTAAAATAATAGTTTACCTTGTGTACTTAGCATATTCGATTGTCTAAAATTTGGAAGCATTGTAATCATTAGTTAGTTATGTACTTGTGTCTAGGGTTAATAGGTTATGTCTAGGTAACCATATTACTATCTCCTAGCATGAGGGGTGGACCTATGGGTACCACATGGTTGGGTGGAACATGCACCTTACTCCGTTGGGTCCCCAGTTATGATCATGGCAATGAGAGCTTCATGGATGGAGAGCTTGTACTTGGACATATTAGTACTTTCTTTATTGCATTATTTGAAATCTTGTATTGTAACATCCCTCAATTGCTTATGAGGTGAACATTTGTAAAATGTATTTGTAACTATTATTGATCTACCTCATCAGATGAATGAGTATTGTAATGTCATTTCAAATGCAATGTAAGAATCATATTTGTACTTTAAACTATCTTGAATGGAATTTTAAATGATATGCAATGTTTACTTTTTAATGTTTATGTTAATTAAATATGTGCAACACTAAATACTAAAGTCGTCTATGGAAAATCAAGTAGTGTACATCACGTAACTTAGTGAATGTATGCAACTAATTAAGTTAATATTATTACTTTAAAAAAAATTATTTCACTTTTATACACAATTGCAACATTCCTTAGGTTATAAGATGGGGCATTATAGATTGGTATCAGAGCCAGGCTTACAAACACTAGATGCTCTGGGTAATCATGAGCCCATTAGGTTGACCTAGTATGTAGTGTCACTATCTGTTAACCTTGGTTGATTAGTATCTAAGACTCGTTATTGTTCATGTGTAGGATCATTCATAGAGAAGGTGGTAGAGGTCATGGTAGAGGTCAAGATGGAGGCCAAGGGCCAATCCCTAAGGTTACTGCCCCTCTAAGCCCTCATTAGAGTGATCAGGCAGAGTAGTTGGATTAGAGGAATGAGGGACAGAATCCTGAATAGTCAGGAAGAAAGAGTTCCTAGATACATCCTTTATTAGAGGAGGTTCTAGCTCAACTTGGACCTAGATAGGAAGTTGAGTAGGAGGTTGTTAGAGAGTGTGATATATCTCCTAGGAGAGTAGATGATACAGTGCATCAGGATGCTATTACTGCTGGACACTTGCGGGATTTATTGAGGGCACGCCCTCCTACTTTTGATGGTATGGGAGGTGGCTTAAAGGTAGAGACCTAGCTACTAGATTTGGGTAGATGCTTCGCCATGCACCCTTACAATAGCAATACTTGAGTGAGATGCGCTATCATGCATATGAGAGGATTCGCCTCTACTTGGTGGCACCTACATGAGTAGAAGCTCCACTTAGATATTGGGTCAGTGTCTTGGGAGATGTTCCTGGAGAAGTTTAGAGCATGGTTCCTATCGGAACACTGGAGGTAGCGACAGGTTGACGAGTTTCATGATCTACGTCAGTTGGCTCTATCTGGTGAGCAATATGAACGTAGATTCTATGAACTCAAGTAGTATGTAGGTATTGGAAATGATGAGCCTATGCTAGTATAGCACTTCATTAGGGGTTTAAATGCCCACATTAGTGGTGGAGTCAGAGTCTTTGAGCCAAAGACTATGGAAGTTGCAGTGGAGAAGGCTCAAATAGTGGAAGAGAATCTTGTTATGGCATTAGGTAGTCACACAAGAGTACAGATTGGCAGTGCTCCTGCAGCAGGTTTTAGTCCATGAGGTGGACAGGCATAGATAGGGGGTTCCTCTAGGAACCAACAGACACCCTCTAAGCATGGGCAGCAACAGCAACAACATACACCTCAAAAGAATAATAATCCACAACCACAACAAGGTAATAGTCTACAGTTAGGAAAGGGTCATAACTGGTGGTGCAACAAGCGCAATAGACAGGATCAACCTACATAAAGTGCTCAATCTACCATTAGTAGAGGTAGTTTCTAGAAATCCAATGCACCTTCGAGTGGCAGAGGATTCAGTAGAGGCACAGGTTGTTACTCGTGTGGACAGCAGGGACACATTGCTAGGCAGTGTCCGATGAGAAGTTCTACTGGATTTGGGCCTGGACCTATAGTTTCAGAGCCTACAGTGGGTGATGCAGGATGTTCACATACAATTTATGCTGTGGTTAATGACTGCCAACCCGATCACTAGAACACAGTGGTCGAGACTTCAGGTAAGTTACATGGTGTTAGTGTTTCCATTCTTTTTTATTCTAGAGCTACCGATTCCTTTATTTCACCGACCATCGTTGACTATTGTGGTCTTGTGGTGGTAAAGCAAGGCAGTAAGTGGCAAGTAGAATTCACCTCTAGGGTGAAAGTAGCAGTAGAGAACCTTGTGCATAATTGTGAACTTAAAATTGGTATGTTAACTACCTTAGTAGATCTTCATGTTACACCTTTAGGATCGTGTGACATAGTTCTAGGTATGGATTGGTTAACATCTCATCATGCTATGACTAACTGTCGACTTAAGATAGTTAGTTGCATTAATGAATTACGTGCAAAGGTGGAAATAATAGGTGTACAAAGACCTATCTTTGCGGATGATATCTGCTATGCAATTAAAGAGATGTCTTCATCAGTGTTGTCAACTATTTGCAACAACAATTACTAATCTAGAAGAAGGTGAGAGTCCAGAGGTATCACTTGATAATCATCCTATTTTTATGGAATTCGCTGACGTGTTTCTTGATGATATACTTGGAATGCCACTGAAGAGAGATATTGACTTTAGAGTTGACCTAGTTCCTGGAGTTGAGACTATTTCTAGAGCTCCATATAGAATGATGACTCAGGAGTTAGAGGAACTTTGAATTCAGTTAGAGGAATTATTAGAGAAGGATTTCATTCATCCAAGTGTTTCTCTTTGGGGAGCACCTATCATCTTCGTAAAGAAGAAGGACAGATCACTTAGACTATGCATTGACTATCGTCACTTGAACAAGGTTACGATTAAGAATCATTATCCTTTTCCTAAAATCGATGATCTTTTCGATCAAATCAAGGGAGCTAATGAGTTCTCTAAAATTGATTTGAAATCTGGTTATCATCAATTGCGAATTGCTGAAGCAGATATTCATAAAACTGCATTTCGTACTTGTTATGGGCACTATGAATTCAAAGTAGTACCGTTTGGGTTAACGAACACACCATCAGTATTTATGATTTTAATGAATGGTGTTTTTCATACATACCTTGATCACTTTTTCCTTGTATTTCTCGATGATATTTTGATGTATTCAAGAAACATGAAGGAGCATGAAGAACACTTGAGACAGGTATTGCAATGTTTAAGGGAAAATCAATTGTATGCAAACCTGAAGAAGTGTAACTTCTTTCAAACTGAGGTAAATACCTTGGACATGTATTTTTGGAAAAGGTATTGCTGTGGATCCTTCAAAGATTCAAGCTATTCTAGATTGGCCTGTGCCTACTAATGTAGGTGAAGTGCATAGTTTTATGGGTCTAGTTGGTTACTATAGGCAGTTTGTTGAGGGATTTTCTAGAATTGGTCATCCTATTACTTCTCTTCAAAGAAAAGGGAAGAAGTTTGTTTGGATAGAGCAGTGTCAGTTGGCTTTTCATACACTTAAAGAAAAGTTTACTAATGTGCCTATATTGATTGTTCTTGATCCTACTAAGGATTTTGTAGTTTGCACTGATGCATCCTTAGAGGGCTTGGGAGCAGTTCTGATGCAAGATGGGCATGTGATTGCTTATGAGTCTCGCAAACTCAAAGATCATGAATTAAATTATCCCACTCATGATTTAGAACTAGCTGCAGTTGTGCATGCATTAGTTTGATGGAGGCATTTCTTATTAGGTCATCATTTCAAACTTCACACTGATCACCATAGTCTACAATATATTTTTACGCAACCCAACTTGAATGCTAGACAAAAACAGTGGATGGAGTTCTTGTGTGAATACAATTTTGAAGTGAAATATGTTTAAGGAAAAGAGAACGTAGTGGCCGACGCTCTTAGTTGTCATTGAAATGAGCTTTCTGCTACTACTCTTGAAGTAGATTTGAGAGGTCAAATATTAGCAGCACTTCCTGTTGATAGATTGTATCAGGTAGTAAGGTCAAAGATTGAATCTGGTAGGCCTTTAGAAGGTCGATTTGTAGGGTATGTTCTTGAACCAAATGGTATATTACGACATTTAGGTCGTATTTATGTACCACATTTTGAGGGTCTTCATACATTAATTATGACTGAAGCACATTGAGCTTTGTATTCAGCTCATCCAGGTGTTAAGAAAATGCATGTTGATCTTTGACAATTGTATTTTTGGCCTAGTATGAAACGTGATATTGCTGATTATGTATTGAGATGTCTTGAATGTCAGCGAGTCAAAGCTGAGCATCAACATTTCGATGGATTATTGCAGCCACATCTCATTCCTGAATGGAAATGGGACATTATATCTATTGACTTTATTATAGGGTTACCTACGTCATCATGTTGACATGATGCCATTATGGTAACTATTGACCAATTGACTAAGGTAGCTTATTTTTCACTAGTACGATCATCTTACAATGCTTCATCCGTAGCTAGGATTTTTATGGAGGATATAGTTAGATTGCATGGGATTCCTCATAGGATTATTTCTAATAGAGATCTCGTATTTACTTCAGCCTTATGGACTTCATTACAACATGCTCTAGGTACACAATTGAACTTTAGTTCAATGTATCATCCTCAAACCGATGGACAAATAGAGAGTTAATCAAATATTGGAGGATATGCTTAGAATGTACGTAATGGACCAACAATCACGTTGGGAGGATTATCTGTATTTAGTAGAATTTGCTTACAATAATGGATATCAAAGTTCCATAGGTATGCCACCATTTTAGGCATTATACGGTCGTCCTTGTTGAGCTCCACTAAGTTGGGATCAACTTGAGGGTAGAGTATTACTTGGTCCTGAGATGCTTCAAGACATGGAGCAATAGATTGACCATATTAGAGAACATCTGATAGCAGCACCGGATAGGAAAAAGAAGTATGCTGATGCGCATAGAATAGACCGACAGTTTGCAGTTGGTGATAGAGTGTTTCTTCGAGTGTGACAGCGAAAGAGTCCAATCCGTTATGGAAAAGGCTCTAAGCTTGCACCTCATTTCGTTGGGCCATTTGAGATCTTAGAGAGAATTGGTCCTATGGTGTATCAACTTGCCTTACCACCCAGTTTGTTGCGTATTCATGATGTTTTTCATGTATCAGTTCTTAGACCATATCATCTCGAAATATCTCATGTACTTGATTGGAATGCGTTATAGATAGAGGACTGGCAGCTAGCTTTGGAGCCTGTGGCCATTCTACAATGTCGGACGCTCGGTCTCAGGGGTTGAGAAATTGATTAGGTGAGGGTCCAATGGGATCCTATCCATGAGGCTTCTGCTACTTGGGAGGATGTGACACGCATAAGGGAACTTTATCCCTATTTGTTCGCAGGCTTTCAGGAGCAAGCCTGATCCTAGGGGGGAGGATGTAGTACCCCTCCATTTATGCTTATGTTTTCTATTTACATGTTTTCATACTATTAGAATTTGGTACATTGGTTTGGATATTTTGATCGCTAAATTTGAGCGACAATGGATTCACATTGTGACATGATGATACATTGTATGGCGATATTTGATTTCTGATATGCTTTGTGATAGTGTAGATATTTCCTTTAGAAGTTATTGCTATATATATGTTTATGATGGAATAACTGTTATTTAATTTGTCATTCTAATGTGGTGTGTATTGGTGTGGAGAATGGAATTGCATCGCTCACTTGTGAGTGCCTTGTGATGTCTGTGATTTTTCTGCACAGTGTGTCTGTATTATGCATTATATGTATATGCATGTTATTTGGTTGGTTGCAGGAATTTAGGTACATTACACCGACTCCACCTGATTACTTAGGTCTGAGCATGTCAAGACTCAATGGATATGTTGATTGGGAGGTAGTAGCATGGTTCATCCTAGTCTAGTCTTTAACCCAGTCACAGTACATTGTTAGTTTTAGTTCAGAGTCATAGATGGTCTTGTTTGTTCCTGATTTGATCAATTGCTTGAAAGGAAAAAAATTTCAATTTTAATGGTAGTTAGTATTCTTTAATTTATTATTATTTAAATTAATTTTTAAATGTTAAAGAAATAAGTTTTACATGTTATTTAATTAATTAATTAGTTTGTTTGGTTAAATAATTTGATCATAGAGATTAGATTCATTTAATTAAATAAATTAATTGATTAAATTAAAATTGTTTTAAATGTGTGTGAATAAATTTAAATTTGAAATTAAATATTATTTGGAAATGACATTTTTAATTGTAAATAAATTTTGTTATTTTGAAAATTGGAAAATTTTAAATAAATTAAATGCATGCAATTCTTGAAAGATTGCCGAGAAGTTGTTGAAGATTTTTTTCTTCTTCTTGACAAGTGTGCTAGTTAAATTTATTACTTTTGGTTAAGGAATTTCTTTGAGGTTATTTGGGATCTGGGAAAATACAGAAGATTCTTCTATTCTTCACGGGAAAAATATTAGTGGTCTGTTAAAATTTTTGTTTATGCCTTTTGGTACTATTGTATATTTGTGGAAGTTCTCCGTTTTGGATATTGGGATTTGGTGTTCGGGAAAAGTTTTGGAAGCTATAGGCAAAGCTCATCACTAGACAGATTTCTAAAAGCTTCAGGAAAATAGGTATTTCTCTTGTGAATTTTAATTTGTTTCCTATTGAAAAGAATGCTTGTAAAAGAAGTTTCACTTTATTAAAACCTCTGTATTTCTTGGGAAAGATCTTTTATTGTTTATTCTCTATAAATATTTATTGTATTATTAAAGCTTCTATAGATTTCTCTCTCTGGAAATTATGTTTGAGTGAAGGGAAATCATATATATATGGGAAAATGAAATTAAAACTTCCAGAATTAAAAATTAGAATTCATTTGGAAAAAAAATTTATGCGTACTATGAAATTTTTATAATTTCCTCAATTTCCCCATTGAAACCCTATAGAAATTTCTTTATTTCTCTGTTGTAAAACCCTAATTGAAATCTAATATATATATATATGTATATATATATATATCTTCATATATTAATTGGATTGTGAAAATCATTGATTTATTATTATACGAATTTTTGTTTGAATTTGTCGTACAGGCATATATGTATTAATTCAGATTGAAATTTTGTATCTATAAACTCAAAATTCATAGATTAAAAACCCGTTTTGTTTTAATGGAATAAATTACAATTTTTAATACATGGATATATGGTAAGGGGGGCGTGGGGCTACCCCATAGCCGCCCACATATGGGGCGACGACTGTTGAGGCAGTCGACGCTACCCTCATAGGCAGTGTGTGGCTATCTCACAGCCGCCTCCCCAAATGAGGAGGGCTGCACACAGTCGTGGGTTGTGTCCTCTGCATATACAACCGTGGCTGTATAAATGATGACTGTATATTGTTTTTTTTTTTAAAAGAGAAATTTTGATCATAAGTTATTTCAAACATAAAATTTGATTTAGGGTTTTTACATATTATTTAATAATACCTTTATTAATAAATATATATATATGTATATGTATATGTATATCTAAATATATATATATGTATTATTTATATTATTTAATAAATTATTAAATTCACATTTACTTTAGTAATGGAATAAAATTTTGTTGAGTATAAATATATATATGTTAGAGATGACATTAGTTAGATTTATGACAGAAAGGTTGAAAGAAAAAAAGAAATTTGATAGATATTGATAAGTGTAGATGTGAAAGTTAAAATTAGAATTAAATGATGTTATTTCCTTATTGTTTGAGAAAAGAATTGCAATTAAGTTGCTATAATTTCTTGCTAATTCTTGTAAATGATTAGATTTAGTAAATCTGAAAACTAGATGTTTATAATTCATGATTTGTTTTTAAAAAAAATTATGTTTTCTTTTATTGGGAAAATGGGGATTCTTATGTGATTTCAAGTCTTCCAGTTGTAGTCTCTTTAAGGGAGTTAAATATTACAATGGTTTCATATATTTGAACAAACTAGGGTAGTGCACTTGGTTTTGTATGGAAAATAGACACCTGATTTTTATGAATAGGTTGTGATGTCCATTGTGGTATATCTGGTATTATATGTTGATTTTTGTGCACTCTGTCTACCCTAGTTAGAGAACTTAGAATTCCTATGCTATGTTGAGGGGAGTGGCTCTGTGTAAGGGCCAACACACAAAGTGGTGTCAGGGTAACTTACAAAGAGTTAGTAAGTCAGTAATAACTAAACAACATAGTAGTTAGAATTAAAATATTTAATAAGGTGATTATGCCTCACTTATGGAATCTTGAGCTAGTTCAGTCTTGAGTATAAGATGAGAAGGCCCGGAATGGCAAATCAATATCTTGTTACCTTAAAGGATATTTGATTCCGCAATAGTTTGCAAACGGGGCCGGGTTTTGTAAGAGGTTACCAGGGTAACCCAAGTTGGGGGCCGAAACCTAGGAAGAAACACCAGGGTAACCTTTGCAACGTTGTGATGACACTCCACCTAAAATAACAGTTTACCTTGTGTACTTAGCATATTCGATTGTCTAAAATATGGAAGAAATGTAATCATTAGTTAGTTATATACTTGTGTCTAGGGTTAATAGGTTATGTCTAGGTAACCATATTACTATCTCCTAGCACGAGGGGTGGACCTACGGGTACCACATGGTTGGGTGGAATGTGCACCTTACTCTATTGGGTCCCTACTTATGATCATGGAAATGAGAGCTTCATGGATGGAGAGCTCGTACTTGGACATATGAGTACTTTCTTTATTGCATTATTTGAAATCTTGTATTGTAACATCCCTCAATTGTTTATGAGGTGAACATTTGTAAAATGTATTTGTAACTATTATTGATCTACCTCATCAAATGAATGAGTATTGTAATGTCATTTCAAATGCAATGTAAGAATAATATTTGTACTTTATACTATCTTGAATGGAATTTCAAATGATATGCAATGTTTACTTTTTAATGTTTATGTTAATTAAATATGTGTAACGCTAAATACTAAAGTCGTCTATGGAAACTCAGGTAGTGTACGTCGCGTAACTTAGTGAATGTATGCAACTAATTAAGTTAATATTATTAGTTTTTAAAAAAAAATTATTTTATTTTTATACACAATTGCAACATTCCTTAGGTTATAAGACGGGGCATTACAATATCCCTCCCTCCAAGAACATGAAAGAAATTTAACTACAAAAGTTCATTTTGTGCATATCATAGAGATCATGTTCATTTTACTAATGAATGTAGGACTTTGAGTAATAAAATTCAACATCGTAAGGATTGTGGTGTTCTTCCTTATGTCGAAGCACCTAGTTCCTCTAATTGATATTGATTTCCAAGTTTTTCATCAATCACTTCAGCTCACCCTTGTCTTGCTCTAAGCGAGAGAAAGGGGGTTAGGTAGCCCTATCCTCATATAGCACTTATGGTTGTCTCTTTTGGCTAGTTGACCAACTTCCATGTATATATAAGAGAAAGCTTGGGATGTGGATGATGTGTCTTTTAAGTTGGCTCACATGTGGCATACTTTTATTTCTATGTTTAACATTACATTTTTGGGGCAACCCTTTATTCATGATGTAGTTTCATTCAAGAATATATGACTTGTCATAGGGATTTCTGAATAAGCTCTCATGTCTTCTTCATTGGCTACTTTAAAGAAATTTTTCACAAAAATGCTATTATCAATCACTTTAAAGTGTGGGAATACATTAACATTATCTTTTGACATTTCTCATGTTTCATTGTATAATTTTCTTTCTTCTTGTGATGTGTCCTTTTCTTGGTGGTGTCATTGGGTTTGATTTCCTCCAAGAGCATGATATTTATTTGAATTTTCCTCTCTTGGAGACATTAGGCAAGATGTTCCCTATGAGGAGACCTTACATGAACTAAGCAAAGTCCCTTTGAAAAAATCTTTACTTGCATTTTGTTCATAAGCTCAAAGTTTCATTTTGTGGCACCTTATCAAAGTTATCGGGAGGTATAGATTTGGTATCAATGGTATGTATGGGAGCCAACCATAGGAATGAATTTCCCATAGCCACTTTCTTGTGTGTATGGGTCCATACTAGTTGTGTGCGTATGTGTCTAATTGGGGGATCAATTAGTGGATATCAGATTCCACTAGCCTGTGTGAGCGTGTGTTTTGTTTATATAGTGGATTTTTTTTCCACTTGTAAACATTTTTAGAAAAAAATTTAGACCTGATCCACATCATGCTGGATAAACTGTTGAGGTTTGATCCATCTTCTTTTTCCTTTTTCTTTTTTCCTTATGTCTTTGACAATGTATGCTTATATCTTGTTGTTGCTTCATACATAATTCACATGTGTGTTCTTTTTTTTCCTATTTTGGTTTCTCATAGGATCTCAATCCTGGGGGCTTGATCATCTCACTTGATCATTTTCATCCTATCTCACTAGCATTGGTACACTTGGACCCCTTTTGTTATGAATTTTTCTACTTTAGTGTGAGTTTGATGCAAAATCATCCTCCACTAAAGTGGGGGCTAAATATAGTGTAGAAAAATGTATCCCTTTAAATTTTCACACTTTTTTGGGCCCTCATTAAAATGGTGTTCATTTATGCCTTAATTGTTCCTATTTTGCATCCACAAGCCTAATTAAATTCATTTTTCTAAGGATAATCTTGAAATTTAACAAATGAAAAATCATAATGTAGTGTTTTTCGTTGTGTTCCAGAACTAGGGATCTAAGACTCATATGCCCCTTTAGGTGTATGGGTCCCACCTAGGTCTTGAGATGTGATTTTAAATGTTAAATTGGGCCTTAAAAAGTATAAATACAAGGTTATTTCACATAATTTCTCCTAAGTAATTTTATGAAGCATCCTAATAAGCTATAAAAATTGAGTGATCTTATGAGCATTCAAGTGAGAATTTTACAAGAGCATTCAAGAGCAAGTTATCAAGTATTTGGAGCTACATTCAAGATTCAAGCATCATGTCAAAGTCTTCATGCATCATGTTGGTTTGTGAGCTAACATGTTGATATAGTATTTGTGATCCAAGTTCAAGCATTCAAATCCCTATCAAGTTTCATGATCAAGATCTACATCCATTGAAGCCAATTCATACAAGTTGTAGATCTACACTCCAAGGATTCAACAAGGTTTGGTGATTTGTTACTTTCATTTTTTTGTTCATCATTCCTTCATGTTATTTCAATTCCTTTCAAATTTTGATTGCTCAAGTGGGGTTTGACTGAGGCAGAACCCCATCCACTAACAAAAAATCTCTCTCTCTCTCTTGTGATGTGTATTTTGTAGATTTAGGTGAATGGGACTCATTCACCCAACCTAGAAAATTAGTCCCTAATATAGCCTGTTTACATCATTCAATAGAGTTGAATCATTGTTGAATTATTGGTGTGTAGATCTGTAACATGTATGAATTTGCTTCAATGGATGTCAATCTTGATCATGAAAATTGATAGGGATTTAAATGCTTGAACTTGGATCACAAATGTTATATTAACATGTTAGCTCACAAACATAGATGATGCATGAATACTTTGACATGATGCTTGAATCTTGAATATAGCTCCAAATTCTTGATAACTTTCTCTTGAATTCTCTTGTAAAATGCTCACATGAATGCTCATAATATCACTTGAATTTGCTAGCTTGTTATGATGCTTCATAAAATTGCTTAGGAGAAATTATGTGAAATAACCTTGTATTTATACTTTTTTTATGACCGATTTCTTGAAATTACAACACTACAAGATAACATCAGATTAAGGATAATAAAATCCCACCAAGAATTTGAATTAAAAGAGGTCCAAGTTAAAGAGGGACTCATACACTAGGTTTGGCATATGAGTCCTAGTTGCTTAAACCTGGCACATGGATTTCAAGAAGTGTCTTGTTCAATGTAACATTTAAAATCAAGTCCCAAGACCTAGGTGTGACCCATACACCCAAAAGGGAATATGATTCCTAGATCCCTAGATCTGGAACACATAATAAAAAACATTAAATTATGATTTTTCATTTGTTAAATGTTGAGATTATCCTCATAATTATGCATTTAATTAGGCTTGTGGATGCAAAATAGTACCAATTAAGGCATAAATGAACCTCATTTTAACAAGGAGGGCCCAAAAAAGTGTGAAAATGTAAAGGGGTACATTTTTCTATACTAAATTCTTGCAATAAATTTTGGGCATAAAGCTATAGAATGTAAAAGCAACATGAATCTAAATTTTCAATCATTTTCTTGTCATTGCTATGCATGTAATATATTTGATTTATGGTCAATGTTATGCAAGCAATATATTTGGTCATAAGGCTACTTAATGCAAAATAAAAATGATGAATGGTTACCATAATGGCATGGTATTTCAATCATTCCATGGTTACTATTACTCATGCAATGTGTTTGGGAATAAGGATTTTGAAAGCAAATCTAAAATGTCAAGAAGTAAATTTTCTCCACAACAAGGTGTCATATGGTATAAATGTAATAAACCAAGAAAAATAGATAAGTTTTGTAGAGGAAAGAATGTGAAACCCTCTATTTCATAAAAGAAGATTGATTTGGTTGAAGAAAATAAGAAGATGAACAAGATATAGAAGAAAAACGAAGAGAATGATGTGAAGAATGAATCCATCCCAAATTCTAGTGCAAATGTTTCCTTTGAAAACTAGATAGGAAGCATTAGATCAAGGAGAGTTTTAACAATAAAAAATTTCAAACCCTTGCCAAAGATGAGATGCTGATGTCTTCAACATATTGGTGCATGAATCAATTGATATGCTTGATCCATTGGTGAAATATTCAGTGAGAAATATCTTGATGCAAATATTTGTGGAATGTTTACAAGTTCCTATGAAGATACTGAGAAAGATTGACAATATTTTGACCTAACATTTTTCCATTATAATTAATGCATATTTTAGGTCATGATTGAAGTTTTTATATTTCATTTTGCATATTCAAAAGGAATTTTTTTTAAGAAATTAAAAGAGGAGATTAGAGAAAACACAATATGAAGTAACTCTAGAGTGTTGAATGAAACCTTACCAATAAAATTCCACAAGGTATTTACAATATCTTGCAAACCATAGTTTAGAGAGGTTACTAATGTTTACCCCTTATTTTTTTGATGTGGCTAAGAGGCCAAGGCCTAAGTTTAAGAAGCACCCACATAAATCAATAGAAACAAATAAAGAAGGTGCATTCTCCAGGGTTCCTATAAATGTGCTACAAAAAAAGGATGTGCAAATTTATATTCATTTGAAGATGGACGAATATAATTATATAAAATTATTATAGTTTAGGGATAAAGAGATAATTGGAGATTATTTCTAGTTGAAACAAAATTATGCTAGCTTTTCAAAAGTTGGATGTATGGATAGAGTTTCCCAAATTCTATTTTGAGGATGAATGGGTGAAGTTAGTTGTAAGAATAATTCACAATGGATTTATATGGTTGGATATGTTGCATATGATTAACAAAGAAGCAATAAGGGTTGTTACTAGTTTGAGCTCCATAGGACCTATGCCAACAATGAAGACGGTAAAGAATGAATCAGTAATGAATCTTACAAGAACCAAGTTTGAAAAGTGTTCCCTAATAATGGATGATATCAAATATATGATGATCAAATATGCCTCAATGATGATTTCTTACAATATATTCTATACAAATAGAGAAGGCTTTTCCACTACTAGTTTGATTCACATTGGCACACAAAATGGTGAAATAAGTTAAAGAATTTGATCTATGTGAGCTCCTGTGATTTCAATTATTGAAAATTTTGTAGAGGACAATAGAGAAAAGGTACCCTTTCTAGTATGGTACTCTCATCATTTGCTTAATGTTTTACTTTCTCAATGAATTTACTAGACTAAAGAATGTAATATGGAAAGACAACATCCCTATAGTTTTTCAAATTAGGGATCATTTGAGGACATTTCTAGATAATAAGTCTTGTGAGTCAATGTTGTGAAAAGTATAAGAATAAAATAAAATTTATGGTTAGAAGAGATAAATACAACATGGAAGTAGTTGAACCCATAAATTTTTGGGTTTTAGAGCTTCCTTATGAGGTAGTTGAATCTGATCAGATTGGCTTTGTAGAGGTTGCATTGATCAAACCTAGAGATCCAATAATTGATAAGTTTGGTACATACAAGTATAGTGTAGAAAATTGTACACCTTTACAATTTCACACTATGTTTGCATCCCCTTAATTAATTGGACTTAATTAGGCTCCTACTTTCCTAAATAATGAATTCCAAAGACTTATTATTCCCATTTTCTAAAATATAAATCTATATTAGACAATTTCCAACTTTAATTTAAGCACCTTGAAAATTGTGTGTCCTAGACTCAGGTCCTAGGACCCATTCACCTAACAGTGAATGGGCACCCTTTAAGTCCTAGGACCCAATTTTTAATATGTTTTTGGTGGAATTTTAATGATTCAAAATCAAGTCTCAATTTTTAGCTTGTGGAATCTAATATTTGGTAAATTAGATAAACACCTATAAATACATAGTTATTTTATCAATTCAAATCTAACAAGCTAGAGGTGAACTTCATATGAGAAAATATTATTGTCAAGTGCCTAGAAGATTTATTAGTCATCTACAGAAATATCAAGATCACATCATCATGTCAAAGTTCATGTGTGTTCATGTCATGGTTTGGAGCTAACATCGTGATGTAGGTTTCAAGCATTCAAGCATCAAATCAATCAATCAATCAATCAATTCAATTCATGCAAGATCCAAACCTTAGAGAGATGTGTTAGAATTCAACCCTCTAAGAGAAGCCATTAAGTGTTTGGTGAGTTTTATCATAATTTTTTTCATTCATCAATTCCTTTCATTTATCATTATTTCATCATCAAGGTTTAATTACCAACCTAGGGTTTGACTAAGGAAAACCCCCATTCACCCAAAGACAAACATTTTTTCTTCTCTCTTTTCTCTTTGTATGTGCAAATTTACAAGTGAAGAAGGACTAAAGATTGATCAAAGGAGCAATTTTTCAAAGTTGTCAAAGTTGTCATCATTGTTGTCAAGCTATAGAAACTCACCTACATATTTTATTTTTGACTTTTCAACAATCAAACCTAGAGAAATAAGAATCTTAGATATGAGATATGAGTACTACAAAATCAGATTTTTGACCCCTGCAATAGGACCTGGGTGATCTCACAATAATGTGCTACACTTTTTGGCCGAACTTGACATTGAAATCAACAATTTTCACTAGATCTTCACTTTCTTACACCTATAGTAGCTAAACCATTAAAAAATTTTGAAGATGAAGAAAACTAGTGATTTGTGAGATTTTTTGTTTATATTCTAATTATATATTTTTTTTTAAATTAAAAATAAATTGTGAATCCTTTTATGTAATTTTTAATAACTTATTTTTTCTACTAAACAATTTTTTTAAAAAGTGATGTTTACTTTGTACTACATAACTTTTTTATATAGAAATGATACAATTATAATTTTTAAAATATAGATTTTTCACACCAATATCTTGTGCATGGATATTTTTTCACAATTTTTGTTTCAAATATTTTTAATTAACTTTCCAAGTCAAAGTAATTATAATTTGGACAAAGGTGTACTTCATGCCACATAATTTTTTTTGTATGCATTTGAATTAACTTATTCCTTTTTGTTGGAATAAGGACATTAATACCTAGTGCACATGTATTTTTTAGAATTTTTTTCTCTATTTTTCTATTTTTTTCATATGTCTGAAACAAATACCTTGATGTTCATTGAAAATCCTACTATCTCAAGAAATAATAAATAAATATACAATCAAATTAAATAATTTAAAATTATAATTTTGGAAAGCTTATAATAAGGGCTACATGTTGCAAGATGGTGTGTCCCTTGGTCTCCTTCATTCAGTGTGGTGCTTGGGTTTGTGACATGGGTTAACTGCCTTATGTGGATCCTGTATAAATTTGGTGGTTGTATTGGGAATTAACATGTCAATCTTTTGGTGCAATGACAACCACCAATGTAATAGTTGGTATTAGAGCTGATGTCACAAGTTCAAACCCCTCACTTGCACTAGGGGAATTGTTGCAAGATGGTGTGTCCCTTAGTCTTCTTGGTGTAACACAATTCTTGGATTCATGACATGGCTTAACCACCTCCCATGGATTTTGTATAAATATGGCAGTTGCATCGGGCATTAACAAATTGATATTTTGGTGCAATGACAACCACTAATGTAACACTACATACTTACAAAAAATTAAATTTACATGAATTCATTTGATCCCCCAAAAGGTAAATCAAAAGTGGTTTTTATCACCTTTTTGATAGGTGTAGAGGAGACTCCATTATATCTTTGATTTAAAACTAACAGGGTTCTATCCAAGGGGATTTGATCTAAGGAGGTTTGATCAAAGCCTCTTTAATTAAAATCCATTCAAAGGAACCATTAAAGGCTTAAATCATTATGTTTTCAAAAAACATGTGATTTCAAGAAAAAATTAGGATGTCCTAGAAAGTGTAACCCATTATTGCGGTAGCACCCATTCATTCACCCTAGGGAAAACTAGTCCTACTAAAAAGCTTAGAATATACTTTTTAGGTCAGGTGCATACCATTCTTTAATTCTCATATCTACCTACAAATTACTATTTCTATTTTTATTATCATAATATTTTGAATTTAAAGTGTTAGGTCATGTAATCCAGTTAGTTAATGCATTTGAAATTATCTCCCAAAAGTACTAATCACTATCATAAGAAAATAATTGATCTTCCTAATAGGGTTGAATTATCTCAAGGTTGAAATTCAATAATATCCTTGGGAGATATCTTTTTCTAATTAAATTAGGAAAAGTGTAAGTGATTTTAAACGCTTAGATTATTCCACCCCATACCATTCACATAATTACCCATTTTCTATGTTTTAATGAGATAAAAAAGAAAAACAAGGATATTGAAGAAAATTTTGGATACATGAAAGCTAAGTTAGAAAGGGAGTTTGGTACCCCTTTGGACCTTGTAGTAGAGTTTGAAGGAATCTCTACTCCTTTATAGACTATACTAAGATCAAGAAGGTCAGACAGGACCTCAGCTTCCACACTTGCTATTTCAAATTCCTTCATAAAAAAACCAACATTTGGCTCTAAGAAGAGGACACATCTTGCCTCCTTGAGCAAAAAAGGGTTCCAAAGGGAAGAAATAAAGAAAGATAAAAAAGGGACATGTATATCAGTTGAAAAGAAAAGAAATTGAAAGAGTAAAAATGGTCTACAAAATGAAATTAAAAGTCTCTTGGGAAGAGGCCAGTACACAGAATGGAAAGGAAAAATAAAATACCCCTTTGGTCCATAAGCATAGTCATATGAAGCTTGATGCATTATTTAGTCTATTGTAGAGTTTGGAATCTTGAAGGATACAACTAAATTGTATCCAAATTCCAATGATACAGATAAGGCAACAATTGAAATGGCCACCATCAAATACATGGTGAAATTTAATGTTGGCGTAGGTGAGAAAGTGGATCAATTACCAAATGAGCTAAAATAAGTATTGAGTACAAGAATACAAGAGATGGTTGTAGAATATGCAAATATATAATCCCTTTCCTTAGAGAAGATTGGTTCCTCACTAACTCATGAGGAAAAAGTTATTTTGTCTCAATTGCAAGTCCAAGAATCTAGAATAAAACAAAGAGTAAATAATCTTATGGGAAAATATAAGGATGATATAGAGAAGCTAAGGGAAGGAACGATAAAATAAACTGAAAGAATTCTAAAATAATTGGGATCCTCACTAGGTGATGAAGTTGAAATTCAACAAGACACAACCCTTTTGGAAAGAAATGAGATAGTCAAAGAGAAACATGAGCATTAGCATGAGTAAGAAGAAATGATGATAGATAACACCCCTCCAAATGGATAGAGAAATACTGAGTAGAGAAAAGAAGATGAGAAATGAATATTGGAGATGATTGAAGCTCAAAAAGAACAAACTATATCTCCTCTAGAAGTTGAGAAGATTATAGAAAGTATTTTGATAGTGGAGAGAAGAAGAATAATGATAAACATGTAGAGGAAAGAACAAAAATAGGACATGAATCCTCTGTACCCTCTGAAGATTCATTCAAAGATCTTCTGGATATGCAAATGCAGTTCCAACCAATGGTGTTTGTATAACTACTGCAAATTCTCTCCACAACTACTATAAAATCCTATGCAACAAGGTCAAGTGGACATGGAAAATATTTCTCCTCTTCATAAGTTGCATCTTGGTAATGCTTTTCATGCCTCCACAAGAAAGGTGATACCACAAACTCACTAGAAAGGCACAAAGTTAGTTGATGAGGCTGTCAAGGTTTTGCAAGAAATACTTCCCAGAGTATCTATTGACACTTCTTTGACATGTGTACAAAATTTTAAGCTATTGCTAGATTTTTTTAAGGAGTACTTTAAAAGTATATAAGAGAAGAAAATTAAGGAATTAGAAAATATATTGAATGATAAGAGGCTAAGTTCAATGCCTCAAATAAATGTGATATTGCACATACCATTTTGCAAGGAAACTTGAAGAATGTTCAATAGATTTTGGAGGAAGACAAACTATTGTTCCAATTTTGTTTGAAATGGCCATTGTCTACAAAAAGTATAAAGGATTAGATGGACCCAATTGAGTCCTAAATTTGTCAAGCCTCAAGTGTATATGATCTAATGAATGATGGAGATGGAGAAAATAGGTTGATTAGTGAAAATCTACACACAAAATTATTTTTTATTGCAAGAACAAAAAGAGGAAATTATAAATAAGTACAATTAGCTCTGAGATATGGTAAGTCTAAGGCATACATATCTAATTGGAGCTTTGTCCAATGCAGAAAAGGTTGGACAAAAGATAACATTTCCTCTATCTTAAGAAGAAGAAGACCTCTATGTATACTTTGAAAAATAGAGCTACATGCTTGATTTTTCCAAGAAGGATTGGGAGGCAGTCCTTGCAAAATTAAAGGCAACATTTAATTAATGTGTATATTTATTTTTGAATTGTATATAAAATTTTTGATCTCAATCTACATTTATAGAACTAGGAGATGGTATGTTGTACAAATTTTTCTTTTTGGTGATGGATAACATAGTCATGGGGAGCTACTCTCATGTAGATATATCAATAAGGGGATGTAATGCAGATTTATTACTCTTTTCCCTTTATGTCAAAGGGGGAGTGAAGTAGAGTAGTTTGTTTCCATCAGTGACAAAGGGGGAGATTGTTGAAAAAATTATCATGATGGTGCATGATGGTGTATGGTTTTTTAATTGATGCCAACCCATTATAGAATTGATGGTGTATTAGTCTAGGGAAAACCACATTTTTTTGGAAATGGGTTGTCCTAAACTAAGATAGTGTATTTTCCATGTAACTGAGGAAAAAGTTTGTGCTTAGCATTGTTTCAAATTGCATTTTCTTGTCATGCAATTTTGAGGCAATAATTGTATGTATTGAAGGATTCCATATCCAAATTTTCAAGGTTTTATGTCTTTCAGAGTAGAAGATATTAATGACAGAGTATCAAACTAAGTACTGATAGAGTTATAGTTGTAGAGTTCATGTTGGAAGGCTCTATATTCCACCATGGATGATCATTATTTTTTACATATTTTAGGAAGTGTTTAGAGATGTCACAATGTGTGTGAATTTCAAGTTTCAAGTGATTTGGTGGTTTTCCTATCAAGTTTTGAATGAATAGTTGGTTCCTTTAGTTATTTCTTTATCAATTTGGTTATGTGATGCCAACCTAAGGATTTTGGGGTAATGTAAAACTTAATTATGTATGTACCAAATTCATGGGAGTAATTATAGGTCTTTTGACTTATTTTGATCAAGAGCATGTTTTGGTTACTTTCACAAGGCATGTATGTCAGAGTTTTGAGTCAATGGGTTTTGGGGTCACATGTTTCATCCATTTAGGTTGACCTAGTTGATGGTATGAAAATTTGTGGAAGATATATATATGTATACATATATATATATATATATATATACATATATATGTATATATGCATACATATATATTTATATATATGTATATATATTTATATATATGTATACATATACACACACACACATAGAGAGAGAGAGAGAAAGACAATTATGTATTTGTGAGTGTAGAGAGAAGAGCATAAGGTGATAGCGATAATCTTGTGCATCCACATAAGAGTGATAGTGAAGGATGAAGTGTCTAAAGTTAGTTTTCTAAATAGTACAAGGAACTATGTCTTCAACATATAAGAGATACATTGTTAACAATTAAAACTTTCACAATGAGCTAGTTTTGCATGCTCATTTGTAATTTAGGAAGAAGTGATGCAATGCTAGAGGAAGGAACACAACTATATCAATTTCATTAGACAAAACACCAAAATCATCTTTATTTGGTTACTCATTTCCAATTCACATTTTCCTTCACAAGAATTAAATCAAGTACTCAAATCTACAAATCAAAGTTCCACTAATGATCAAAACACTTTTAACATCATGTCAATGACTGATTATAATCAACCAAGTCCCCAAACTTCAGTCTATGACTGTCCCTTTCCAAACTATTCACCAACCATTCACCATGGCACTCAATGTCTACATGCAAAAACCTTAGCATTTAAGCACAACCAGTCAATTCAATGCATGAAACACCTCCATTAAGGTTACCTCATCACACTTAAACTCAATCAAAGGATCAAAACATAGATTCATGGATCTAATGTACTAACCCTCTTTGATTGTCTTCCAATGAACCCCCAATAGCACTTTTGCTTACAAATGCAAACTTGAGACTACAAGAAACAAATCACCAACTCCTGACCTGAGATGTATTTAATAGGATTTAATCAACATAAAAAACCTCATTCAATTCCCCATGAACATGGATTATTTTTTTGATGAATCACCCTTCTATGATTGCCTACACTCCTTGTAGCACTCCTTTTAGGACTGTCAAACAAGAACCTTTGTTGCAAACCTTATCTCAAAAATATAACAAACTTTTTAGATACCTTTCAATCTATTTTAAATCATATCAAAAATCCAGCATAGGATGCTTTGGGGAAAAGTATTCATATCATGACTGACTGTGTACAAATATGGCCTAATTAGGTCTTAACATAAATAGGGCTTATTGGTTTAGTCAATTCAAATCTCAAATCCAAACAAACAAAAATTCAAATATACATATTTAGGCTCTCTCTTTCTTATAAGTTTGTTAAAAGACCATTCCCAAACATGTTCATAAACCCTGAGTCATAAGCTCCTTAAACTCTATTTTTTTTGTCTATATGCAATCTATAGTCATAAAATATTAAATCCCCACACATTTATCTTATCCATTTAATTTGAATCTTTAGGGATATGAAACTACATGACAGCAAGATACTTTTCACCAATTATTAGAAAATTTCATTTGCAAACTTAGGAGAAACATAAATTCTCATGATTTTGTTTACCCTAACCAGGGTTTTACCAATTTTCAAAAAAGTCACAATAACTTACTCAAATCCTCGCCAACCTAGATGAAACCAACTTGAAATGGAAGGTGATTGATTCTACTTACACATTAAATCAATTAACGGTGAAATCCATCTAGTACAAGTACATACAAGGGCCTGAAAACACTAAATTTTTAAAGAAAATGATTAAAAATAGAACATTACATTAATCTAATTCTTTTATTCAATCACCCACACTCAACCAAATGTGCAGTGGCCTTTTTAAAGGCATTCATAACTGACTCATGACCTTCTAACTACTTTCAAGTGCCTAAAATTGAAATGACCCTTCACCTTCCACATGTTGTTGTTTTGCAACTTTACGATTTTTTCACTTTTACACATTTGTGTTGACAAAAAATATGACATAATAAACCTCAAATGACCTCCTAATGACTTTGACACATGAAAATCAACCAAAATGATCTTATTACATCTTTGGAACACCAAGATTGAATCAATCTTTAGAATTTGGTCCATGAAAGCATGACATAGTCTAGGTGCTCCTGCACCATTCTCTCGACCAAATAATTTTCAATCCCACTTGAAATTGAAATTGTTAACACATCTGAATTCTTTGTATGCTCGACTACTAATCATCCTTGCAATTGCTTCTACTCACCTTGATTTTCACTTTAGGCTTCACTTTGTCCATGCAAACTAAGATCCTTCTTGTTCTGCCAACTAAAATCAAATTCTTCATGCTTTGATGCTTCTCAATATCTTGTTTCTCCCTTTTTACTTTGTCCTTCAAATTGTTCCATGTCCATACAATTAGTATAATAAGGAAATGATGCATTAAATTGATCACATTACCTCTGTCTTCCTACAACTCTTTTCAAATCTCCATAAGCAATTCATCCTTGATCACTTCTTCATCTATCCTTGTCACCAACCCAAAGTCTTCTTTCTCATAAATCAAATCATTTATCTCTCTTACACCTTCATCTTCTTCCTTGGGAATGGTTGCAACACATTTTTCTTCATCAATGAATCCTTATTTAGCATCTTGAAACTCTTATTCATCTTATTTTTTCCTTTTTGTTGCTAACCTTGCTTGTATTCTTCTTTTCTTGACAATATTTTCTATGGGCCATGTAACTCTCCTTTTCACTTTCAAATTCCAACTTGCTGCTTGCTTAATCATCTACTCCAACTTCATCATAGAATCCTAGAAATCCTTTTGAAACTCCAACGGTCTTCTTCTTAGGTCTTGCTTTAGTGCCTCTATCTCTTTATCAAATTCCTCTTGTCACTTTCTCTTATTCCTTTCTTCCTCTTCCTGAAATGCCTCCTCAAATTCTCCATCCTTTAGCAAGTCTTTCTTTGCTTCAACTCAACTTTTCTCAACTTATCCTCAACCTAGTCTTTTGGCCACCAACTAGGTTCTTCTTAACCTGAACAAACACAACACAAAACCACAAGACTCTTTTCCCATATCCTTCTAGCTCTGATACCAATTTGATACAATGCTAGAGGAAGGAACTCAACTATCTCAATTTCATTAGAAAAAACACCAAACTCATCTTTATTTGGTTACTCATTTCCAATTCACATTTTCCTTCACAAGACTTAACTCAAGTACTCAAATCTACAAATTAGAGTTCCATTGATCATTGGTCGCACCCACAAAAGGATATGAAAATCATAGTAAAACCTTTCCTGGGAATTGAACATTCCAACAGGTGACTAATATCTCTCTCTATGGACGTTGATTTACTTGTCAAACCAAGGGATGTATACTTTAAATGGCACGAAAAAATATATGCACTAGGAACTAGTTTCGGTCAAATTTTAGCAGAAATAAATACTGGAAAGGAATTCTATCTACACTATAGGAAGGCAATGCAAAGTTCTTTAACTCAACTATAATTTGATTAAAACAGAAACCATAATAACTATGACTGAAACAAAAACTATGAACTAGCCTTATGCTGTAGGAACAGGCATAGTGATGGATTCCCTATGCTGTAGGAGCAATACAAGACTGAGTTTGTATAAAAACTTCAAAGATGAAGGTGAATTTAAGTTCAACAGGAAAGAACAACTAACTAACTAGCTACAGATACTTACTAAGTGGGCCCCCTTAGCAAGCATCTACTTGATTACGTAGGTGCTGAACTCAAAACTTCATTAAACTTTATTCATAAAAACATAATGGTATACATTACTTTGTTGATATGGAAACTAACAACAAAATTTGTCTCTTATCAAATAGATTATTCTTTTCATTATCATACTGGCTTTTACATGATATCTACTACTTTGTTTCTATCTTACTCTAACTATCATCTCCCCTTCTCTCTCGTGCAAGAGGAGAACTTTATTTTAAAAATCAGGAGAGCAACTAACTAACTAACCCTATCAAAGAAATACGTGGAAGTAAAGTGTATCCTAGAATCAAGGAACAAACTTCATAAATGAATTTATGCATTCAACCCGATCTGGAGAAAATCTAGCGCTCCACTCTTTCCAGATTGACTGTCATTAAAAATCTTTCCCATGGTTTCGGTCAAAGAGTCTTCACCAGAGCTCCCTCGAAGTCGTGCAATCATCAAAAAACTTTTAACATCATTTCAATGACTTATTATAATCAACCAAGTCCCCAAAATTTAGTTTATGATTGTACCTTTCCAAACTGTCCATCAACCATTCACCATGACACTCAATTTCCGCATGCACAAACCTTAGCATTTAAGCACAACAAGTCAATCCAATGCATGAAAAACCTCCATTAAGGTTACCTCATCATACTTAAACTCATTCAAAGGCTCAAAACATAGATTCATGGATCTAATGTACTAACCCTCTTTGAATGTCTTCCAATGAACTCCCAATAGCACTTTTTCTTACAAATGCAAACTTGGGACTACAAGACACAAACCACCAACTCTTGATATGAGATTTCTTTAATAGGATTTACTAAATATAAAAAACCTCATTCAAGGCCCCATGAACATGGATTATTTATTTGATGAATCAACCTTCTATGACTGCCTACACTCCTTGTAGCACTCCTTTTGGGACTGTCAAACAAGAACCTTTGCTGAAAACCTTATCTTAGAATTGTAACAAGATTTTTAGATACCTTTCAATGTGTTTTAAAAAATATCAAAAATCTAGCATAGGGTGTTTTGGGGAAAAGTACTCATATCATGACTAACTGTGTGCAAATATGGCCTAATTAGGTCTTACCACAAATAGGGCTTAATGGTTTAGTCAATTCCAATCTAAAATATAGACAACCAACACTTCAAACAGACATATTTAGACTTTCTCTTGCTTATAATTTTTCTAAGATTTCATTCCCAAACATATTTTCATAAACCCTAAGTCTTGGGCTCCTTAAACTATAGTTTTTCTGTCTGAATACAATTTGTAGTCATAAAATATTAACTCCCCACACATTTATCTTATCATTTAATTTGAATCTTCAAGAAAATGAAACTGTATTCCAACAAGATACTTTTCACCAATTATTAGCAACTTTCATTTGTAAACTTAGGAAACATAAATTCTCATGACTGTTTATCCTAACTAGGGTTTTACCAGTTTTCAGAAAAGTCACAATATCTTACTCAAATCCTCACCAACCTACATTAAACCAACTTGAAATGGAAGGTGATTGATTCTACTTACACATGAAATCAATTAACAATAAAATCCAACCCGTACAAGTCTGTACAAGGGCCTGAAAATGCTAAATTTATGAAGAAAATGAATAAAAAAATAGCATTACATTGATCTAATTCTTTTATTCAATCACCCAATCTCAACCAAACTTACAATGGCCTTTTTAAAGCAATTCATAACTGACTCATGACCTTATAACTAATTTCAAACACCTAAAAGTGAAATGACCCTTCACCTTCCAAATGTTGTTGTTTTTCAACTTTACAATTTTTTCACTTGTACACATTTGTGTTGACAACTTTTTACAATATGACATAATAAACCTCAAATGACCTCCTAATGACTTTAACACATGAAAATTTACAAAAACTACCTTATTACATCTTTGGAACACCAAGATTGAATCAATCTTTAGAATTTTCTCCATGGAAGAATGACATATTCTTGGTGCTCTTGCACCAAGAAGTGGTCTTCCTTGGGAAGTGATCCCTCCTACTTTCTAGAAAATGAGTGCTTAGATTAGTGATTCCTTTAAGTTGTGATCTATTGTAACCGGTTATGATATATAGTGAGTTAATCCTAACTATGGTTTTCCCCTTTCAAGCTTTTCCATGTAAAATATGGTGTTCTTGTGTTGATTGTTGTGGTGCATGCTTTTCTTGTTTCTTTCCATTTCTACAAGCTTAATGACATGCATTGTAATGAACTTTTAAGATATTTAATTTTAGGGAATACTGATTCACCCCCCCCCCCCTCTTAGTATTTTGGGTGTTCGATAGAGTTAGGTACCTATTTACAAAATAACCCTCATAAAAAGAGAAAGGAAAAAATATTTGTAGAAAAATAATCTCCTTGATAAGATCAAAAAGTACATCTCTAAGATTTATTTTTGCATGTTTTGGAATTATTTTAGTAAACTTATTGCATGGGTGTTGTGTCCTTTTGTGCCTAAGCTATTTTTGGGCACCCCTTACCATGCCTTAAAGTTTTGTTTTTTGTAACCCCTTTTCCTATTTCCATTTAATTTTTTAATTTTTTAATTTAATTTTATTTGATATTTCTTAGTCCTAGATGTTCCCTATTTCATGATCCCTTACCCTCACCTTGGCCACTTCTCTTAATAATTTAAATTTAATAATTTAACGAAAACCTTTTTATTAAACCTAGAGTGGTAGCCAACTTTAACCACATAAAATATTTTTATAAACCTATTTGTATGGTTAGTTTCATTAATTAAAGCTATAAAACCTTATCATGATCTTGTTGGCACCCCAAAAATTTGTGTTTCATTTTGTGGTTTAGTCATATTTACAAATATGATAACATATCATAATCACTATAATGCCCCCTTTTTTTCCTTTTCTTGGACAATTACTTGGACTATATGTAGATTTAATGATACTGTTGCGAGACACTATGATATTGTTGGATTCTATTTACATATTGTGATACTTTGATGAATAGATATGGTGACTATTTGATGACACTATGATGCTTAGTTTGATGATATTTGATGACAATGTGATACATTGATGCTTTAACCTTATTGCTTAGATATGGTGATTCTTGGTGACACTATTATGATTGATGTTTTATGATTATATTATGGTTATCATATTAGTTTAATTGCTTAGGTGAGTTATCATGGATATTAATATTATGTGAATTTTGGATATATGTGTTATCACATTTTGATAGTAGTTATTATGTATTGGTGATGGGGAATACGGTCGCATCACTCACTTGTACGCACCCTGTGACTGACTATTTTCATTATGCACATGTTTGACCCTATGTTTTGTTGTACGTTGTAGGTATAGGGCATCGAATCCACCTGATTATCAGGTTTGAGCATGCCAAAATCCCAATGGATTTTTTCTTTTGGAGGTGGTACTAGGTCCCCCACATCGAGCCATCATCCTCATTGAGAATGAATCTCTGATGTCACATCCCATCTGTAAGGTTTTTTTGTATTGTTTCATATTTGTTGTTGTTTTTCTACCTTCGTTTCGCTTCTTGTTGGTATTGTGTGACTATTTGATCACTGAGTCATACTTGTGACTTGTGTTTTGTTCGATTATTTCATTAAATTGAAATTGTCAAAATTGAAGGCTTTGACTAGTGAAAAAAAAAAGTCTTATTAAATTAAAAGAATAAAATTAAAAAAAATACTGTGAAGGTATTTAGTGAATTAAGAATTATTGTTAAAATGAAGTATTTAAATATAAATTAATAAAAATTTGTTTATACAAGCAACAAACAAACCTTATAAGAAATTTAAAATAATAAGTTGATAAATTAATGGTTTATTGTGTGTAAACTATAAGATGGGGTTAAACTTATAAAAAAGAAAATAAATTAAGTAAAATTAGAAAGTGGGAGGCAATTTTGAAATAAGTTAATTATAAAAGTAGTGGAGGTTAATAAATAAAGGGAGTGGAGTTAATTGCATAGGGGCAATTGGATTATTTTTCTCAGATGCAAAAATTGATTCTGGCATTCTTGCCATGAACCTTTTGGGGGTTTCTTGAAAAATTGTTTAGAAAGTTTAGAAAATTTTGGACTTGGGGGTTTTATAGTGATAGTGGATTTCATAGTGCCTGGAGTTAATAAAATTTCAAAGTGGAAAATTTGGAAGAAGCTGGAGATACAACTTGGATTTTGAATCCAACAACCATAATCCAGTTCAACTATGCAAATCATTCTAGGTTCCACCATTTTTCTTCCATTATACTTTGTTCCTATTGAGAGTCATTGATTCTTGATTATTTAATTCTGAATTAATAAAAAAAACTACAGTAATGGTAGTCAGGAATTGTATTCCTCTATAATTTATGTAATCTATACTTTTAGACAAAGACTTACTTAAATGGATTTCCAAAATGTGTATATATATATACATGTATTGATGAATCTTTAAGAGCATACATTTATCCTTGTTGCTATTCTATCATGGTTGTAACATAGTTGGAAGAGAAAATATTTTCTTTAAGGAATTGATGTAGTTGGAAGTAAATAAATAAATGTTAGTGTACTTAGTAGAGGTTATTGTTGGATTGAATATTTTATTTATAATCTTGCAATGATTGTCTTGCAACACACTATGCACTCCATGTTCTATGTTGACATCGAATTTCTAGTTGAAGCAAATGATTCATTACTTTTTTTGGTAACAAATGTGTGTTTTTCAAATGTGTAAACCCATGTGTAAGTGTGTTTAAGGATTCATCTAGAGGCTAGGGGAAAACTAATTCCTTCATGGGATTCTTTGAGTATTTTTGAGTTGATGGTTTTGAACTAAGTGAGTTTATTATGGTTTTCAGCCTTGCTCATGTACCCACATTGTGGTTGTTTTATGGGAACCTATGAGTGGGAAGGGTTATGCCCACTTTGTTGTACTGTGCATGGTTCTTATGTTTGAGAAAGTGGATAGCTATTTTATTTTATTGGTTTTCTTGTTGTTAGTAGGGGAGTGGCTTCCAGTGGGAGTCAATGCACAAAGTGGTGCTTGGATAACCCACGTGAAAGTTTTATAAACAAGTGATAACTAAAAATAAACTAGGAGGGTTGGGTAGCAATAACATTAAACAAGATAAGTCAATACATTTCTTAGGGCTCAAGTACTTGTATAGGCTTGAGATGAGTCGAGAAGGCCTGGAATGGAAAAATCAACTACCTCATCTCCATGAGAGTTATGTTGATTTTGCATAAGTTTACATGAGGGGCTGGAGATCAATAGAGGCTACTAGGATAACCTAGGATGGGGACCAAGGCCTAGGAATATCTACTTGGATAACCTATGATAGATCATGTGATGACACTTCCCCTACAACAACCATGTATCCCTTTGTCGTTTGTTTCACCTTGTATATTTATGTGCCTCTGGAAGTATAGTCTCTATTGGTTGATGTTGTACTACTTTCTTTTGTGATTCATATTACCCTTGTGATGTCTATAGTTCTTATCTATCAGTGATGGTGGGACCCTTTGTTGTCTCCTAGCATGGGGGGTGGACCTTTGGGTTCCACAAAGTTGGGTGGAAAGTGCTTTGGTCTCCATTGGGTTCCCTTCCCTTGTACATGTTGTGGCAACTTCTCTTGTTCTAATGAGTTTAGCATTGTACCAACACTTGCAATTTTTTACCTTTGCATTTGTATTATATCACATTTGTTGTATCTTGTACCTTGCTTGATGTACACTCATCTTTTGTAACAAGGAGATATTATTGATCAGAATGTAAATTTTAAGATGTTTACTGATGTAAACTCTACTAAGTGATGGAATTATGTATTCAATGTTATTGTATATGTAAAGTTGAATGGATGAAATCAATTATTCTTTTTGTGATCATATTATGGTTGTATCTCATGGATTACTTGATTATATGTAATGTGTAGATGCAGTTTTTAATTGATGTTAGAATTGGCTATTATAATGTTTTATGGTTTTTGTTAATTTAGATAATGGGAACTATGTAATGCAGTTGTGAACCTTAGAGGACATAGGATAGTATGTAAGTTTATATCTTCTATACAATCATGTAACATTACACTTTTTATAAAAAAAAATTGTTTCATTTTTAGTTGTTAGTGTGTTGTCCTCTAGGGTTCGAGACGGGGGCGTTACAATCACCAATATGAGATATTTTTTATAAATGCCATTTTTCCAAAATTATTATCATAGTTGGATACAACATGAAAATTTAGGCCTAGTTTCCTTTTATAGTTTTTTGAAATTCACTAAGGGGTGAAATTAATGTGTTTGCAAGTTTTCTCCTTCCAACTAGCCCAAGTGAAATTAAGACACTTTTTCCTACAAGTGGAGTTCAGTTAGGTTTACCTACAAAAGATAAAAAAAGTGCTAAACTTGGATAAATCTTAGTCTTGTGGGAATTCACTAATTAAGTGAAGCTCCCCTTTGGTCCAATTTCATCTAGTTGAGTAGAGTTTTTTTACTTCTTATGAGTTTTTAGTAAACTATCAATCTTACAAAACTTTGATGTAGAATTGGATAAGTCTATTTTTAGCCAATTTAGTTGGACTCTTTCATATTTGTAAAAGAAAATTTCCTACAAAATTTTATGAGAATTTAGATGTGAACCATCTCAATTCATAATTTTTTATGTAAATTTAAATTTGCACCTTGATCCCCACATAAAAAGAAAGACGTGAAGTTCGGTTGGAAGTGAATTTCCTACAAGTTTAGTACAAAGTAAATTTATCGTATGAACCTATTGAAGGTTGATTTTCCACAAAGGACCTAATGATGGCCAACTCCCCAAAGTGTTCACTTGGTGGCCAACTATTTGATATGTCTGGTAGTAAGTTGAAGTATCACAAAGACCAAAAAGAGAAAGAAGAAGAATTTTCAAGGAAGGCTAAGTTAACTAGTCATATTTAAGGTACCTCTTGGGTGCTCACTAGCACATAGGTTTTTCAAAAATGTGAATATTGATGGATTTATTCAAAGAAAACATTGCTTTACAAGAATAAGTAGTTGAACTAATCTTAGACTGGATCAGTTTGGATTTTTTGATCTATCTTGGTACACTTCTAAAACATACGAAAGATAAAATCAAAGGCTATGGCATAATTCATAAATGGTAGTAAGGTGTTAACTTCTTGTATGGGTTGATGGATGTCTATATCCCACATATAGATTTTTGCATGGACCTGAGGGTCTACATGACCTTACGAGGATAGTGATGGTATCTAGGTACATACCCTAAGTGCCTAAACTTTTTCTAGAGCCATATTCGGCCATTTTTTTTTCTAATAGAAATAATATCTCCACACAAGCCCAATTCTCATGCTACATCATGTTCTAGTAATGGAATCACATCCTATACAAGGTCAAATTTTTGTAAGAGGTAAAAATGAAAATATTGACTCCTAGTTATCACCATTAATGATACAACCACCAATATATATATATATTTAAATTAATCTATCATTTCTTGTAAGATATTTTAAATATTTTTTTTTGGAGAATTCAAGGAACAAAACTCATGCCCACATCTCACTAATTATCTAAAAAGTATTTTTTTTGTCATGCAACACATCTAAGACACAAATTCACCAAAATTTATAGGTTATTCCTCTTATTTCTTACACTCAAACCAATGGATCATCAATGCAAATGTATGGTATAGGTCAAAATAAAGTTCTTTCATGTTTCCTATTAATCATATTGGATCTATAGTAGATACTTGGCTATTGTACACTGGTCGAGGTTGTGGTTAGGGTTTCCCATGTGGAATGAATTTATAACATTCTTCAAAACTTATTTCCATGGATATCTCTTCCTTGGCATCCATGGTAAGGGGGAGAGGATAATATTGTGGTTAGGGTTTCCCATGTGGAATGACTTTCTAACATTCTTCAAAACTTATTTCCATGGATATCTCTTCCTTAGTATCCATGGTAAGGGGGAGAGGATAATATTGTTTGGATAGAGGAGGTAATAGAGAGAAAATATGCAACAGAACTAGATGGTTCATAGTTCTAATTCTTGGTATAGATATTTTTGCATTGTATTGATCTCAATTCATCCCAAATTTTATAATAACACTTATAAAATTTATGAATTAGGTGATTAAAGGTAGACTCAACCTTGATTAAGTGTCTCCATTTGCATGGTGTCCATTTATTGATTTGTTTTTTATTAGTTAATTATCCCAATGATTATAAAATTCTTGTAGATATTTTGCAAGATAAATTTTTAGAGCAACAAAGGAGGTGTATTGGTATGTGTGTGGATTAATAGGAATAATAATTTCATATTTTATAACTATTTGTGGGTTTCTTGAATGTGTATGTAGAGCACATATTTCTTGTGCATTTTGGATGATCTAGTATTTTGTGATGTGTTGATTAATGAATCATCTTGGTTTTAGTTATTACATATTTTGTTTAAATTTAGAGACTATGTTTCCAAAATAGATAAAGGCATTGTTCTATTACTATTTATATCTATCCACGATCCTCAACACACTCTAAATAAATCAATTAAAACATATTTAATTAGCCTTAGTTTGTGTGTTCTATTGCCATGTATGAATGTATATAACATCTAAGGGGTTATCATGCAATACATTTTAAAATATCCATATGGAATATTATCTATTCAATAAGGTTTTTGGCCTTAGATATCTAATGTAGTACATAGTTTTATTATGGCACTAGTATTGGGATACACTGTGCATTGCATACATTATTTTGTAAGGAAGTATTCAATTTTTTAATCATTATCCAACACCTCAAATAAACCCCCTTGGTATTGTAGAGGCACAAGTGAAGAAGGTTCTACCCACATCAATAATTGGTCCTTAGATATCTAACTTGAAGAGAAGTTTTTGGTGATCTTCCTAGATTTGACACCCTTGACACTTGGGATATTTTTAGATCTTAGGGATTTGTGGTCTACATCTTAGATAAAAAGTAAATTAGTTTCATTATTCAGGATCATTTAAATAAAGAATCAACTTGAAGACCTTAGTTACTTAGTGACCATAGTGTAGCTAGGAAATAATTGGTCTTTGGTTTGTAAAATTACATTTGTAGATTCTAATTATTTTATCCTTTAAGGAGTGGTGACTCTACCAAGGAAGATGCAAAAGTTTATTTCAAAATATAAAGAAATGGAAAGAGCTTAACACTCTGAATATCAAGATATTCTTAAGGATTTTTTTAATGTAAGAGGGAGACAAGATCATTGGAAGGATAAAAATCAAGGTAATTCTCCTTTGCTAAATTCAAAAAATATTGGAAGATTAGATACTTCAGGTAGAAGATCTACTTCCAAATATTATGATCAATATACATCAAATGATTTAGTTGATAATAGAGTCATAAATACTAGAAGAAAATTTAAATGTGATTATGCTAAGTATAGAAAGGAAATAATTACTAGTAGAGAAAATATAGATATGAGCACACCTCTAATTCCACCCCTAAAATATATTATGCTTAAACCTCTAAGATGTAAAATTAAAGGCATGCTTGCCACTCCTTATAACTCTAAGTAGGAAGTAGAAACCTCATTCCAAGATATTTACTCTAATATTAAGTTAGAAAATGAGCATAGAAAAAGGGAGTTATATTAGCACATAGATCTTATTAATCATCTCAGAAAAAGGAAACATAAAATAGAGGCACAATTTGCATTGTAACAAACTCAACTTGCTTAGTAGAATTTACAAAAAAATCAAAATAAAAATTATTCTCAATAGACTGAATATTTTTTCTCCACCTCAAATTTTTTGTACAATTTGTTTCAAATCAACAACTGCCTAATGTGTAACAAAATCAACAAAACCCCTAGAAAAAATGTAGTATAGAATGTTGGAATCTTTCCAAGAAGATATGATCAATGATTTTCTCTAGTGAGACCTACATTTGGATTGGAAAGACACAAAAACTATAATTTTATGGCATTCATAATTATCCTAATTCAATTTAATCTGAGATTAGAGGAAAGGTGCCAAAATTCCAAGGTAACAATTCTATAATTAGTGAAGACCAATTGAGAAATTTCATTAATGTCACTAATGAATATGATAGAGAACATGAGAGTGTTATGATAAATCTCTTTGTAATATCATTGGAAGAAAGTGCAAAGGAATGATATAAAATTATTCTAGATAACAACATAGACTCATGGGATGAGTTTATAAGAGTACTCCAATTGTAATATGGAGAAAGAGTGGATCCAAAAGTTGCAATCCAAGAGTTAACTACCATAAGAAAATGGGTAAACTTATTTGTTATTGATTTCAACAATAGTCTCATTATGAAAATGAGGAAATTTCCTCCCCACATGAGATTGAATGAGCCTATGTGTATTGTTCTATATTTTGGAGTGTTTGATTCAAAGTTAAGCTATCTTTTGAGAGATAATAACCCTTAGACCTTGAGGGAAACATATACAATTGAAATAAACATAGAGGCTAATCTAAAATTATTTGGTAAAGATAGAAAAATAGATGATACAAAATTATAGAAACCTAATGCAACAACTTCTAGAAAGGCTCTCATTGCTAAAGAAAAAACTAGGCAAGTTTATAGGATCAATGACTGACCTCTTCTATAAACTTTCAAAAATTGAAAAAGGTATTCCTTCTGATTTTTATCTTACACATTTTAATGAGGATCAAAGGCTACATAACAAGCCCTCCAACTAAAATTGGTCTAAGATACCTAGAGGTAATAAAAAAATAGTTCTAGGGAACTCAAACTAAACATACCAAGAGAAACACATCCTTGATCCCTTGAGGATCATCATGTGAATGTTCAACAAGATTCATTTTTGTGTGATATATTTTACTTGCCTCGTGATCAATCCAAGTGTGTTATTGTAGCTACACTTTATGAAGAGAAATAATTCTAAGAGCATGGAGGTACACCAAAGTCTTATGTTGATGCCATTGTGAATTAGTTGGATGTCTATGATGGAAATGAATTTTTAAAAAAAGATTATGATAACCATCATTTTCCTTATGATATTTGAAAAAATATTTTTAGAAGCTCAAAGAATAAATACAATAGAGGTACAATAGAGAAAAACCCTCTAATTAAGACATTAAATCTCTCATTAAAGTTGATGCTATATAAGTACAAAGTTTCTACCAACTAAGGAATAGGAAAGTAGGTTAGAAAGAAAAATTGTATGCAATAACTAGACTAGACATGTTAGTTACATACTTGAATAAAGGGAAGAAAAATTTCTAGAATGAAAAAAGAGCAATAAATAGGTCTACAAGGAAATATTCCCTTATGGAAAAGATTCATTTACCAAATGGACTCTTGAAACAAGTATATGTACCCAAAAGAATAGTGTTGGCTTCTCAACCAATAATATGGGAAATCCAAAGGTTGTTGGAGATAATTTCAAACAAAAGTATGACACTAAAACAACAAATCATAAACAAAAGGTAACAAAGGAGACTAAGAAAATGGCTAGTACAAAGGAAATTTCTATTAATGATTAGATAATTCATTTCATCCCTGATACTAATGTTGTGACAGTGCCCCTTTCAACTCTTCTACCTACATAATAACTAATTGACATGGATCAAGATTTTTGTTATTTGAAATTTCAAGTCCCAGTTTGGGAACTAATGAGGATCCTTTAGCATAGGGAAAGGGAATTGTTGTACATCACTACCCCTACAATATTTTGTCAAAAAAATTAAGTTGTAGAGGCTCCAAGAGGTAGGATAGATAAATTTAATATGCAAGAGACCCCTAAGATATATTTGTGCAGTGTTTCTATAGGTGATAAATAAATAACTGGTCCATTTTAAACATGTATGATAGTAATGGTTATTTTATTCATAATTTTATGGTAGATTATAGATCATCCAACAATGTGATTCTATTAGAATTCATGAACTACCTAATATTTCAAGTTTCAAAGTATTATGTAAAATGATATGCTATCGATTATAGTGATGTTGTAGAATAGGTTGTTATATACCTAGGTAAAATAGTTTTAATTAAAATTACTATAATTGATTATCCAACTAAATGGGGTATGTTGTTGTCTAGGAAGTGGGAAGCTTCAATCGATGCTAGTATTCAAATGGACTTGTCTTATGCTACCATATTGCTATGTGGGAAAGAAGTATAGTTACATAGAGAAAAGAAAATAATGTTTGTTATAGATAATTCAAATGAACCATATAATCAATTTTATTACCTTGATGTAGAACCTAGCTTTTTTTTAGGCTATAGTGATGATGAGGTTGATAAGAAGGTTATCCTTAATGTAATCCTCCCACATCAACATTTGGAATATGATGGAGCTTGGAATATGCATTTTTATGGTACATGTTCAAGAGAAGGTATGGTGCAAAAATTGTATTAGTGTCCTTTGAGGGAAAAGAACTATAATTTCAGATTTAGATTGAATTTTGAATGCACCAATAATGTGGAAAAGTATGAGGATCTACTTCTTGGTTTGAATATGGATTAAAAATAAGAGATCAAATGCATTAGAGTGCATGGTAATTCATAACTTACAGTGTCTCATATCAGAGTCACATATGTTGTAGAAGAAATAATATTACAAATTTATCAAAATATTATTTAGGATACTATTGCAAAATTTGATACATTCAACATCATTTGGGTTGAAAGAGAGAATAGTGTAATAGTTTATTCCCTTGCTATGTTAACTTCAATATTTGATGCTTCTTTTGTTTCTCATCACTACAAGTATGATGTTGAGATTCTTACTAGTCCTAGTATTTCATATAATATCTACAATTGGTAAGTCTTCAAAAAATATCAATAGATACATGAGTTCTTGAATTGTATTAATCACTTTGAAAAATAGTAGATTTATTGAGAACCCATGGTGGAGAAGGATGAAGATGGTAGGGAGAATCTCTTTGGAAATGAAATTATTTAATTTAAAACAAATTCTATTCCTAGAGGTCTTGGTTTTTTAAAAAGGATGTTTGAAAATTTTGTAATGTTATAATAAAATTAGTAAACTTGTTAGTGAATAAGATATAGAAGATATAAATGTAGGAACTAAATTAGCTCCTAAAATTATTTACATTAGAAAAATGTTAAAATTAACAAAGAATAAAAATTTAGTAACATTACTGAGAATATATAAGAATTTCTTTTCTTGGTCTTATGATGAACTAAAACCTTATAGAGAAGATTTATTATAACATACCATTTGATTGGATCCTAATACAAATTCATTTAGATAAAAGAAACCCTATCAAACCTACTCTTTCCCCTCAAATAAAAAAGGGTTTTATGAAACTAAAAGATGGGTGTGTTACTCAACCTATTAGACATTTAGAATGAGTGTCCAAAATTATTATTGTAAAAAAAAATTAGGACTTTAGGTTGTGCATGGATTTCAAAAATTTGAATATTAAGCCCCTCAAGGACAATTATCCACTACCTAGTGAAAATCATTTGTTGTAGTGGGTGATAGGTTTAGAATTTATGTCTATGATCAAAAACTTGTTAATTCATGGTAAAAGATTCAAAGAAACATAGGATGGCCTTCACTATACACCATGGGGAACCTTTGTATATGTTTGAATGTCATTTATGTTGAATAATTTTGGAGCAACATTTCAAAGGGCCGTGGATGTATCTTTTGTTGGACTTATAAATGAGATCATGGTTTCCTACCAAGATGACATGATTTCCTTCTCTAACGATAAAAATAATCTTTGCAAACACTTGGAGTTAATATTATAGAGATTCTTAGAGTATGGATTATATTTGAATCCAAAGAAGTGTATTTTTTATATGGAAGAGGACAAGATACCTGGGAGATTTGTGTCTAAGGAAGAGGAAAATATTTATCTAGAATGTTTCAAAGCCATTGATCTTATCCATAGTTAAAAAAAGGGTAGTCCAATACTTCTTTGGGTAGATAACTTTTGTTAGGAATTTTTTCATAACTTTGTATAGAAATCAAAGGAAACCTTTAAAGTGTTGAAAAATGGAAAATATTATAGGTATGATAAGGAATCAACTAATTCATTCTTATAAATCAAAGATGGATTTAAGAAGGCACCCATGCTAGAAAGTCCAAAATGTTCCAGTCTTTCTAGTTATTTTCATTCACATCTTTCTACACTATTGTTGTTGTTCTACTATAGAAAAATAATGAAGACCATGATAAGCTAATAGATTTATTTAGAAAAATATTATGATTCATTGAGGTGAATTATTTCATGATGGAGATTAATTACTATGATCCTTTTAAGGCCATGAAAAATATTAAAAACTACCTCATAGGGGCCAATACTACCACCTTTGTGTCACATGGAATTTTTAGGGACATCTTTGTGCAACATGAGCCATCACAAAAAAGGTTTAGATGGATCAAAAAAATCTATGACTATTAAATGGAGGTACAAACAACCAAGTTAGAGGTCAAGGCCTATCAAAGTTAATGACTAAGGAAAATTTGGAATTTTTTGAAGTAAATTAGGTAAACTCTTATCTATTTATTTTCCCATGTAAATTGAAGGATTATCCATGGTATAAGGACATTATATTTTATTTAAAACCATAAATTTTTTTCTTGAATTGAATGATAAGAAAAAGGGGACAATAAAAAGAGAGAGTTAGAGATACGTGATGCTCAAAGGATAGTTCATGTGGATAAACCTTTACATATGGTGTACTCCTAATATTCTTAAATGAAGATCATTCAATAAGAGTTATTAAGGAATTACACCATGGATTATGTGGTGGAAATTATATGTCAAATACCACTACTCTTAAGATAATGAGGATGGGTTATTAGTGGCCCACATTTTTTATGAACATGGCCAAGTTTGTGAAAGAATGTGATGTCTAGAAATTTAGCATTTGAAGGTTGGCTTACCCTTACAACCATTTTAATAGTGGCTTCATTCCAATAGTGGGATAATTATTTCACATGGGAAATATATAAAATGTTCAACAATGTATATAAATACATATTAGTGGCCACTGATTACTTAATAAAATGGGTGGAAGAAATTCCCACAAGGAATACAACTTCAAAGGTGGTAATTGAGTTTCTACTAAATAAAATAATCACCAGGTTTGATGTTGTTGAAAACACCAAAATTCTAAGAGGCAGAATGAATAAGTCCACAAAAAAACCCTTACAGATATTGAATTCCTTAGCACAATACAAAATTTAAACTCTTAACAAATTAGTAGAAAGATATAAAAATTTAAACCTATATGGGAGAAAATTTGCACCCCTTGCACGAATTCCCATTTTGTACATCCTCGCCTTAGAAAACAAAATCTGAAGTTGAATTTCCACATTAGTTGGATGACTTCCTTCCACTTGAAATATATTTGTTGTCTTGGTAGAAGAATATTTGTAAGGGACACCCATGTAGGGCCCAGATGTCTAGGCAACACACTTACGTCCCTGATGGATTCCTACATTTGAAGTTGGTAGAGGTGTTACACTTCCTATTGGGAACAATTTGTAACATCCCTCTTCAACCAAGTGACCCTGAGAAAAAAAAATAATTCCCTTTTCTCCTTCAAATTCATCCATTCTTCATTCAACTCATCTTTTTTCCATCTCTTCTTGCATTCTCAAGAATTCTCAACCTTCACTTCACTCTCAATAGCACTTGAACACTCCATTACAATAGCAAAAATACTTTTTCAACTCCATAAAGCAAGTGTGAAGCAAGCCATTGCAGTGTGGGCTTGAGGTTTTATGGAACCTCCCTTCATCATGGTTCAGGTTGTGGTGATTTTTCAAGTCCTCTTTTCTCCTCCATTGGCTAGTGAGCTCTTGGTGGAGGTGGTAACGTTTCACTCCTCTCCTTTGTGATTTGGTTGAGTAGCTCTTTATTGTTTTGTAGTGTTATTTGCATTCCTTTTTTCTTTACTTCTTTATCATAAATTTCTCTATCATTTCCATTTGTTTGTCCATCAAGGTAGAAACACCAAAATGAGGGTTTGACTAAGGTAGGCCACTATATATCCCTAACAAATTTCCCTTCTTTCTTGTGTGTAGGAGAATGTGATTTTTGGAGCTAGCTAGTGAACTACATCTTAGTGAGATCCTCTTCGTTATCTTAGCCCTCATATATTTACTATATCATATCTATTTGTACCTTTCCTACTTTTTCATTCTATTTTTTCATCCCTTAAGGAGTCACTAGCTAGGCCATCAGCTTATTTTCTGATGGTTCATATTGTATTTTTTAGTCCTTTAGTCGTACAAATGCCAGTGCACCTAAGAGATGCTAGTGTGTCATGTTGTCATCTGAGAACCGTGCTTTCATCCTTAAACAAAGAGCTACCTGAGGTATAGTATTGAATCCAAAAACCTGCTCACTTAGCCTAAATTTGGATCTCGGGTCTACAAAGTGATCAAAGGACATTATAGTCCTCATCATTCTTTTCCCTTGCTTCAAAACACCCCTTTAGAGTGAGGTAGGTTAGGGAATCTTTCCTCTCCTTGCTCTCCATGACCTAGGACCTTGACATGATTGGTCCCCCTCTCTTACATTTTTGGTGAGCACGACATGAAGCAACATGTGTTCATTCATTGGTGTTGAGGATTTTCCCTTTTACATTGATATCGTTGTTCCCTTAAGTGTTTTGAAGGTTTATGAGCATCACAACCCAGTCCACAACCTCTGGGTATATTGTTACAAGAAGTGTATGACACCTTTTGATGGAGAGGATGAAGGTCACTACTAGTTTCTATACGAGAATTTTTATTAGATCCACTGTTAGTATTGCCACAAAGGAGCAGTTGTCGAGGGGTGAGGCAGGGGTCTCTAATGAGACTAACCATGTACCCACTCCTCCTACATCTCCTACACCATTGTCTATAGATGAGTACAAGGACATTCACATTCCATTGGAATATATCTCTATCCTTAGCAAAGGACTAGGTGACTTGGAGAATCACTTGGAAAAGGACATGAAGATGGATAGGGCCACTAGGGTTATCAGAAAAATTAATTATATGGCTAGAAAAGATCAAATAGGCATAAAACTCTTGGATAGCCTCTCTATTTTGACTACGCATGTGCTCCTCCAAACAATCTGAACATTGTACAAGGGGCCACTTTTGAAGATCATGAGAGATAGCTAGGAATGTCAATGCCTCCCACATCCATATATATGGACAATGCAATCCCCTTAATCAACATCCCTTATGCCTCCAAGAGATCCAAAAATATCAAGGTGAACAAAGTACCCTTAGGGTTTAGCTTCACCCCTGCTTCAACCTCTAGTAGGGGAGGTTTTGCTAGGATGATTGGGGGGGATTTGGTAGTGGCAATGGTTTTGGCAGTGAAAATGATGCTAGTAGAGGTAGTCCCAGTGGAAGCCATGGTGGTGGCTCCAGTGGAGGCCCTGCTAGTGGCGGTGGCTCTAGCAGTGGTTTCGATGACAATCACACCAGTGGTTTTGGAGGTGGCTCTGGTGGTGGATCTAGAGGAGGTTCCTCTAGCCCTATGTCTTCTAATGACCCTATTTTGAACCTTCTTCTTTAGAATATAGGTAAGATGTAAATCTAGTTGGCTAGCCTCTCCCAGGTCTCTACCTAGCCTATCTTTCAACCCTTTTTTTGACATAGCCCACTATCGGTAGCAATTCTAAACACTCCCTTCCCCCAAGGAATGGAGATTCCTAAATTTGAAAAATATGGCTGAAAAGGGGACCCACAAACACATGTGTCTACCTTTAATTCCCTATGTACATATTTCTTCCATCACGATGCATTGATGGTGAAGCTATTTCCCCAATCTCTTAAGGATACAACACTCAAATTGTAACATTCCTTACTCGATAATTCCATTTTCTCATTCGATGAACTTGTAAACTAGTTCCTATGATAGTTCCAAGCTAACATCAGACCAAAGATGACCTTTTTGGATCTCGTCCATTGCAAGCAAGGGGATAATGGAAAGATTATTGATTTTATAGCATGATACCAAGCGCTCTTTTCACAAATCTTGTATTTGTTGCCCGATTTTGATGTGAAAAAGTGCTCATAGGGAACTTATAAAGACCTTATGAAATACCCTTCTTTTGTGCATTTGTATGCTACATTATGGGAGTATCAATAAATGTTAGTTTAGTTCGAGGGATCCTCCTTGTGCTCTCATTCAGAAGGAAAATCCATTATATCAATCTCTAGAAAAGGTAAGGTTTTTGTGAATGTAGTATTTGCTATGACTGATATTGGCCTTAGGTCCACCTAAAAATTCACAAAGTTAGTAGAATCTTACTCTTCCATCTTGTAGAAGTTACTAAAGGATAAGATCATAACTTTGGAGAACCCTAAGCCTCTTAAAGAACCTTTCCCTCGTTGGTACAATTCAAATACGTTCTGTTAGTACCATCAAGCCAATGGACATGATAGCAAATGCTATATTCACCTATGTCATGAGATATAGGACTATATAGAAGATGGTACTATTCATATTGATGGAAGTAAAAAAAAATATGAACAAATTAGAGGCAAAAGTGAATAGTGAGGTGTAGATATACACTACACAGTTTCTATCACACTTTTCCAACATGATTATCGATCCCTCTAATTCTACCACTCAGCCTGAGCCATATGTTAACATGGTCACAATTACCCCTACTAGGCAACTTGCACTCAAGTCACTGAACATGACATTCACATTGTAGGATTTACCCTTAAACAACAAGCCCTCTCCCCTCTACATTCTTTCTCACCTTAATGGAAACATTGTGATAGGGATCTTAGTCAACCCCACAAGTTGAGTGAATGTGATTATAGAAGAGATGTTGTGACTTAATTCATTGCATAAAAAGAATAAAAAGAAAAAAAATCTACCACATGTATGCATGATGGTCTTTGTCTAAATTTGTATGGCTCAATAACTTTGTCTGTCCTAGTAGGACCTAGCGCTATAGACAGTCTTTGATGTTATCCTAGAGTCAGATCTATTTAGGATGAAGTTAGGCATACCTTGGCTAGCTTCCATGAATATAATCACCTTCATAATCCACAAATGTTTAATTTTCTCCCATGAAAGTGTTGTGAATGTAGTGCATTACACTAGATACTAGCCTATGGTTTCCCATAGGGAATATTCATTAGACCACTTTTTTTCTACCTTGATCAGTCTGCTCCCTCCAAGAATGGATCTAATTTACAAAAACTATGTGAAGTATAAGATCGGAGACAAGGGCTAGACAAAATTAGCTCTTCTAGTGGTATAGTAGCTAGATGCCTCCCCTTCTTGAAAAGGAAAAGAGAAGCTACCTTGTCCTTAGGAAGGCTCTCCTCCTCCTCTTTATAGAGAAGATTTTTGGATGAATATGCTTGGATTTTATCTACTGATTCTAATGATACCACCCTGGTGTAGACCTAAGATTAGGATATCAGACCTCCCTACTAATCCACATAGGCCTTGGTACTACTTGTATGGTAGACAAAAAGGGCCTCATGAGGAATCTTCTATGTCTCAGCCTCCACGATCTCCTACTACTTGTACTCCCAAGTTAATAAATAGGAAGAGGTCTGCTACTAAGGCATTAGAGCCAACTCCCCCTACTACTTCTCAACCTCCTCCTCTTGCTCCCATCTAGGACTCTATTCCTCCACTGGAAATAGTTGTGGAGGACACTCTCATGGCTGAGCAAGATCCTTATGCTCCTTTGCAACCTCAAGTCTCTAGCTTGAAGGGACATAGAAATTACCTTGCATGTGAGCGAAAGCATTGAAAAATGGCTCTCACAGTTGAGAAGGCCACCTTGTAGATGAAGGAAGAGGAGATGGCCATCCCTTCTTTAGGGCCTCTTGCTACGTCCTCCTCCTCTATGATTTTGTTCAATCTAGTGCAATATCACTTTCAACTTCTACTGTGAGTATGAATGCACCTGAACCCAAAAATGTGCAAGTGTTCATCACTCCTCCAATGGAACCTCCCGTGTTGATTTCCCTTCAAAATTTCCCTCCTTTCCCAAAACCCGTAGATATGTTGAACACTTCAGTGGTATCTGTTGTAGTTTTCTGCTCCTCCTCTTCCTCTACACCTCTTGCCTCATCTATGGGGATTTCACATCCCCTAATAGAGCAGAAGGTGGAGGTTGGTCCTTCTAGCAATGTAGGGAATAAGAGGATCCCACCTTATCTAAAAAGTGGTCCTGATCTAGCTTATTTTGTCCAAGTAATGAAACCAACCCTAGATTCCCCTAAGTCCGTCACCACTTTCGAATCACTCTATGAGCCTAGAGGTGAATCTCAAGAACAACCTTCCACATTGATTGAGGTACAACATGGCACTCTAGTAAAGTGCATGTTTAATTCTCTTGATGAGTTTCAACCTTTTTAGTGATTTTTGCAAAATCATTGACAATAGCTCACAAAGAGCCAAGTGGAGGAGACCTTGTGAGGCCTTCTTCCTTAGTCCTTGTTGTGGGAGGGTTGGAAGCTCCTCCCCTTAATATTCCACCATTGCAGGCTCATCCTACTTCCCCCATTGATGATCTGGAGTGGGAAGCGGATGACCTCCTGGTTGATGAGTGTTAGTGGGAGGCCTCTTCTTTATCTTTAGATTAGATCTATTTGTGTTGTGATGTGTTCCCCCATGATCATGCTATGTGTTCCTAGATGACCCTTGTGACCCTTTTTGGTGCTTGGATACAAGAGTTGTTTTTATTTCATAAACCTTCTTCTATTCATATCATCATTCTTCCATGTTTGTGAATGATTTTTTGGTAAATTGAGGATGATGCAAAATGTTGGGGGTATTTAGGATTCCCTTCCATGTTGACCCATTTTTTTATTTTTACTTTTTCTTCCTGTGCATTCTTCACATGGTCTGATATAGTAGGGGGTTGATGACAGTTCATTTTATATACTATTATTATACTTATGTACATATTTATGAGCAACTCTGACTGTGAAATGTCATATCATGCCTTTATTATACTTATGTACATATTTATGAGTAGCTCTAAACATGAAATATCAGATCATGCCTATGCCCTTTTTTGGTGTTCATTTATTTTTTCACTTTTTTCTTATCTTTCTCTCTTATTTTCTTGAGTTGTCTCTTTCATGTGTGACAATGCTATTTCTATGACACTCTAATTTACAAAAAATGTATTTGTCGCCAAACAAATCTTTTCTCAAGAATCTTTGCAAACTTTTTCAAAGAATCACATTCTTGATTTGGACAAAGAATCACATTCTTGATTTGGACTCCTAACAAAATGTGTTTCATTCATCATGGGTTCACAAAGATAGAACTTGAGACCTTTCCTTTGAGGAGTGATAAAATTTGACCTTCCCCTCGCAAGGGGGAATATTCTTTGTTTCAAATTCCTTGATGAAGTGAACATCTTTCGAAAGGATTCCTTGATGATGAATCAATTTGAGAAAAAACATCTCTTCCGCACTTTCAAATAGCACATCCTTTGAGTAAACCCCTTTCGTCATGCTAGGTTCCTGAGGGACCCCCTTTGAAAGATTTCCAATCTATCAATGGTCTATGTGACTATCCACTTACTTTCTTGCATGGCCAATTTCAAACATGTTCTATCTACAAGTAAACATGTCGCTTTGTAGGTGTGCTTGTGAAGCCACTTTCCAATTTTGTGGAGTCTCCCTTCCTTAGGCTTCCTCCATGTGAGATATCTTGGGGGATACCTCCCTACAAGTTTGTGGGCCTATAGGGCGCTTCCTCTGAGCTTCCTCTATGTGAGAGATCTTGGAGGTCAATCCCTTGAAGTTTTGCGAGTCTGTAAGGCACTTTTTCTAGGGTTTCCTTCATACCAAAGATCTTGGAGGACACCTTCCTTGTAGGTCTATGGATCTATAAGGTGCTTTTTTTGGAGTTTCCTTCATGTGATAGATCTTGGAGGACACCTTCCTTGTAGGTCTACAAGTTTGTAAGGAAATTTTTCTAGGGTTTCCTTCATGTGAAAGATCTTCGAGGAAACCTTCCTTGTAGGTTTTTGGGTCTATAAGGTGCTTTTCCTGGGGTTTCCTTCATGTGAGAGATCTTGGAGTACACCTTCCTTGCAGGTCTATGAGTCTATAAGGCACCTTTTCTAGGGTTTCCTTCATGTGAGAGATCTTGGAGGACACCTTCCTTGCAGGTCTACAAGCCTATGAGGTACTTACTTCTTGGGGATTCCTTCATGTGAGAGATCTTGGGGGTCACCTCCTTGTAGGTATATGGACCTATAAGAAACTTTCATTTCATAACTTCATAGTTCTACGGGGCTATGCAGTCCTTTGTCTACCCTATTCTTTTGAGCTTGCTAGATTGTGGTCTACTTCCTTGATAGTTTAGATATAAATTTCTAACCCTATTCACTCTTTGATCTACTTTACCAAAGCACTCATTAGTATTCATGCTCGCTAAAGTGGGGGAAAAATGTATGGGAGAAAATTTGCACCCATTTCATAAATTCCCCTTTAGTACATCCTAACCTTAGAAAACCAAATCCAAACTCAAAATTCCACATCAACTAGTTGAATTCCTTCCACTTGGCATCTATCTGTTGTGTCGGTAGAAGAATATTTTTTAGGGATGCTCACTTAGTGTGCATATGTTTGCACAACACACTTATGTCCCTAACAGATTCCTACATTTGAAGTTGGCAAAGGTGTTACACTTCCCATTGGGAATGATTTGTAACATCCCTCTTTGACCAACCGTGCCTAAAAATAGTAGACTCTTACCTCTTCTCCTTCAAATTCATCAATTCTTCATTCAACTCATATTTTTTCCATCTCTTCTTGCATTCTCAAGCATTCTCAACCTTCACTTCACTCTCAATAACACTTCAGGACTCTGTTACAATAGCAATAAAACTCTATCAACTCTGTAAAGCAAGTGTGAAGTAAGCCATTGCAACATGGTCTTGAAGTTTTGTGAAACCTCCCTTCATCATGGTTGAGGCTATGGTGATTGTTCAAGCCCTCTTTTCTCTTGCATTGCCTAGTGAGCTCTAGGTGGAGGTGGTAATGTTTCACTCCCCCCCTTTGCAATTTGGTTGAGTAGCTCTTTATTGTTTTGTAGTGTTATTTTCATTCCTTCCTTCTTTACTTCTTTATTTTCATTTGGCTATTTGTGGAGGTGGAAAAACCAAAATGAGGGTTTGACTAAAGCAAAATCCTATAAAACCCCAACAAATTTCCCTTCTTTCTTGTGTGCAAGAGAACATTATTTTTGGAGCTAGCTGGTGAATTAGTGTCTTTTTGAGATCCTCTTCATTATATTAGCCCTTATATATTTATTTTATCATATTTGTTTCTACCTTTCCTACTTTTTCATTATGTTTTTTCATCCCTTTAGAAGTCACTAGCTAGCCTGTTAGCTTATTTTTTGATGGTTCATATTTACTTGCAGTCCTCTGGTCATACAAATGCTAGCACACATGAGAGATGCCAATGTGCCACACTGTTTTCCCATAACTATGTTTTTGTCCTTAGGTAGAGAGCTACCTAAGGTATAGTATTAAATCTAAAAACTAGCTCACCTAGCCTAAATTTGGATCTCAGGTCTGCAAAGTGATAGGACATAATAGTCCTCATCATTCTCATCCCTTGCTTCAAAACACCTCTTTAGAGTGAGGTAAGTTAGGGAATCCTTCCGCTCTTGGAATTTCGTGACATGTGGCCTCGAAGTGGTTGGCCCAAATCTCTTCCAAAACTTTTAGCAACTTTAACAATGGAAGATATAGAAATTCTAAATACTAACCAGATCAACAATAATGATAAATAGAAAAGAACACGCATCCACAAGATGACACCAAATTTATGTGGAAAACCTATTGAGGTAAAAACTATGATGAGAGTTCACTCATAGTATAAAGTATCATGGCCAAAAGGACTTACAAATTAAGGCTCACTACCTTAGCACAAGATAGAAAGAACTTGTTGAACTAAAGTGAACACAACTTTAGGAGTAAGATACAATGAACTGATGAGATTCACTATCAAAGAGAAGGATAAAAAAAATTTATTAGATAATTACAATATTCATGAACAATTCACTTTGCTAATTGAGGCATTAAGGTGCATCTAATATTTCCTCTTCACAATGTGCCAATAACTCTACTAGATATTTAATGTATTCCACACACTTGTATTTTTGCATTTGTACACTTCTCCATCTTATTTAATCTAAACTGATATTACATTTATATCCACTACAACTCTTCAAAAATTTAATTTGGTCCACCAAGAAGAATATAAATATTGAATTCAACAATTCATCCATCAAGACATAATATAGTCCTATCCAAAAGGTAGAGAGGACAGAAAAAATCCTAATTACATCTTCCAAAGTGATCCAAAAAAATTCACATGTTGACGCGCATCAATCTAAGTTGAAATCAAAGGGAACGTGTAGATGAAACATGAAGCATCTAACAAGTCAACCCCTTCCAATTGAATTTACTTGATGTGTCCCAAATAGGATAGGTCAGAAACCAAATCTATCATAACACATCTACAATTTCTGATGCAAACTTCCAAGCACATGGTGCAAGAAAAAGAACAAGACCTGTCAACAAAATATCTGCAAATAACCCAAAAATCCAACATAAGACATAATGCATCACCAAATTAGCTAATCAAAAACATGTGGATAACATGGGATGTTCTATGAAAATTCAACAATATGTCCATACACTTCTTTCATACTACCATGCCATAAATAGCTACCACATATAAAAAAGAATAAAATACATCATTTAGGAAGCATAGAATACAAAAACATGATATATGACATTAAAAAAAAAATTGCTGACTACTTCATCACATGAAATTGGAATTGAGAAACTACATAGAAATCAAGAGCACATTCACCAAGACAAAAGAGAAGATACATTAATGCATAGAATTGAGGAGCATTTCTCAGACCAATCTAGACAACGAACAACACTACAAACCTTCTACAATTCATAGGAACCTCCTCGGAAACACTAGTGACCTAAAAATATAGGATTGTAACATCCACATAACACTAACTTTGAATCCCAAACCACAATACCATATCTTCAACAATGGAGGAATTTATAGCATTCTACCAAGTAGACTTTAAATAAACTTCCTAAACCATAAAAACTTAATCAAATTGTAGAGGCTATATCTTTCTTTCAACATCACATGCTTAATCAAGAAAATTAGGAGAAAGTATACACATTCTATAAACCTTCAACAACATCTCTCCATTGTCAACAAAACCTATAATCCTCATCTCACTGCTTCTAATAATCATCTTAATATATCATTATGAAGCCAAATCTAATGATATAAATCATAATCAATGACATCCAACCATAAACTTCAATAAACATCTGATAAGGCATTACATTCAATCATAAACTTCAACAACTCTTCCATACATCAATGTTGGCCTAAAAAGAATTCTTTGAACAATCTCCCAAGCATATGCACTAGCACAAAGTGATGAAATCACAAAACTATTCTTAGGAATATGCAATAGGAAAGCTCATGAATGACAACTACAACCAAACATACAACAATCTTCATCAAGTGGTTAAATCAATGAGAAAAACTACTAACAATCTCCTCAAGTTTTGACATCAATGACAACAACTGCCCATCATGGATTGTTTCAAATAATTCAATTTTTTTAAAATCTAAATAATTTGTTTCCATGTTTTAACAACATGGAATCTCTTTAACACATTAATCAATCTATCATCCATAGAGAAATGGAAAATTTGAATCAAGAAAACAAATGCATCATAAAAAATCATTAAAAAAGATTTGTATGAAAATAAGAAAAGGTGTAATAATAAATTAAACTTTATTTTTTGGGTAGATAGGGTAACTTGCAAGAAGTCTATTAGAAATACTCTATTTGACTTAGTTTATGGTGTTGAAGCCAAGTTTCCAATAAACCTTGAGTTACTAATCTCCAATTTGCTATAATAGATTGATGGGGAAGAAGAAGATTTCATATCACAAGGATAAATGATTTGATTGATTCAAAGAAGATATGAGGGTTTCCCATGAGAATAATTTTTGGAAGCAACAAAAAGTGAAGTAACTCTTTAATAAGAAGGTTGTAATGAAGAAGTTTAAAATTGGAGATCTTGTTCTCTTATAGAACTCTAGGCTAGAAGACAAGGGAAAAAATGGAAATTTTGATGCCATATGGTTTGGGCTCTATTAGGTGGTTGAATGATGTGGCCAATGAATATTCTACCTCAAGAGCCTAGGTGGAGATTACATGGAGCTACCAGTTCATGGTCAAAACCTAAATAACTATTTTTTATTGTAGTTAAGGCTCTTGGAACATTTGTTGTATAAGTTTTTTTGGTTTTTTTTCTTGTCTATATGTCTCTTGTATGTCATGAGTTAGTTCCATTTTTTTGTTCCCCTTTTGGTCTACTTGGAGATCTAGATCCTCATTGTTCTTGCAAGATGCACGCATCTCAAACTAGAGCCAATATTGGCACCCCAAATTTTTGTTTTTCATTTTGTTCTTTAGTCACCTATATGATAATAACCAATATGATATCTTTTTTATGGATGGTATTTTACCAAAATTATTGTCACAACTCAATAAAGCATGAAAAATTAGGCATAGTTTCCTTTTATATATTTTAAAATTTTCTAACAAGTGGAAGTTACACCTTTGTGGGTTTTCTCCTTCCAATTGGTCCAAGTGTATTTCAAACTCTTTTTCCCACAAGTGTAGTTTGGTTAGTTTTTCCCACAAAAGGTAAATAAAAATATAAAAAAATAGCTAAGTGTTAGTTTTGTGAGAATCTATTGGTCAAGTGAATCTCCCCCTTGGCCCACTTTTTATTCAATTCATTTAAGTTTTTCTACTTATTATAGGTCTTTTATTGGATATTAGTCTTTCAAAACTTTGATGTTGAAACAAATAAGTCTATTTTTGGTCAATTCAGCTGGATTCTTCCAAGGTTGTGAAAAAATTATGGCTAAGAGGTTTTGTAGGAATTTCCATGTGAACACTTGATTTTGGTTGCCGGTGAAATTCCTTCATGTCTAGCTACTATTACTTTTTCATAAAATTTAGTTGGCCCCTCGATCTACACATAGAAAGAAAAAAGTGAAGTTCATTTGGAAGAAAACCTCCCTTTAGTTTAGTACCCGTAAGTTTTGTGGGAAGTCAATTTCCTTCATGAACCTATTGGAGGTTAATCTTTTGCAAAGGACATGATGACAAACAACTTCCCAAAGTGTTCACTTGACAACCAAATTTTTGATATGTCTATTAGTAGGTTGAAGTCCCCTAAATACCAAAAAGAGAAATAAGAATACTTTGTGGGAAGGGTAAGGGAACTAGTTATTTCTTAGGTTTTTCTTCAATATTTTAACTAGCACATAGGTTTTTCACAAAGGTGAATTTTGATGGACTTATTTGACAATAGCATCACTTTGTTAGAAAGAGATGCTAAAATAGTTCTAGGATAGATGATCATGGATGTTAAGATATATCTTGGTGTACTTTTAAAACCTAAAAAAGGTAAAAGCTAAGGCCAATATACAATGAACAAATGATTGTAAAGTGATAACTTCATGTATGGTTCAATGGAAGTTGATATCCCATATATGGATTTTTATAGGGACTCAAAGGTCTATAGGGCCTTGTAGGGATATCAATTACATGCATATATATCCACTAAGGGCCCAAACTTATACTAGATCCATATCAGGCCAGTTTTTTTTCCTAATTCTGATAGGATCTACCGCATGAGACTGATTCTCATGTTGCATTGTAATCATGGTCATGAAATTATATCTTGTAGGGGATAAAATTTCCACAAGAGGTAAAAATGAAAATATTGACTCCCAACTACTACCATTAATGATACAACCACTATCATAGATAATTTTCATTATCTATGGTTCCTTGTAAGAGATTTTAAATGTTCTTTGATGAGAATTCAAGGAAGAAAAGTAGTGCCCACATTTAACAAGTGATTTGTTGTGATATTGTAAAAAGGGATCTATGGTATAAATAGCACTTCTAAAATCATAAGATAAAGGACTAAATTTGATCTTAAAGACACACTTGGCTACTAACCTTAAAGGAAGAGATAAAATGGTGGATTAGGGTTTTATTCCTTTAGATGTGTGTGTGTGTGTGTGTGTGATGTTGTGATTAATTAATTGATAATTGACTTAATTTGATAATGTAATAATGTACCTAGGTTAACTATGAAAATGAAACAAATTGAGATGATTTCTAAAGAAAAAATAACTAATAAATAGAGATATAACTAAAAATAGAAATGGGAAGAAATCAAGGAACTTGACATATATATTTGACCTTGATTTAGCTGGACAAGGGCATTGGATTCCCTAAACTAGGAAACAATTGCTCAAAATTATAATTCAATCTCCTATTGCCCCTAGTCTATAGGTTCTTCTTCTCTTCCCTCATCGTCGAAACTTCATCTCTTGAAAATAAAATCCATTTTACTTAATTTTTTGATTTGTAAGAATTGAATGCTTGAATGAGAAATCAGGTCCTCAATCCTTCTCCAATTCACTTAAGATATATAACCCACACACATGAAAGAGGGGTAAGGGTTGTGTCATATAGGGTCTTTCCTAAGTTGAACCCTATTTTGGTATTTTTACCTTCATAATGGTTATGATGATGCAAAAGAGAGATTACAATTATGTTGAATAGGAAAAGTGATCCTACATTCAATTAGGATAACTAAGATTATCTCCTTTTCACTTGAATCAACATTAAACATAAATTATGTAGGGTTTTATGATTAGCTTACTACCACAAGGGAGAGATAATCTCTTATGGTTTATGTTTTTTAATTTTGTTTTGAGATAAATATGATATATGTTTTAACAAGCCTATTTGAAATATAAACCTAGGTTTAAAAATGTAATTTAATGTATAGAAAAAAAACATAAAGTTATAGAACTAACATGACTATGAGATCTAATGATAATGAGTTCACACTATAAATTTGGACCTAAATTGGCCAATATAGAGTGTGGTGCACCCCATACTATGCTCCTCTTTACTCAAATCTAGAAACTCTAAGATGTTGATTAAGTTTTGCACTTCACTTCCCTACACTATCACTGGCCAAAACCTCTAGATCTGACCTACACATGTAAAAATTTGGTGGAGAAGTGTGTGTTGTATAGGGGCTTCCCCAATTCAAACAAAAAAATTGGTATTTCTACCTCCACAATAGTGGTTGATGATGATCAAGAAAGCATACCCCAGGTCAAAAAGAGGATAAACCAATAATTTAATTGATTGAAGTTTATGAATTCCAAATGATAGTGTTACCTTGATGTGAAAACCCTTAAAGAGATGTAACACAATTTTCAATGAAAATTTGATTGATGAATGCCTTGAGTTCTTGATGGACCTATAAAAGGTGAGCTCATAACACAATGAATTGTTGTAACTAGCATGGAGCGGATAACTTAATACATCTTTACGATATGGAATGATTGATCATGATATTTCCTTGCACATAATTACTTCCTTCATCTTGATGTCTTGAAACCTTGAACTTGAATGATAAAATTTCTATAATAATGCTACTAATCCTACCCTTGAATGCTCTTGACTAATTTTTGAAATATAATTTTTTTCTCTAAAATTTATAGCTAATTCAAATGGTGAAAATACTATGTATTTATATGTAATTAATCTAATTTCCCAAAAAATAAATCTTGATAATCAATAATTAAATTTAAAATTCAAATAATAAATTACTATCACTGAAATTCAAATTTGGATCCAAAATATGTGGTCTAGGGCACAAGGTTCCCTAGATTAGATCCACCTTTTACAAGGTGTAAAAGTGTCGAGGGAAAAATATTAAATGCATAGTTTGATTTTCCATGTTTAATTTTTCAAATATGTTTATAAAAAGGGAAATTAAAAACATAATGAGGAAATTAAATGCATAATTAGGTCCAAACACATAAGGGTGAGAAAAACCTAGTGTGAAATTGTCAAAAGTGATAATTTTCAACACTACATTCACTCCCTACTTTAGTGAGAGTATGATCTTATGTTCATACTCACACTAAAGGAATACAAACACTAAAATGGAAAGATGCAAAAAAGTATAGGGGTGTACAAGCCCCGAACTTAAGATCTCATCAATCCACAATGTAAAGATAAATGTGCACCCAAGAAAAATATTCACTCACACATAAACCACTTAATAAACAATCAATGGAGTACATATTGAAAGAATACACAAAGTGGAAAAAAATAATACATGAAGAAAACACGCAAAGGACACAAGATAAACACACCAAAGAAACAAAGTAAACACATGTAAAACACAATAAAGCACAAACATAAGGGTTAGTACTAAAAATGATTTGAGTTGATAAGGTAATGATACCTTAGCCTTAAATTTGTATCAAATACCAAATGTAATCCCTCAAATGTGTTGTTTAAACAAAATGGTACTCTCATAAGGATGTAAAATCACTCATGAAACACATGGCTCCATTGGAAAGAAAGGTGTGTTATGCTAGGTGGCCATGTAAAAATGCTCAATTTCATGAATTAGCAAGTTGTGTTATATCAAATCCATGGAATATTTTTCCAATCACACTTAAAGGAGTGCACAAAATTTTAATGTCATGGGGATGAATCAATGCTCAAAATAACATGGGAAAAATTCATAACTGTGCATTAGGGGGTATTATAAACAACACCATCAACAAGGGAAAAATTCATAACTGTGCATTAGGGGGTATTATAAACAACACCATCAACAAAGGGGTATGTTAATAAGTCAAATCTCACAAGACATCTATTAAATGGATAGGGGTAATATGCCCCCCTTAAAATGTAATTATAATTTCTATGTTGATATTTTAAGGAAAAAAGGATGAATATGGGATCCTTGAAAATAATACACAACTCCTAAAACTATTTATCCTTTTCCCCAAGTGTAAAGGAAAGGACAACAATGAAAGAGACTATCATGTTGCTACCATAGAAAATATGGTTACACTTAACATTGTACCACCATGAATGGCAATGGGAAAACACATGAAGATACAAATACCACATAGTGAGGAGTAACACCATATGATAGAGATCATTATTGTCTAGAGTGATTAGGTGCATCATCACATGGAAGAGCACCACAATCAACAAGTTGTTGTATTTTACTACTCAAGGCTTGACATTCATTAGTGGAATGACCACACACTAGATGATATGCACAAAAGAAGTTATTGCTATAAAATATATTATGTGTTGGAGGAGGAAGATTAATCAAGAGGTATTCAAGGATCCTTGAAAAAATATTCTCTTTCTTAGGTATAAGATAAGTAGTAGGAGAAATTTTTTTCTCTTGTGAAGAAAACCTTACTTGCTTACCACAATAAGTCATAAATATAGTAGATGATGGAGCATGAGATGAAGATGGAGATGAAGGTTGGGAATGTAAACTCTTTTTTGAAATATAGAACATAGAATTCACATGATCCTTAACTACTTGTTTCACATTTTCATTATATCCACTTTTAGAAAGAATTGTATATCCAAGCCCATAACAACTTTCTAACTCAAATGAAGAAGTCTTATCTAAACTCCCATGAGAATAATTTGTTCTTTAGCAAGAATGAAAATTAATTTAAATTTTTTTAATGTTAGGAATTACCAACACATGAGGGATGAAAGCTAAGAGCCCCCATCACCATTATGGTGTGATGTTTTTCTATTTGTTGTTGTAGAACAAGATTGTAAAAATGAAACACAAGATCACTTAGGTTTAGATTATGAGATTTTTTACTCTCTTACAAAGGAGGGTGTAAAATATAATGAAGCCAAATTGAGAAAAAAAGAGTATTTGAAGATAAAGACATATCATGATTGGGTATGTGTAGAATCATCATGGAAAAAATAGGCCCTTAAGTGGCTAAAAATTTAGAAAAATCAGAGTTAGGCAACTTGATGTAAAAATTTGAATAAGTTATCCATATTATTTCAAAAATATGTAAGAATATAATTTTTAGCAAATTGAATGGAGATTTTTAACTACTAGGTTTATTTAATATATATAAATATGGTGAAAATTTGAAATTTCAATGCAATAGTACTTAAATTTCAGGGAAAAAATAAGCAATTGTTTTTCTGACCACCCTAACCACAATAAAATGATAATATTTTTTTATAAGATTTTAAATAAAAGTAGACAACTCATGTCTTGATTTGATGCATATTTTTTTGTAATTTTTTTCCATGTAAATAATTAATTAAAAATTTTTTATTACAACTTTTAAAAAATATGAAAAACTCATATGTCTAACCACCTTAACTTCATGAAATTAACTTGGTCAAAACTTCATGAAATTATTATTTTTTAAATCCTATAGTATATGAAGCATAGAATGTAACACATGTTTTAGATTAACAAAATGTGATACCATTTGAAAGCTATAGATTTTTTTCAATTAGCCTATCAAGTAGGACTTTAGTCATAATTTAAATAGAAAATGAATAATAATTATTTATTAAATTCAAAGTAAAGCATAATTTATATTGGTGGAAATTTGGGAATCTCCTTCAAAAACCCTTTTAGTTTCATCAAATTTGGGTAAAAAATGTCATTAACCACATATCCTACACATACCCATATTATCACCACTTTTTGGCCCATCGTGATCCTACACATACCCGATCATTATTTATATGTGAGTCTTTGGAATTTTATGGTGATATTTTAGACTCCCCATTGAAAGAAGGTGTAAAATACAACAACCCACAATCACCATTTAAGAGTTTTGTTATAGGTGAAATATAATCATAATTATCCTCAGCATGTATAGGTTATACCTTTAAAGATGGGATCAAATTATTAAGATATTTGGAAGTGTTATTGTCAACTTCGGCTAGTGAATTATAACTTTTTGTAGCATCTTTAACCATATATATCTTGTTATTATATTCATACTTAATCTCATGGTGAAAAGTAGATGGGATTCCTTGCACGCTTTGAATCAATGATCTACCTACCTAGGAGAAGATTGTATGAAAGAGTTCCCAACATTATATGGATAGCTTCAAGTAAAGTCCTTGGTCCTACCTTAATGGGTAGTGTGATCATCCCCAATTGCTACTTGCTAATATTTTCAAATCCTTGAATAGAAAGATCATTAGGTTGTATGGGATTCATATCTACACAAATTTTATCTAGATTACGAATGCTACAAATATTAATACACGATCCATTATCTATAAGAGTACATCTAACCTAAGTTGTATTAATGACCACCATTATTATTAAAGCTTCATGTTTTTTTTGGATCTTAAGAGGGTAATTCATGTCGAGGGAATATAATATCCAACTTTTTTGCTAACATATAATCAAACAAGGTAGATAATCATTAAATTTGATATAATTTGAGACATTGGTCTTCTGTAAAGCCTCTTTGAGCATCATGTGGTATGTAGGTGATGTTTGAATCAAGTCCCAAAGGAAAATCTTTGATAGAGTATTGCAAAGTTTCTTAACAAGATCATATTCTTTACCACTACGCCAAGGAAGACTAAGTGGGGGTGGAAGGTATGGTTGAGGTAATGGGATACATGTTGGTGTTTGTTTTGGCTACTTATTATTGCTAGTGTTATATGTCTAATAAATTTTGTGATAACTCAGTTGTTGTAACACATCTTGTTGCACATGATTACTAGTGAGTTGGTTTGTAAATTTTAGGATATAGCCATGAGGTTTAGGAGGTCCTATAATGGGAGGTGATTTGGGAGGTCCAATAATTAAATGGCATCCAATAGCCAATTATGTATTCATAACCTTAGCTGAGTTAACTACTTGTTGACGATCTTCCATCGATGGGGGATCTAGTGTCAATTTAGCATCTTCATATATGCAATCCATCTTACTATGTTTTGAAATAAATGTATCAATTATTTCACCTTCTTGTGCCACAATATCCTCCCAAGTAGGAGAGGTATTGGGAGAGAAATAAACATGATTCTCATGATTCTCAATGACTAGATACTCTCGCACAAAGATACTCTCACAAGTAGGAGATATATTAGGAGAAGAATGAAGATTTGGTAAAGTCATGCTAATAAATATTTCATCATAATGTTCGCATAGGTAGAAAAACTACTAGTTGGTCAAAGGTTGATGTATATCCCTTTTGACAGAATGGAATGGGGTTCGGGGTAGTGACCCAAATTATTTTTAGACAAACTATATTTTACTATATCAAAACTAGAATTTTGTAAACAAAACATATTTTTATTACCATTTTTTAGAGGGTATTGCCTAAATTAGGTAAATTAGGCAAAATTGGCAATACACAACAAAATTTGAAAGTTTCAAGATAAACTACCAAAGACAACAACTAGATATGAACAAAGAACATAGATAGAGTTTCACACATAAATTTCAGCCCAAATTGAGAGGATAGGGACATAATACACCCTAGACTAGATACATATTTTTAGAAAAATCAAAATATTAAAATTACCTATAGTGTCTAAGGGTCTTGTCTTTTAGAGGTTTAAGTCTAGTAGTGAAAAAAGTTCAAGAAATGCACCAAAACCTAATTTTTCTCTATGAAGTACATGTATGAGTGTAATTTTTGATATTTTTAGAGAGATGAGTATGTTCAAATGATCATTTTTAGAAATTGAATATTGTAATTGACTAATTTTTAAAAAATATACAAAAAATTAATGGTTTTTTATCTTTTGAAATGAAAATACTATCCAAATTTGTCACATTTTTAGTGTGTTCACTAAAATATGTTGAGCACCAAGAATAATGAGAGGGGGGGTGAATCAGTATTCCTCTAAACTAATTAAACACAACCCATCCAATTAATTCAATAAAAATAACAACAATGAAGAATGAAAGAATGAATACAACAATAGAATCACATGATACATGAACACTAGTATTTTTTACATGGAGAACCCAAAAAGGGAAAAACCATGGTGAGGGTTAGCTCAAAATATATTATATCCAGATATACGATATTACAAAAGGCTCACTGCTAGGATGCATTGTGTAGAAAAAATCTCACAACCCACTAAGTAAGAACAAAGAAGGGTTTCCAACATTGCCTATTTGAACTGATACAATAACATCTATCATATGCTATATTATAGTTTCATTGAGCTACAAAAGGGATCTTCACACAATCTTCTTATCACTACATCACACACATGTAGGTGAATCACCATAGATGTCATAAATTTTCTCCACTCTACCACATTCGCATGCAATATATTCCTTTCACACTCTTCTACACCATACTTACCACTCTATAAAACCTCTGTAATAATCTCATATATATACCCACATCAAGTAAAAATTCAATTAGGTCGGCCTAATTAGAAGTAACACACAAAAATTAAACATGTCATCCTTAAAGAATTTCATCTACACTTAGCACCTAATAAAATTTATACAAAGATAGGTTGGCATGAACCTAAATATAAATCCCACATAAGATAGAGTTTCTCAATTATTCTCCACAAAAATTCAACTTTGTTAGGTTGGCCCAAAATAGACCTATACATAAAGTCTTCAAGAGCTCATGTAATCTCATCAATTGTGTTATCTCAAAACTCAATCTCTCATCAAATTCTCATTCAAATGACACTCATTAGCTTATCTTCATTATCACAAGATAAAATAATTATTTGTGAAGTGTGGAATCTCCCACACTATTACACTATTCAAAAGATAATTGTGATATACAGAGCCACACATTGTTATTCATATATTTTTAGAAATTGTGCAAAATGGCACAAAACCATGAATGTTGCTCGATTTGATGGACTCAAAATTGTAGTTATACTTGTAAAATATTATACGAACTTGTAGTGAAGTGCTGGCCCAAAAAATTGCACCACAACATTGACAAAGGAAACACTTAGCCAAATTCTTGATAAACCATGCTTTTTGGCCAACTGACACTGTACAAATGTTAGAAAAAATATTTCCCACTATTCTATAATGATCATAACAATTTTTACATCAATGAAAGCACTAGATCAACCAATGTGTGTACACTTCATGCTCATGTTTCCAAACTACATCATCAATGACAAACTTTTGAACTTTCAATAAAATATGCATGTATAAATGATAAAATAATTTTTGCAATTAATTTTGTCAATGAAAACTCAAAACTAAGCCCTAAAGAAAGAAAATCATATTTGAGAATTTATGCAATTTAAGTCAAATTACTTGCAATTTTTTATTTTTTATTTATGATGAAAATGAGTAGTTTTCTGAAAATAAATGCAAAGTATCAATTTTTTTTTAAATAAACTATGTTTTGAATAAATTTTAGACTTTTTATACTATGAAAATTGGAAAATTGCATGTGTAGGATATGTTGGGTTCACCAAAGTGTTGAGGAGGAAAAGTGATTCTAGATCCAATTATGATAACTAAGATTATATCATGTTCACTTGACTCAAAATTTAACATAAATTGCCTAAGGTTTAAGGATTAGATTGTTTCCACAAGGGAGAGCCAATCTCCTAGGGTTTATGTTTATTTTTTGTGTTGTGTTGTCAAAAATTTCATTCATGTTTTGACAATTCTATTTGACATATAAGCCTAGATCTAATAATGTAATTTATGGACATACAAAAATGAAAAGTTATAGAATTGACTTGGATCTAAGATCTGATGAAAACAAGGAGTTTGACCTACAAATTTGGATTTGAATTGGAAAATATAGGGTAGTGTGTAGCCCAGACTCAACTCCAGTTTCCTCAAACCTAAATTTTTTTAGATGTTGATTAAGGTCTCCACTCTGCTTCCTTGGACTATCACTAGCTAAAATCTTCAAATTTGACTTGCACACATGAAAATGGGGAAGAAGGTTGTGTTGCATAGGGAATTTCCTATGTCAAACCCCAACTTTGGTATTTCTACCTCCACAAAAATGATTGATGATGATCAAGAGAGCATACCCTGGGTTAAGCATTTGCTAAAATAATAATAATTGGTTGAAATTGATAAATGACAAATGATAGTGTTACCTTGGTGTCAAAACCCTTGATGAAGAGATGTTGCACAAGTTTCCATAAAAAAATGACTAATGGATGCCTTGAATACTTGATGGACTTGTAAAAGGTGAGCTCATAACACAATGGATTGCTACAACTAGCATGTAGATTAATACCCAATACATCAATATTTGGCATGATTGATCATGGTAGCTCCTTGCACATAATTTCTTCCTTAAAATTGATGTCTTGAAACCTTAAACTTGAATGATGAAATTTATGTAATAATGCTACTAATCCTACCCTTGAATTCTCTTAATTGATTTTTGAAATATAAATTTTCTCTCCAAAATTCCTAGTTAATTCAAATGGTAAAAATACTATGTATTTATTTATAATTAATCTAATTTCTCAAAAAAATAAATCCCAATAGCCAAAAATTAAAACTTGAAATTCAAATAATAAATTATCAATACCGATATATTAAAATTTGGAACCAAAATAGGTGCTCTAGGGTGTAGGGCACCTTAGACTAGATCCACCTTTGTTTAGGTCTAAAAGTGTGAGGGGAAATATTAAATGCATAGTTTTATTTCCCTTGTTTTATTTTTTAAATATTTTTATAAAATGGGAAATTAAACACATAATTAGGAAATTAAATATATTATTAGGCTCAAACACATAGGATGGAGCAAAAACTAGTGTAAAATTGTTAAGGGTGATAATTTTTGGCACTACAACTTGGTTGGGAAGAGGCTAAATGATAAATAAGTGATAAATTGATAATTGTTGCAACTCACCACTTAGATTTGCATTCATTGATGGATTGAATTCAATGTGCTCATGACCTTCAAGGAGAAATTGATACTTGATTTTAAGTCCTACAATTTTTTGTACTAAAAAAATAAATAGAAATGAAATATGAACAAACTCACATAAAAATATGATGTATTGCTAACATGATGCTTGACTGAAATAATGCTACTATAATTCTTCTCTTGACTACTTTTAATTTAGTTAATAATAATTTTAATTTCCTTCTCAAACATGCTAGTTCTTGTTAGGATTAAAATGGTGAAAATTAATTTTATTTATATGTAATTCTTTAATTTCTTGAAATTCAAATACTAATAGTTGCCAAATTATTTTGGATTTTAAAATATTAAAATATCAACACCAACCTATTTCAAATTTAGGGAAAATAAGTTGGTCAAGGGTGTTGGGAACCCTAGTCCAAACCTATCATTTTGGGGCCTTAATTAACAAAAAAATATTATTAAATGTTTATTTCTAATTCAACTTATGATTTTTTGAATATTATCATAAGATGGGAAATTAAATGCATAATTGGGTTCAAGAACATAGGAGGAACTAAACCTAGTGTGAAATTGTCAAAGTTGATATTTTTAAATGCTACATTTAGCCCCCACTTTAGTGGGAGTATGAAATTATTATCTGACTCATACTAAATTAAGGATAAAGCTAAGAAGGATTCGATTTTCCAAACGTTGAAGAGATAGGATGACATCAAACCTAGGGGATGCACTAATACCCCAGGCTCAAAATCCTATGGAACAAAAATGTAAGGACAACAAAACACATACACATGAGGTGAAATACAACATGAAAAACATAAAGAATACATGATGATAACACAAAATAATGCAAGCATGAGCATTAAATGCAAGCACTACATGATGTTATCATAATACAAAAACACGGGATGAGTTTTGCAAAGCAACTTTTGGAGAGTATGTAAAATATTATTAGAGTGAAGGAGATTGGGTGGATTTGTGTATGGTTAGCCAAGATTTTTCTCTGCTTCAATCTTCCTTGATGGTTGTCAGATTAGGATAAAATCAGTTGGATGATCATCTTGTCTAGATGGACAACCCTTCAAGTAACTATTTTGTTTTATCAGTTGTTTCTCTATTGTCCCTTTCTCAAGCCCCCCCTCCTTTTTGGTCTAAAGTGTGGATAAAACACTTGACTCCTACATTCAACATTTTCTTCTAGATTTTACTTCAAAATAAGGTGCTCACAGTGGATAATCTTTGAAAATGGAGATTACAAATCCCCAATAGATGTTACCTTTGCAAGAGTGAGGAAAAGTCAATAAACCATTTGTTTCTCCACTGCCCATTTGTTGCTACAATCTAGGGAAAATTTCTGGCTCTCTGGAATATTTCTTGGGTGTTCCCCTTATCCATTGAAAATTTCTTCTCACAATGGAAAGCCCCATCTCAAAATCCTTTCATTCAAAGATTATTGGATCTTATTTTCCCTTTTGTTATTTGGGGAGTATGGAAAGAACATAATAACAAAATTTCCAGGGATAAGGAAATGTCAGAGATTAATGTTTTTGAAAAATAATTTAGGCTTATAAAGGAAAACTTCAATGTTATTTCCAAAAAATATTTTCATCTTGAGGTTGTGGTGTGCACTCCCTATGATCTAATGATAGCCAAGGATTTGAATCTAAAATTGTATGTATCTAAGGCATCCAAGATAACTAAGAAAGATAGAGAGGGCATGTGTTGGACCTTTCCACCAAATGGCTAGACTAAAGCCAACTTTGATGGCCCTAGAAAGGGAAATCTAGGGATGGCCGGAAGTGGAGGTGTGTTAAGGGACTCAAATGTAATTTTTTGGTGGATGTGGCCATTTCCCTTGGCTGTCAAACCAACCATGTGTCATAGCTATAGGAGCTTTTTAAGTTTTAAATTTAGCACAAAATTTGAATATAAAATATTTATGGCTTGAAGGGGACTCTAAAAACATCATTGACTATATCCTAGGTAGGATCCCCCCTCCTAGTCTATTAAGAATTGGATTGAAGACACTAAATCTATCTTAGATAAGTTTGAAAATTTTAAAATCTCCCATGGCTACACAGAAGATATCAACATGGTGGATTACTTTGCGAATGAAGGGGTTAAGCAGGGAGGTTGAACACATGGCATAATTTCAGGGAATTGGGAGATGAAGTTAGGGCCATATTAGATTATGATGTTACACATGGGAAAGAAGAAAATATCTTTAATGATGATAGGGAAAAGGGATAAGTACATCAAAATCAAGAGATTTGATGGGGCTATGTCAAATAACTTAGCTTGTAGGAAAAAGTGGCACACTTTTTGGGTTCATTAGAATGGCTGTGTAAAATTACAATAGGTTTTCGACACTGGTAGAGATTGTAGTGATATGTACGTGTGTATGGAGGGGGGTAGGAAAATAATCAAGCCAAATAGCTACGTAATGCACATGAGGAATGCTAAGGTCTGGAAACAGGTTGAGTGAGGAGGTTTGGTTCCATTCCTGGAAAAACTTCATGGGCCTAATCCTAAGGCCATTGACTACTCTGAGAAGAACTAGAATAATGGAGAAATTATCCTCTTTGGGAGAAAGGTGAAACTAGATGAGAAAATCATTGGAGAGGTGACTGGAATGTCCACTGAGGGCATTAAATTTGATCATGATAGAGGGTTTTTAGATGAGGCGGTAATTAATTTCCCAAAGAAAGAAAAGGAGTTGAAATTGGTTAAAGTTTCCAATAGCTATTTCAAAATTGATTCCATCAAGGTGCTTCATGTCATTATGGAGTATATTACCTTGGATGGGAGATTCACCAGAGTTTATGGTCATCATTTTGCTCTCCTTAACCACTTCTGCCATAAGGTACATATTTCTTTGCCTCATTACTTGTTCTACTCATTAAGCAATATCCTTGAGGACCACAAGAAAAATCCCAAGAGATACCCTATTCTTCATCCTGGGCTTATTAGGTTGATCTATGAACATTACCAAGTCTTGCCAACTTTATCCAAACCAGTTGTCTCCACGACATCTAAGGAATATGATATAGATAGTGGTGGCTCAAAGATTCATTCTAAGCCTAACCTAGAGAGAATTTTTGAAGCCCATCCATCCCCTATCCTTTCTAGAAAGAAAACCCAACTTTGTAAACCACAGCACACGAAATCTAACCCTGATAATTACCCTAGCTACCCTACCCCATTAAAGAAACCTTCTCTCAAGGGTTCCCCTACCAAAAAGTTGGTTCCCTACTCTGTAGACTCTCTAGAGGATAATACTGAGAACCCTAAAGCTAGTAGAGACTTTTTTCTACCCTTACTGCCTATGTCAGAGATGTTGGAACCATATTTCCCAACTCCCCTAACCTAAATGATTTCAACCTCATTTTATATTAGGATTAGTCTCGAGATATCCTTTCCTTTTCTAGATGCGGCATTGGTGATATTTTTAGGGTTATGAAATGGGCCTATCAAGAAATCAATGATCTTAATCTTAAAAACACGGTTCTAAATAGCAAGTTGGAGGAATGAGAGCTAAAGCTATCAGCTCTAAACAATGAAGGAAAAAAAAAAGAACAATACTGGGATGGGAGATGATGACATTTAGGACAAGTATAAGACTCTGGAAGCTAAAATTGTTATAATAAAAAACAATATGAAAATTGGTGTGGAACAAAACCATAGAATGGTAGGCACAATGCTATTATCATTAATGCAATGTCTAAAAGTCGTAACAGGGCTCGCTGGTTGTTGAATTGGAAGAGGAAAAGGATAAAAGCAAGAATGAGGAGGAATATCAAAGAGGACTCATGCCAACCTTAAGTGGAAAGTGCCTCCTACATCCTAGATGGTCTAGATCTTAAAGAGGGGGGTTCAAGAGATGAATGACATGGAGTCTAAGACAGTGGAAATTTTAAAGTCTCAAGCTTAGTTGTTGTTGGTGTTTTGTCTGGTCTTTTTGGGGTCTTTGTTGTGGCCCTTGCTGGCCTTTTTTGGTGGTTGTTGCTTTGTTGTTTTAATTTCCTCTCTACAACCTCTCAGTTTCTAGGTTCTTTGACGTGTTATCTCTTTTAATTGTAAACTTTGTAGTTTCAAGTCCCAGTAAAACCTATTTTTTCCTCTTTCAAAAACATAATACAAACACAATGCAAACACCATGAAAATAAGTAGAAAATAAGAGTATGACAATCATGGACTAGGAATTTCCATATAAATATTAATAGGATCCATACCCAAGGTGTTCATGAATCATAGGCTAACAAAGTTTTATATCTACTAGGTGATCCATAAAGAAAAGCATCATTGGCTAGTGAAGTTTTATATTCACTAGGCTATCTTTGACAAAAAATAGCACAAGTTAGTGAAGTTTGGTATCTAGGGGATGATTCTATAAAGTAGAAAATTAAAAACACACAAGGGCTAGTGAAGTTCAATATTCGCTAGGTGCATTCTCATATCAACCATGCCAAGAATTATGATCCCAATAATTATAATGCAGTGCTAAAAAAATGATCATTGTTCCAAAAATCCACCACTAAGTTTTGTGTGTGTGAAAAAAGTGAAGCACATAATGGAATGCATTCTCAAGCAATTGATAACAAAAAATGTGAGTAATTTATTTAAGGTAGAGTAAAAAGGTATATGCCAGATGATAGGTCATATGAGCTTATTAGTAAATTATATACCAATAATATATTCCCAATAAATATGACTCACGATAAGGGGTCTCCCCCAAAATAAATCCACATAATAAGAAAAAATATATCACAAAGGGATCCATTGATTTGAAGTATAGACCATAGATGATATATAATATGATTATGCTTGGAATCAACATCATTCCAAAGATATCTATGGAACTATGAACACAATAGAGGAATGCCACATTAATACAACAAGAATTTTTTGGGTCAACATGGAAGAGAGCTAAATTTCTCAATGCCTTGCATTATTTTGAAAAGGAAACACAAGATAAAAATGTTAACAATATAAAGCTAAATAGAGATATAAATAGATCAATATCACAACATATTCATTTTCTTTGTATCCTTGTACCAACAAGAACAATAGGGATCATCCAAAGAAAAATAACAAAAATAAAGATACACAAAAGGGTACATGATGAGAGATCACATAGTATGCAAGAAAACACACAAATCCATACAAAGGATACCACACATGCAATCCAATCTAAAAAAAATCATCTACATCCCAAAATTTCTCATCATAAATAGAAGGTAGACAATACACTAAAGGAAATACCAAAAGTGTAGGGAGAAGCATTGAGCTTAGTGCATGATGAGTCACTCTCATTAGGAGGATCATCGTGGCTACCATAATTTAAAGTTTTTGATTTATAGAACATAAGAGCTAGCTTTTATGCTCTTTTATTTTTCTATTTTAATTTCTTCTTCACTATCTGAATCTACCACAATAGGTTGATTATTAATGTTATCAATATGATTTTGAGCACCATCATTAGTATGAACCTCTTCATTTTTTACTTAGGTTGGGATAGGTAAGGTTCAAATTCATGGCTTTGGTGAGGGTGGTGGGGTGAAGTCAAGCAATGACAAGGAAGGATGGGTGAGAGGTAATTCATAGAATTGGATTGGATGGATGGATAGTGATTAGGTAAGGTTTCACACTTTTAAACAAGTTGATGAGACATAGGATGGTGTTTTTTTGTTTATGCTCTTTTACACTTCTATTTCCTCTTTCATTTATTTTGGCTTTCAAAGGGGTTATTGAGGTGTTCCCCCAAATTGGTCTCTTCCTTTGGAGGGGTGATTGAAAAAATTACCATGGGTTTGGAGATGATTAAATTCTTAGGTTTCACTCTAAAGACTTGTTTTTCTTTTGGAGGCACATAGCTAATTACATAGTTATCTCTAGGTGTTTTATAGGATGGTGGAGGTAGAACCACAACATACATGCCAAGTGGTCAAGGGGGGATACCTAGTTTAGACTTAGGTTTATTCACCACTTGTGGGGTAGGAGGACCATCCATTAAAGTCACTATAGTTTGAGGAGCATCAAGCAATATATTATTTATAAACACTAAAAATTGTCTTGATCCTACAACAAAAAATTTCTACTATTCTTTGTCTAAAATAATTAAATAATTTTGTTATTTAATTAGGCTAACCCCTTTCTTCTAACCCTAATTTTTTTCTTCCTCCTTCCATTATAATTAAATAATTTTAGTTAATTGATTATTTACATTCCTTATACGATTAATTAATTAATCTAATTAATCTTCTTCTCTCTCTTATCTCTTATTAATTAAACAATTTCAATTGTTTAATTAATCAACCCCTTTTGTTTGAATAATTAGCTTTAATTATTTAATGCCTAATTTCATTTATGATTAAATAACTATTTTTATTTATTCAATTTGTAAGTAAGGGAAATTATCCTAGGGTTAGCAAATCAAATGCATAAACATAAAAACCCAAAGTAATAATGAAGTGCAAAGGAGAAACATGAAAACAAAATGAAAGATCTCACCAAATTTCTTCAATCTCCATGGCTGACCTCCATTACACCTTCTCAATTTGCTGAAAATATGATGTTCCCCTCAAATTTGTGATGAAAAAACTAATGACAATGACAAGACCTAGGAAAATGTTGAAGGATTTGATGTAACAACATGCAATTACTGTGCTAATATGCAATTAGTGAGCATGAAACTATGTCTAAATTATGTAAAATGAAATTCTAATATGACTATGACAAAATGACAATAATGACGAGCTTGCAAGATGGTATGAAATTGTCTACAACAAGAATGCAAGATACTAAGATAGCATAAGGTGACAAAATGAGACCAAAATTGCCATTTTATAGAAAATGCAATTTTTAGTGAATGGCCAAGATTGAAGATTCACAAATGCCCTAGAATCAATGCACAAGATTCAATTTGACAACCCACAATTAGGGTTAGGGAAACATTAGGGAAAATTCAAAATGAATGGACAAGATTGATTTTTAGAAAATCAAATAAAGGGTGGATAATGCATGTGACAAGAGATAAGATTGGCACATAAAAAGAGGTGGCTAGAAAATCAAATAATAAATGGAAATTATTTGATTTTTGAGGAAAAAGACTATTTTGAATTAAAAATCAATTTAATTCAAAAGGTGGGGACCACATGAGAGTAAATAATTAATTCAAATTATTTACTAAAAGACGGAAATGTGAAGTGAAATAATTAAATAATAAAAATAATTATTTAATTAAAGAGGATGACCAATAATTAAATAAATTAAAGAATCTATTTAATTATGAGAAGATTTTTAAAATTAGTGACATTAAATAAATAAATAAATAATATTTATTTAATAATCAAGAGGACATAAATGGGCAAAGATAATTAAATAAATTAAGAAAATTATTTAGTTGTAAGAAGCCTTTAGACAATTAGCAACACATTAAATAAATAAATAAAATTTATCTATTTAATAATCAAGAGGAATATTGTTGTACAGTTTTCGCACACACGCCCCGCTAAAAGCAGGGATCCTCTTTCGCTTTGGTTTTTTGTGTCTTGGCCCTTTCATGTTGAGGTTTTATCTTACTTTGGCATGTGCTTAAATGTTCATTCTGATTGCCTAAATGATTCCCCTAAGTTATTCATTGAAAATCTTTAGTTCTAGGTGAATTTTGAGTTTTCACCCTAGTTCGGGACTTTCTACCCCTACCATATTTTCCCGGATCCTACTCGGACTCCGGCTGAGCACTTTGGTTTTGAGATTTTCAGTCTTCACAGAATTATGTGTGGGCCAAACATTTTTGAAATCCATCTTATCATTGAGTTCCCAGATTTTCCTGGTTGTCTTGTTGGCAACATTAATGTCATATGTACGAGCTTTGAACGATGTATTTAACCAATCTTTGAGGTCTTTTGTGCCATTATGCTTTATTTTTGTCATTGATTGAGCTGAGGAGTGCATTATTGGAGTTTTTTCTTTGAGTAATTGATTGGATTTGAAGCATTCAGTTTGAATTGTTCGATTTAAGTGGCAATTTCTAGTGCATTTCTATTGTCATCCTTTACGGGATGCCATTATATTCACATTTGTTGTTTCTGAGATCAATTTTTGCTTCACAATGGTATGTATTTGATTTCCTTGCTTTTGATTGATGAAAGTTTACGTTGCTTTGGCATTTTGGGTTTATTCAGGGTTCAAATTTCTACATGTTTGAGAGTTTGATGCTAGGGTTGTGTGATATGGTTTAATTTATGGCTTCCTAAGTAGTTTCTGTGATTGTTCATTTGCTTGCATTATGAGAAAACTTGCTTGAGAGTCGTGATTTCCCCCTAGTAAAGAATTAGTAGTTGAAATAATTGAATCCTAAGATCGATTATGCATTAATGGTGGATTTGTAGGGTTTGAATTAGGGCATCACCATTTAACTTTAGTCTGCTTCCCAATTGGCCTAGAATTCTAAGAAATTTTATAGAAGTCCCATATCAAACATGTCTGAGGCCTAGATTATCAAAATTTATGAATTCCATCACTCTTTTCAGTAGGGTGGTTAGATTGAATAATGTTGGTATGTTTGAGAATTGGATGTGCCATGTTATTGTGAGGATGGAACAAGAAAAGACCAATTATCATTGGGTAGGTATCATAAGCAGAGTGATCCATGAGCAACTATCCAATATGCTGCAAATGAAGACCTTCACAATGACCTCATACTTAATCTATGCACTTGCAAGATTTCATCCATACAATGGATTGAGTACTAGGGACACTTTTGGAAATGATATTATTTATGAGGTGTACCCTCAGTTGCATTTGGTAAGCTTAAGCTACAGAAGGGTGAATGATGCATTCACCATGCATATCACTAGGTTACTTTAGGGAGCAGAGCATGTGAGGATTTTAGACCAAGCTAAGGAAATAATTAAGAAAGATGGTGCTTGGTTCATTCAATTCCCAACCTTCTCATACATCTAGGTTGATGGCTATCAAAGGGCTCCATATAGGCTTCCAAGGTATCCTAGTGATCATATCATACTTCTATAGGTCACTTGTTAGATATGTGACTTTGATGCCATTGTTAAAAGAGAGAAACATAAGATTGGTTTTGGTGGAGACTTCCCTTTGAGGATAGGCACTGGAGAGATGTGCCCTTCCATTATTTCTGCCCAAGCTTCAGAAGAGGAATGAGTACTCTTGGCTTATCTTTCCATTCCAAGAGGTCTAGACTTGATATAATAGGTGAAGTCCAAAAGAAGGCCAATAAAGAGTATAGCCATAAGGTTGATTTGGAAGACTACTGGGCCAATTGTAGTGATGAATTTTAGGTGAAGAAGAAGAAGTTTTCTTGGCTTTCAGTTGAATCAGTCTAACTATATAATGTGAATGCAGGTCTTGGTCAACTGGAAGATGATGGATACTTGATTCAAGGTCATGCTTATGAGGCAATAAAGGACATGCTGATTGGTGATGTGGATTGGTTAGAGGAAGAAAAGACAAAATTAAAATAGTTGATGGATCCAATCACCAAGTTTACTAGAATGTGGCTAAAGCATAAAATGTGGGAGTTATAAAATGAAGGTGTAGAGTGCACCTATGAGCTAATGGGAAATTTGGAGCCTCACTCCACTTCTGAGGAATCAACTGAGCAAGATACTAAAGACAAGGGTAAGCTAGAATCTCCTTTCAAGATTAAGATTAAAGGCATTCAAGGTGAGAAATATCAAGAAATAGAAAAGCAAAGAAAGCCAATTGCTAAGAAAAGTTCAAGGACTAAGAAGTCTAGTAGGGAGGATACTGAAAAGAAGATTCCTGAGGTTGATGTTCATGTGCCTCAAAGGAGAAATATTGTAAGATTATCCCAAAAGGTAGGTTCCAAGGATGGAGTTGAAGTGGTTCCACCTATGGTAGATGTAGAGAGTTCAGGGGAAAAGACACAGGTATACACAAGGAGGTCTAGGACTCCTTCCCTTGAGGATAGTGTGCCCAAAGCAGATCCTCCTCTAGTTACTTCTCATGAGGAGCAACATGATGATGTTCCTTCTTTCCATGAAGCTCAAATCAAACCAAGTGAATCTGAGAAAGCTAAAGATCATCTCGACACTGAGGGAGATGAATTTCATGAGGGTGAGCTTTACCATGCTGAAGTAGAAGTTGAAAAGGTAATGGAATCAGCCTTAGTTGCATATGCAAAGTCACCTATCAGAACTAAAGAGGTCAAATCACCTCCAAGAGAAGAAGAAGCTAAAAAGATTCCATCACTTGAGCACAAGGAGGAACATGCTAAAGAGAAGGAGAGCAAGATAGATGAGACTCCTAAGAAGAAGGGTTTGAGTGAAGAAGCACCTAAGGGTCAGCAAGAGGAAGTGAGATAGAGTGAAGTATAGCTAGAATCCACTGTTCCAGAGTGGTTAGACAAGGGAATAAGGAGAAAGCAGGTTGTTGTGGAGAACACTCCATGTAACTAGGATGAGTTACTAGCCAAGATTGGAAAGGATAAAGGTAAGAAGAAGGCCAGGGTCATCTCAAAGATTGAAAGAGATCAGGAAAGTAATAAGGTGGTTCATATTGCAACTCCTACTCCAGATAAGAATAGAGATGAGGTAACTGCAAAGGATTATAATGTGCAGACTATTAATTTAGGGCCTACATCCGTTGAGCAAGATATTGAAGATTATCAAGGTTCTAGCACAATTATCCTGGGGAGATTGAGGAAGGAACTTCAAACTAAGTAGGAGCTGAAAAAGGAAAATGAAAAACTCAGGAAATGCTTAGAGGATCTGATGAAACCCTTGCAATCTATTAACACCTCAGATTTTGCTGCAAAACCATTACCCTAGGAAACTATCACCGAACTTGAGAGAATGAAGGCTTCCACTCTTGCTACTGCAAATTGGTTGCAAGGGGTGCGAACCAAAGGAAATGAGGCTATTAAGGATATTCTAGCAACAAGGAAAGATGTTATGAGGGAAACTGATTGGTTGAAGGAGGTGTTAGCTCAGGATAAAGAAGATACAAATCTCCTACTACAGAAAACCAAACCCATCATGCAGTATACCAAGGATAAGCTAGTAAATGATAAAATCCTTCCTTCCTCCAGAGATTTTGAACCTTGGGAGTGGTTTGAGGTGTTACAAATTAGGAAAAAGGTTTTAAAAAAGATATACAAGTAGATGAGGAAAATTGATGATACCCTAGCTGGTGTTTATAATGGATGCATTACTTTCTTTGAGATAATGACAGGGATAAGGAAGATTGCCCCTAAATATTTGAGTGTAGAATAGTTGAGAAAGTGGTGGCATGATGTTTATGCTCCAATTAATGATGATTCTATCACTAAACACCAGTTAGATGATGTGATCACCTACATTGTTGTTATTGATAAATACCTAACATACAAGGTTGAGTGGGATAAGTCGGTTAAACAATCAAGGGAAGAAATTGCATCAATTGAGAGGCGACTTAGGGTTTTTCCTTTACCACCTATGGCTGACTTGGATACGGTGCTTTTGAAGGTGCATGAAATGCTGGATTGGAATAAAGACAAAGGGGAAGGTAATTAATGATAGGATACATGGAGATCTGTGCTTCCCTATTATTTTGGCATGCATTGGTCTTAGCTGCATTGGGGATCCCAACTTTACCTAGATGAAGTTCATGCATTTAATAAATATTTTATTTTATTTTGAATTTCTCTTGGTCGACTTGTTTTGTGGCCAAATATTATTGTAAAACCTTATCTAGGCCGACATGTTTTGAGGGGTTCTATAAATATGGCATTTTTTCTCATTTGTAAGGGCTGGACATAAGTATAGATATAGACAAATAGATAGTTAGAGTGAATTAAGTAGAGCAAGAGTTAGCAAGTAGTTGTTCTCAAGTAAATATTGTAACAGAAGGCTAGAATTGTTGCTATAGTGGATAATTTGATGCAAGTAATGACATTGTGATTTGGTGCCATACTTGTGTTCTTATTATCTTGCATGGTTCTTGTTATTCTATCTTTAGAATTTCTTTGATTAAAATTGATATTTAGAATTAGATTTGATTTAATGATTTTTATGGTTTGATATTTGAAGTGTTGCAGCAATCCTTGGTCCATAGTTTTCGCAACCAACTTATTGTTAGTTTCTTTGCAAAGTTAGCCTGTAATTTTATATTCGCTGTGCTTAGTTCAATTGTGAGAGTTTATTCATTTCAATTACAATAGGTTTTTTTGAATGAATGTTCACGATCTAAAAATATTAACACCTTAGAAGATTGCACCGTTTCTATAAGATTGCAGATTCATCTTGATCAAGTAGAAATCAGTTTTGATGGATTGGTCCATTTCAAGTGTTTTGTCATTTGCATTGTTAATCTTAGATGTAGAATTAATCTAGAAATCTCTTTGAAACCCTCCTATCTTTTGTTATTTATTTGATTATTGGATTAAATTTAGGATTGAAGTATCATCATATTGCTAGATCTGATATATTAAGATTTAGTATTTTGCTTGTAGTAAGGTCCCATTGTGATTACCAACATTTTCACATTTATCACTGAGTTGTTTATGCATTATCAAAACATGACATTAGAGACCTTGGGGTTATCTCTTGAGGCTTGCTAATAGAGATTTACCTTTCAAGAGAGATAGGATATTATATTCTATCTAAGTTTTTGTTGTGTAGAAAACATCATCAACATATTGGCACTACAAGGAGGGCCTAAATAAGCAACTTGGGTCAATTTTTGAATGCTATCTCTCCTAAAAGATTCAGAAGGAGAACCAAATATACTCTAGGAGAGGAGGAATTTCAAGAATTACTAGTCCCTACTAGGTTTAGAAGGACCAAAAGAAGGGAAGAATCATCATCTAGCCAGCCATCTCCATCATTTCCATCTTCATTAGGTTCACCTAAGTCTGAGTTTGAGGGAATTCCCATTCTACAACCTTAGCCAATCATAAATTAGCCATTACCACCCCCACCTCCACCAGTGGCTTTCCTAGTGAATAACCCATCTCCATTGAGTTTCACCAACTATAATGTCATGCCCAAGAACCCTGAACACTTTTGTTCAAAATTCCATGTTAATGATCCCAATAGAATTGTTGAGGAACACATCAGGATCTTTCAGACTAGCCTTAAGGATAGAGGGATAAACCATGAGGATGTAGCATGTAGACTCTTTCCTTATTCATTGGGGTAGGATGCATTCTATTGGTACAATCATTTACCTACTGGGTCTATCCAACATTGGATTGAGCTAGAGATTGCATTGTTACAAAAATTTTGGATTCCCATTAGCCTCAATGAGTTCTATCTCTAGTTCACTAATGTTAAGAGAGAGGTTAATGAGCCTATAGAATCCTTCAACAATAGGTTTCATCGTGCCTATAATAGACTACAGGCCCCTTATGTTGTTGATGAGCCTACTGCTTTAGAGGTTTATTATGAAGGTCTTGACAGTCGGATAGCTACCTTTATGAAGTGGAGTAATAAACCTCCTACCAATCCACTTGATGCATATGCAGAGGTTGTGAAGGTTAGCGCTACTTTAAGGAAACATCTTTTTGGGCCTTTACCCTCATTAGGACCCGTTGCTCACCCTAGAAAAGTTTCATCTCTTAACTAGGCTCTTGCCAACCATACTCCTATTATGAATCTGGTACCCGAGTTGCCTCTGGTCCCTCACCCAAGACCTCCTGTGAGACAAGTTTCATCCACAATTAGTTATCCTTAGAAAAATGTGAATCAACCTCTTCATATACAACCTTAGGCTAGCTATCCCCCATACCTGCAAAATTCTAAAATTTTGAACCAATCACTGAATGCCAATGTTGCAGTAGGATATTCCCAGAATAATGTGAATCAACATCCATACAATAAGGAGAGACTGGATGAATGGTCTGAACAAGTGAAGAAGCTGAATATGGAGGTGACTTGAGGAACTAGAACAGTCAGTTACAAGCTGCTAAGAGAAATATGAAGTCCAATCAGAACAGAGAAAATCCACAAGGACAACACTATGATAGAGGGAAACATTGTGAAAGAGGATACAACAATGATAGAGGATACAACAACGATAGGGGATATAATAATGACAAGGGGTATAGTAATGAAAAAAGACAAAGCTATGATAAAGGACAATCCTCAAGCCAAAACTTTGATAGAGGGCAAGGTGGTGGACAAGGGTTCGATAGGAGGCAGCCACCAAGATAGAACATGACTTGGAACACGGGGCCTAACAATGGAGGAGTCCCCACCCTGTTGGATCAACTTGTCAATCAGCCAATTAATCAAGAGAATCCTCCTAATGGTGTATATCTAGCTAAGGCTGCTTTATCAGGATGGTAGGCTCCATAAAATGAGTCAACATTCTAAGTTAGATTCTCAAGAGTTCCAAATAGCAGCCTCAATCTTTTAGTAAGAAGTGGAGAATAATGTAGGTAGTCAGGAAATGGTACCATTTGTTCCCTATAATTCATTGGTGTTGGTATTGAATCATGCTCCTTTTCCATAAATTAAAGATAATGTTCCTGAAGAGGAATCTGACCAGTTGAAGGAAGAGGTAGACTAGGTATGTAATGGGGATGAAATTACATAGTTATTTGATGAGAATTTAGTAAATGACAATGATCCCGGGGATGAAGAAGAGGCTTTTGTTGAAGAAGTACAGACCTTCCAGAGACTTGTCAAGAAGTATGACTTGAGGGAATTTCCACATAGACACCCACAAGCTAGAGGCCCCTTCACTACTTCCATTCCACCGAACAATTTCAACACTCCTCTAGATCTTAATGCTAGCAATAATCCATCACTACCTCAGGTGTCCAGGCAATATTTATCTCAAGATCAAGGGCATACTGACATGCCAAAAGGGAGAGGTGTTGATACAAACAAGGATAAGGTGATGGAATACCCAAAGGAGACCCCTGCTAATCTGAGTGAGGAACAACTGGCCATATATGTTGTTGAGGAACTCAAAAAATTAAGGTAATTCTATCTACATTTGAGTTATTAAGAGTTCCAACCATTAGGAATGTAGTTCTAGGAGCTTATAATGCAAATTCCATGTCATAAGATAAGTCAGTTAGCGAAAGTGTTAATAAGGCCTCTAGCTCTCAGTTAGTAGGAAGGAAAAATTAGACTCATAATTAGGTCCACGTGCCTCCTAGGATAAGGGAAAAGAGAAGGACAAGACTCAAGTTTCTCAAGTGGATACTCCCTTAACTTTGTTTCAAGGGAAGACAGACACACCTCCATTCTTGATTTCTATTCAAATATTTGGTAAGAATTTGCATAATTGTTTGCTGGATTCTGGTGCTTCAACCAATGTTATGCCTTTTGGTGTCTATAGAGCTATGGGTATTACTCTTGCTAACTCAAAAAAGAAAGTCACACAATTGGATAGGACTGAATTCAATGTTGTAGGGGAGTTAAATATGATTCATATGCAGATTGCTTATGATCCTAGAATTCAATAGGTTATCAATGTACAAGTGGCTGATATACCTGATGCCTATGTCCTAATCTTGGGAAGAGACTTTACGAGGGCTTTGAATGGATATGTCTTGACTGATCATTCTCACATGTGGCTTCCCTGGAAGGGAGTACCAAACCAAATTAGAATCCAAAGGGAACCTAGAATGAAATACATAATTATAGAATATCAGAAACCTCTACTGAAATTTTGATATCAGAAGTAAGTATGGGTAACTATGTGCTCATAGCCCCTCTTGAGGAGTCAAATGTTGAGGAAGTTCTTATGTTCCACACAACACCTATTGAACTTACAACAAAATCTAGTGGTACTGATGTCCTAGTCGAACCAATTGAAAATGATGATGATTCAGAAGATAATCAGCTGGCTTTGCTAGATAGTCTTCAAGAGTTCATTCAGAAGTGCATTGAAGATTAGGTTCAGTTGGGAAGAGGAATGAACTTTGGGGAACTACTCTTGCCTAATTGGTGTAGGGTGCATAATGCTTCCCATACAGAACTGGACTATTGCTTGTGTTAGGCTGCAGTGGAAAAAATATAGAAATGTATCAACCCCACTCCAGTAGTCAAAATTGATATCTAGAATGTCCAAGAGGCTCCCAAAGGAAAAAAAATAATGACTTCTGAAAGACCATTCAGTAGTAACAGTGCAAGGGATACTGCAAAGAAGTTTGTAGTTGTTGGCTATTGGACTCTAAGATTTGATGGATCCAAATCGAAGTAGGGAGCTGGAGTAGATTTTGAACTAATCATTCCAAGAGGTAAGACATTTTTTGCTACTCATAGAATTCAATTTCATTGTACGAATAGTGTAGTAGAATATGAGGCTTTGGTTGATGGACTGTTAATGGCTTTAAAGAAAAAGGTTAATATCTTGCAATTTTTTGGGGATTCTGAGTTAGTAGTCAAGCAAGTTAGGAGACAATACTCTTATTATGACAGAAGAATGACCAACTATAGACATAGAGTATGAGATCTTATTGAGGGATTTGATGCCTTCAATATGCAGTTGATTCCATGATGTAAAAATCAAACAACTGATTATCTTGCTCAAGCAACCAATACCTTGCAACCTCTATCTCTTTCTAGATTAAAGAAGTTTATGGTGGAACTAACCCCAGTACCTTTAGTACCTGATAATGTCATCAACTTTCAGGTATTTGAAGATGACAAGCATATCTTAGATTTTATCACAAGTACGAATGTTTATGCTTCTCAAATTATTGATGAAACTAAACTCCAAGAACCAAAAATGGATTTGGAAGGGGTAATTAATTTGAAGACTAATACAATTCCCAAAGGAATGGTGCAATTAGAAAGGATCTTTGATCTAGACAAGGTCAAGGATCAAGAATAGGATGCTAGGAAAGAGTCTATTAGTGGACAATGTGATAAATACAATATGGGATCTCAGGATGATGTCAAAAATGTCTTTATTAGCAAAGTGTGCACTCCAAAAGAAAGGAAAGGAATAATCAATGCACTACATAGATATCTAGAGGTGATAGCATAGAGTTATGGAGACTTGAAGACTTATGATACATCAATCATAGCCCATACTATCCCTCTCAATCCAGGAGTGAAACCTTTTAGACAGAGGAAAATGCCCATCAATGCTCTACTGGAACGCATAATATAGAAGGAAGTGCAGAAATTACTATCTGCAAGAATCATATTTCTAGTCAGACACTCAACTTGGGTTGCAAACCTGGTTCTAGTGTGAAAGAAAAATGGTGAAATCAGGCTATGTGTAAATTTCAGGAACCTAAACAAAGCATCAGAAAAGGATAATTATTTAGTACCCTCAATGGATGAAGTGCTCCAAATTGTCAATGGATCTCAGATGATGTCTTTCTTGGATGGTTATTTAGGATACAACTAGGTCATGGTGTAGTATGAGGATAGGAACAAGACTGCTTTCAGCACCAAGTGGGACACTTTTTCCTACAGGAGGATGCCCTTTGGCTTGATTAATGCTGGAGCCACATTCCAAAGAGCCATGGAAATTTCCTTTAAAGACATAATTGGTAAGAGCATAATCATTTATATGGATGATCTGACAATATTTTCTAAGAAGAGAGGTGATCATATTGTAGATTTGTGCAAGGTTTTTCATAAATGCATCTTTGGAGTTATATAGGGTAAATTGTTGGGGCATGTTCTCTCTGAGAAAAGAATTGCAATTGATCCAGAATAAATATAATCTATACTCAAGATTCCACCACCTGCTAGCAAGAAAGAAATGAAATCATTCTTTGGCGAGATCAAATTTGTGAGGAAGTTCATCACTGGGTTCGCAGAAATAGTCAAGCCACTGAATGCAATGTTGAAGTAGGAGGCTAAAGTTGAATGGAATGTAGAAGAAAAGGAAGCATTTGCAAAGATAAAAAGGGCTATTGCTGAAGCTCTAGTTTTGGTGAGTCCAAATTATGCTAAGTCGTTCTATATATATTCGTTTGCTTCTGATCACTCTTGTGCTGCTATGTTAACTCAAAATTCTGATCAAGGTAATAAACATCCCATAGAATTCATGAGTGCACCATTGAAGGATGTAGAGCTGAGATACCCAAGTGTGGAAAAGTAGGCATATGCCTTAGTCAAGGTTGTAAAGAAGTTTAGACATTATATTCTTAGAAACAAGGTCTTTGCTATAGTTCCTGATCCTACAGTTAAGCTGTTGTTAATGCAAAATGAGCTAGGAGAACGTAGGGCTAAGTGGGTAACTATGTTACAAGAGTATGATATTGAGATTCAACCCATGAATCTTGTTAGAGGGAAAGGGCTTAGAAGGAAAATGGCAGAGACAAGCTCTAATCTTGCGGCCCAACATTACAACCTAGAGGATGTTTATCCTGGCGAGTGATATGGTGACATTATTCATTATCTCCTGACTCAAAGATGTCCTGATCATGAGGGTGTTTACTTAAGGTGCCTGGGAAAGGTAGAGTCTAAAAGAGTGATGTTGGAATTTCATGACAAATATGGTACAGGCCATGGATCAACACCTTCTACAGCGAACCATATTCTAAAAGCTAGTTACTATTGGCCTACATTGTTCAAGGACACACACAACCATGTTAGAATTTTTCATGTATGTTAGATTGTAGTGACCAGAGAGAAGTATGCAACACTCCCACTCCAACTAGTCTTTGAGGTAAAAACTTTTTTATGGTGGGGGATGGACTTCACAGGTCCAATCAATCTTCCTTACTGTAACTGATTATTTTACAAGATGGACTGAGGCCCTTTCTTGCAAGCAATGCACTTCAGAGGTGGTAATTAATTTCATCGAATTAGGTATCATTAACTATTTTGGATGTCTTATGTCTTTATTTTGTGATAATGGTCCTGCATTTTCATCATTGAAGTTTTCTAATTGGGTTTTTGATCAAGGGATTATAATTAAGTTTTCATCAAATTATTACCCTTAGGGTAATGGTTTGGCTGAGTCATCCAACAAAAATCTCCTGACTATTATCCAAAAAATGTTAGAAAGAAATCCTAAGGATTGGCACACCCAACTTAGATTTTCTCTTTGGGCAGATTGTACAAAACATAAAACTTCCATAGGAATATCCCCTTACCACCTGGTTTATGGGTTAGTTCCTGTGTTTCCTATTTAGTTGAAAATCCTCACCTTCTAGTTCATTAATGAATATTATGATGAGGGAGATAGATGTGAGGCCAGACTTGCTAAATTGTTACACCTTGAGGAAAAGATAGGCGAAGCCCTAGAAAAATTTTCCAAACATGAGGGGGTTATCAAGAGATGGTTTGATAAAAGAGCCAAGGTAAAATATTTTAGGATTTATGACTTGGTTCTTTACTGGGATAAATCCCATGACCGCAAGGGAGAGCATGGAAAATTTGACAAACTTTGGCTTGACCCTTACCATATTTCAAATATTCTAGGAGATAATGCTTTCCGTTTGAAAACTCTCACTAGAGAGGACATCCCACTACCTGTCAATGGGTAATATTTGAAGCATTATTTCCAGTCTTAAGCTATTTTCAGCTCTTTTCCTGTATATAGTTAGATTAGGTTTCCTTTTTGTTTTGTTTGTTTTGTTTTGCTTTGGTTAGAGTAGGTTTCCCTTTTTGCTTTTTTTCTATTTGTTTTGGTTAGTGTAGGTTTTCTTTTGGTTTGGTTTGTTTGTGATCTGCTCTTGCTTTGGAGGTTTTTTTATTTTCTCCTAGATGAGTTGCATTTGCATGGAAAATATATCATTATCTATAATTGTTTTAAGTATTATGTTGATGGACTTTAGTCTTATGTCTCGAAAGGATGGTTGAAGTCTTTGTTATTGCCAAATAGTCTAAATGTTTGATTTATAGAAGATGAGTCACTGGTCTTGATTTGAATTTGATGTATTCTAAAATCTTATATCTTTCATACATCTTAAGTATCCTGATGTTGCCGTAGGATCCATGTGAAGTCTTGTCAGGTGAAAAATCTTATTTTTGCTTCAGTGCCACTATGGTTCTCAGCGCTGAGTGTGAAATTCATTGTTCACAGGTTGAAATGAAAAGTGACACAAAATGAATATCAAAAGAAAGAAAAGTGAAATATTGAAAATCAAAAGAATGAATTCAACTTATCGGGAGTATATGAATATCTCTATCGGGGCTATAAACGTCTGACTGGCAATAGAGCCATGTTTGGGAGAGTCACAACGATAACTTTGTTGGGTGTATAGATGCATGACTGGTAGCGAGGCCCTATCTAGGTTGCTTTTGAAGTTATAATCTTTACGTAGCATGTCCTAACTGAACTTGGTTTCTGCAGTAGCTCAAGGAGGGAAATGAACTCATATGCACACACTTGGATTTTTAGTTTATGGAAGGTTCGGTCTACCATTTGGTTCCAATACCTTAATCTTTGCATTTTTTTTATTTTTCTGATAGTGAGATTGAAACCAAAAATTCTAGGTTCTTGATTCCTATCCATCATTAGATGCTCTAGAGCATTCCCCAGCAGAGTCATCATTTGTTGTGCAGTTTTCACACACACGCCCTGCTAAAAGCAAGGACCCTCTTTCACTTTGGTTTTTTGTGTCTTGTCCCTTTCATGTTGAGGTTTTATCTTGTTTTGGCATGTTCTTAAATGTTCATTCCGATTTCCTGAGTGATTCCCCTAAGTTATTCATTGAAAATCTTTAGTTCTCGGTGAATTTTAGGTTTTCACCCTTGCTTGGGACTTTCCACCCCTGCTGGATTTTCTCGAATCCTGATCAAACTCCAGCTAAGCACTCTGGTTTAGAGATTTTTAGTATTCATAGAATTATGTGCAGGCCGGACTTTTTTGAAATCTGTCCCCTCATCGAGTTCCCAAATTTTCCTGGCTATCTTGTAGGCGACATTAATGTCATCTATATGATCTTTGAATGATGAATTTAACTGATCTTTGAGGTCTTTTGTGCCATTATGCTTTATTGTTTTTCATCGATTGAGCTGAGGAGTGCATTCTTGGAGTTTTTTCTTTGAGTATTTAATTGGATTTGAAGCATTGAGTTTGAATTGTTTGATTTAAGTGGCGATTTCTAGTGCATTTCTATTGCCGTTCTTTGTGGGACACCATTAAATTCACATTTGTTGTTTTTGAGATTGATTTCCACTTCACAATGGTATGTAGTTGATTTCCTTTCTTTTGATTGATGAAATTTTACGTTGCTTTGGCATTTTGGGTTTATTCAGGGTTCAATTTTTTGCATGTTTGAGAGTTTGATACTAGGTTTGTGTGATATGGTTTAATTTTTGGCTTCCCAAGTAGTTTATGTGATTGTTCATTTTCTTGCATTATGAGAAAAATTGCTTGAGATTCATGATTTCCCCCTAGTAAATAATTAGAAGTTGAAATGATTGAATCCTGAGCTTGCCTGTGCATTAATGGTGGATTTGTAGGGTTTGACTTAGGGCATCACCGTTTAACTTTAGTCTGCTTCCCAATTGGCCTAGAATTCTAAGAAAATCTATAGAAGGCCCATATCAAACTTTTCTCAGGACTAGATTCTCAAAATTTATGATCGATCCATTGGTTTGAGCGAAATCACCATTTAGTGTCAGAGTTCGAGTTTCCTCCTCAGTTCGGGATTTTTCGTCTATGGTGGATTTTTTGCCTCTGGTGGATTTTCCCGATCTCCCTCATTTTCTTGAAGTTCACGTACTTTTGAGTTTTACCTTATCCACGGATTTCCTTTGGTTCCATATTTTCTTGAAATCCTTGATTCCCTATTTTTTTGAATTTGCAAAGTGTCTCCTCCTTCGCGAAAATCTGTCCCTAGCGGATTTTCCCAAAATTTGATGAAGCTGTATGATGGAATATGAAATAGCATGATTTTTTAATAGGTGATGGTGCATTTTATGATTTATTTATGGTATTTTGAGATCTCACATCTATTCATTGATTAATAATGATAAAATTGAATTGCTAATAGGTGTTCTCATGATTATTCCGTTGGAATCTATTTGGCCTAGAATTTTCTAAAATGCCTCCCTGGCTTGGATTCTACGGATGGTCCTGAAACCTGAAGTTTAACATGATCATTCTATATGAGGTTTAATTTGATTCAATGATAATTTTGATTGATTAACCTATTGTTGCTGTGATCTTTATTATGTTTCCTTTGTTAAGTGTGGGTTGAATCTAGCAAAGTAATAGTTGGGAAGGCTAAGAGTGACATCGAGGGATCTTCAGTGTCTGAAGCAGAAAGAATTAAGATGGAAATCAAGAGTAAAATACTGGAGAGCAAGATCACCTCCATCTAGTCAAAGGTAAAAGACATGAATGTTGGACTATGGGATTATGAGGTGTTCAAAGGTAGAATGGCTGTGCAAGATCTTCCTCTGGTGGCTAAGAGAATGTTAGAATTAGGATTGGCACATGTGGTTGGTTCACCTTAGTTTAGGTTTATGAGCTAGTCCTTGAGTGTGTCAAGCACTATGACAATGATACACAGAGAATAATTGGTCCTCAAGGGAGGATTGTGGCAAATTTGAACCCTGTTTCCATTACTCAGACTTTTGATATGCCAGATAGATCTCTTGTGGTCGCATTCAACATGGAAGCAACAAAGGAGTACTATTAAGAACAGACTATCAAATCTCAATGGCTTATTAATTTTGGGCTGGGGAAGCCAACGTCTCATTATTCCAAGCTACCTAAATAGCTATTCAGGGAAAAATTCAAGGAGTATTATGATGCCATCACTCTTGTCAGTAGGGTGGTTAGATTGAAGAATGCTGGTATGTTTGAGAATTGGATGTGCCATGTTATTGTGAGGATGGAATAGGAAAAGAACAACTATCATTGTGCAGATATCATAAGTAGAGTGATCCATGAGCAGCTTTCCAATGTCTTGCAAATGAAGACCTTCACAATGACCTTGTACTTAATCTATGCACTTGCAAGATTTCATCCATACAAGGGATTGAGTACCAGGGGAAATTTTGGACAGGATATTATTTATGAGGTGTACCCTTAGTTGCATTTGGTAAGCTTGAGCTACAGGAGGGTGAATGATGCATTCACCACGCATATCACCAGGTTACTTTAGGGAGTAGAGCATGTGAGTATTTCAGACCAAGATAAGGAGCTAATTAAGAAATATGGTGCTTGGTTTATTCAATTCCCAACCTTCTGATACATTTGGGTTAATGGCTGTCAAAGGGCTCCATACAAGCTTCCAAGGTATCACACGGATCATATCATACTTCTAGAGTTCACTCATTAGATATGTGACTTTGATGCCATTGTTGAAAGAGGCAAACATAAGATTGGTTTTGGTGGAGACTTCCCTTTGAGGATAGTCACTAGAGAGGCATGCCCTTCCATTATTTTTTCCCAAGCTTCAGAAGAGGAGTTGAGTAATCTTGGCTTATCTTTCCATTCCAAGATGTCCAAATTTGATATAACAGGTGAAGCCCAAAAGAAGGCCAGTAGAGAGTATAGCCATAAGGTTGATTTGGAAGACTATTGGGCCAATTGGAGTGATGAATTTGAGGTAAGGAAGAAGAATTTTTCTCAGCTTCCAGTTGAATCAGTCTGACTATATAATGTGAAGGCAGTTCCTGATCAACTGGAAGATGATGGAGACCTGATTCAAGGTCATGCTTACGAGGCAGTAAAGGATATGTTGATTCATGATGTGGATTGGTTAAAGGAAGAAAAGATAGAATGAAAACAATTGATGGATACAATCACCAAGTTTACGAGAATGTGGCTAAAGCATAAAATGTGGGAGTTATAAAATGAAGGTGTACAGTGCACCTATGAGCTCATGGGAGATTTGGACCCTCGCTCCACTTCCGAGGAATCAACTGAGCAAGATCCTAAAGACAAGGGTAAGCTGGATTCTCCTTTCAAGATTAATATTAAAGGTGTTCAATGCGAGGAATCTCAAGAAACAGAAAAGTGGAGAAAGACAATTACTATGAAAAGGTCAAGGACTAAGAAGTCTAGTAGGGAGGAAACTAAAAATCAAATTCCTGAGGTCGATGTTCCTTTTCCTAAAAGGAGAAGAATTGTAAGATTATCCTGAAAGGAAGGTCCCAAGGATGGAGTTGAAGTGGGTCCACCTATGATAGATGTAGAGAGTTCAGGGGAAAAGACACAAGTATACACAAGGAGGTGTAGGACTTCTTCCCCTAAGGATAGTGTGCCCAAAGTAGATCCTCCTCTAGTTACTCCTCATGAGGAGAACATGATGATGTTCCTTCTTCCCATGAAGCTCAAATAAAACCAAGTGAATCTGAGAAAGCTGAAGATCATCTAGACACTGAGGGAGAGGAATTTCATGAGGGTGAGCTTTACCATGTTGAAGCAGAAGTTGGAAAGGTAATGTAGTCTCCCTTAGTTGCATATGTAGAGTCACCTGTTAGAACTGAAGAGGTCAAATCGCCTCCAAGAAGAAGCTGAAAAGATTCCATCACCTGAGCACAAGGAGGAACATGCTAAAGAGAAGGAGAAAGCAGGTTGTTGTGGAGGACACTCCACCTAACTCTGATGAGTTACTATCCAAGATTGGAAAGGATAATGGTAAGAAGAAGGCCAGGGTCATCTCAAAGATTGAAAGAGGTGAGGCAAGGAATAAGGTGGTTCATATTGCAGCTATTGCTCCAGATAAAAATAGAGATGAGGTAACTACAAAGGATTATAATGTGTAGACTATTAATTTAGGACCTACATCTATTTAGCGGGATATTGAAGATTATCAGGGTTCTAGCACATTATCCTAGGGAGATTGAGGAAGGAAGTTCAAACTAAGCAGGAGCTGAAAAAGGAAAATGAAAAACTCAGGAAATACTTGGAGGATTTGATGAAACCCTTGCAATCTATTAACCCCTTGACTTCTACTACAAAATTCTTACCCTAGCAAACTATCACTGAACTTGAGAGAATGAAGGCTTCCACTCTTGCTACTGCAAATTGGCTGCAAGGGGTAGGAAACAAAGGAAATGAGGCTATTAAGGATATTCTATCAACATGGAAAGATGTTATGAGGGAAATTGATTGGTTGAAGGAGGTGTTACCTCAAGATAAACAAGATACAAATCTCGTATTGTAGAAAACCAAAACCATCATGGAGTATACCAAGGATAATCTAGTAAATGATAAAATCCTTCCTTCCTCTAGAGTTGTTGAACCTTGGGAGTGGTTTTCAAATTAGGAAAAAGGTTTTGAAAAATATATGCAAGAAGAGGAGGCAAATTGATGATACCTTAGCTAGTGTTTATAATGGATGCATTGCTTTCTTTTTAGATTATGACAGGGAGAAGGAAGATTGCCCCTAAATATTTGAGTTTAGAACAGTTGAGAAAGTGGTGACATGATGTTTATGCTCCAATTAATATTGATTATGTCACTGAAAACTAGTTAGATGATGGGGTCACCTACATTGTTGTTATTGATAAATACCTAACATACAAGGCTGAGTGGGATAAGTCAGTAAAACAATCAAGGGAAGAAATTGCATCAATTGAGAGGTGACTTAGGGTTTTTCCTTTACCACCTATGGCCGACTTGGATAGGGTGCTTTTGAAGGTGCATGAAATGATGGATCAGAATAAAGAGAAAGGAGAAGGTAGTTAATGATGGGCTACATCGAGATTTGTGCTTCCCTATTATTTTGGCATGCATTGGTCCAAACTGCATTGGGAATCCTAGGTTGACCTGGATGAAGTTCATGCATTTAGTGCATATTTTATTTTATTTTGAATTTCTCTTGGCTGACTTGTTTTGTGGCCAAATATTATTGTAAAACCCTATCTAGGCCAACATGTTTTGAGGGGTTCTATAAATATGGCATTTTGCCTCATTTGTAAAGGCTGGACATAAGTATAGATATAGAAAAATAGATAGTTAGAGTGAATTAAGTAGAGCAAGAGTTAGCAAGTAGTTGTTCTCAAGCAAATATTGTAATAGAAGGCTGGAATTGTCGCTACAGTGGATAATTTGATGCAAGTAATGACATTGTGATTTGGTGCCATACTTGTGTTCTTATCTTGCATGGTTCTTATTATTCTATCTTTAGAATTGCTATGAGGAAAATTGATATTTAGAATTAGATTTGATTTAATGATGTTTATGGTTTGATATTTGAAGTGTTGCAGCAATCCCTGGTCCATACTTTTCGCAACCAATTGATTGTTAGTTGCTTTTCAAAGTTAGCCTATACTTTTATATTCATTGTGCTTAGTTCAATTGTGAGGGTTTCTTCATTTCAATTACAATAGGGTTGTTTGAATGAATGTTCATGATCTGAAAATATTAACACCTTAGAAGATTGCACTGTTTCTAAAAGAATGTAGATTCATCTTGGTCAAGTAGAAATCAGTTTTGAGGGATTGGTCCATTTCAAGTGTTTTGTCATTTGCATTGTTAATCTTACGAGTAGAATTAATATAGAAATATCTTTGAAACCATCATGTCTTTTGTTATTTCTTTGATTATTGGATTAAATTTAGGATTGAAGTATCATCATATTGCTAGATCTGATAAATTGAGATTTAGTATTTTGCTTGTAGTAAGGTCCCATTGTTATTACCAACATTTTCACATTTATCATTGAGTTGTTTATGCATTGTCAAAACCTGACATTAGAGACCTTGGGGTTATCTCTTGAGGCTTGCTGATAGAGATTTACCTTTCAAGAGAGATAGGATATTATATTCTATTTGAGTTGTTGCTATGAAAAGAAATCATCAACAAATACAAAGGACATGAATTAAATAAATAATTATAAATTATTTAACTAATAGCCAGAAGTGGACCAAGGACATAATTAAAGTGTCTTAATTATGTTAGGAAGAAAAGATGGACAAAAATAGAGCTTGTAGGCCTAGGTCATTTTTTGTGTCTACATTTTTCCCCTCTTTGTCATAATGCAGTCTATTGCATTGTGGCAAGGAAAATAAGTCAAGGTCATGCCCCAAGGAAGGTACGAATTATCAATGCCCCCTTAGGAAAATTTTCAAATTTTGAGTCAACAATAGAAAAAATTGGAAAGTATCCCAATAAGTTAATATGGTGACCAGAAAGACAATAGCATAGATGGTTTCTGATTTCGAGGAGTTTAAAGTAGCTAAAAGTGTGGTCAAAGTTGGTCAAAACAACCTCTAGTAATAAAAAGGTTTGATAAATGCCATTTTGAATTTATAAACAGGTTGTCTATTGGGTAAAAGTCAATTCATTTTAACTATTCACCTTAGTAATTTTGAGAGCATAGAGCGAAGAGGACACATGGTGATTCCAATGACTGAGCATCATAGAGAGATCATGTAGACTTATAGGTGGCCAGAGTGCTCAGAGCCAGCAGTATGTACACCTAACCTACTTTGTCATTTTAACATTTTTCATGCGAAAATTAGGGTTTTAGGGTCAATAACAAATGCAGTGTGACACATATGTGTTCGCGTAAGCTACATTCACTTTTGCGTTCACCACATTTGATGCATCATAATGCAAATGAAAAGGGTCATTAGGATAGGGCCATTGGTTGTGCCACATCTACTTGAAATCATGATGCAATAAAAAAAGTGATCCACAATTGATAGATGAAATGTCGCATTTTCCATCTTGCAACACACTTGAGGTTTAAAATGACGCATTTTCCAAAAGTTGCAATGCAAGTGCATTGTTGTGATGCAATTGCTAGTTAGAATGACACATTCGACATATTGAGACACAATTGAAGTACGAAATGACATAAACACTTTTTTGTGACACAATTGAAGTCAATGTGAAACTTTTGAATTTGACTTTAACCAAGACTAACTTGGTTATATTTTGAAATTTTAAATATTTTTGAGTTACACAAATGATAATGATGATTTTCTATAAGGTGTTGACGCGTTTTTTGGCCATTTATAGAGAAAACTAGCACCTATTTACATGCAGGAGAGTAGGCCATTGACCTACATATTTTGGGATTATCTCTGCAAGAGGGACTGGCAATGGTTGATGCCACTAAGTTTATACTATGCTACCTATATGTCCATTATCCAAGAAAATAGGGTACTTAGAGACATGTTCTTTCCATTTTCTGACAGGAGAGGCCACTATTTCTCTTGAGGATGTCTATCATATTTTGCACCTGTCGATCTGAGGGGACCAGATCGTTTATGAACCTTAGCATGGCTATTATAATTTTACTTCTTATTACCATGAACAAGGTGCAAGAATTGGTATTGATGGATATAAGATCCATTGGGAGTTTATGGCGGAGCATTATGGTCATTTTGATTTACTATTGGTGACATTGATTGGTGGAGTACTAATTCCTGACCGTCGTGGACACGTGTTTCCCATTGGTTGGGGGGATGTTCTGGTGGACATGAGATGGGATAGGACTGTTTATGCATGAGGACCCTACTTGTTAGGTATGCTTTATCATCAACTCCATGAGGTGGTCTATGCAATGGCATAGAGAATTGGATGGAGTATGACACTTTTGATGATATGGGCCTAGGAGCATGTGGCTATCTTTTGACCTCCCATCTAGAGACTACAACTAATAGATGGGATGCTATATGTGTATTATTATGTTGATTCTCTACAATAGATGAGGGTGGGAGAGACAGGTTGGTGGTGGCACCATATTGACATGATGATATCCTTTATTTGGAGGCCTTATAGGAAATGCAGGCAGTGGAAGGGCAAGGATGATCATCTTAGCTTGTGCTGACAATTTCAGTATTTGATTAGTAGGATAGTATAGAGCTAGTTGATCATTGAGATGTACCTATCCAAGAGGGTGTTACAACAATTTGGGTAGTAGGGTGTACCAGTTGGCATGGAAGAGTATGCCAGATCTTTTCAAGAGTTAGCCTAGGGTCCACCTATTGCAATACCATTTGTCAGCAACAGATTGATGGACTAGTGGCATAACAGTGGGGATGGCGAAGTGGGGCTACAGATCTAAGGACAATAGTGGAATATGATTTATGGTGGCAAACACATCAGATAGTACCATTAATAAATCTAGATGGGCCAACACTGATTGATAGGAGATTGGTTACACCAAGTGTGCGACAAGGTGAGTGAGGAGGCAGAGGTAGAGGCAAAGATAGAGATAAAGGAAGAGTCCAGGGTAGAGATGGAGGTAGGGACAGAGGCAGAGTTGGAGGGAGATATGGAGATGATGGAGATGATGGAGATTATGGAGGAGATGGTAGGAGATGGAGGAGAGATGGTAGGAGGCAAGGTAGGAGGGTGAGATAGTGTGTGGCGAGAGGGTCACTAGATGCTATCGCAAAGGAAGATAAGGAAGAGGAGAGAGAAGAAGAGGATCCTGGATAGGAGCAAGAGGGAGTGGGTCTTGAGGAGCCTATTTTTGAGGAGGAGGCCAACAAGAGCAAGAGGTCAGAGAGGAGGAGGTTTGGTAGGATGCCGAGATGGAGGTTGCTATGCTGCAGGAGGAGGGAGTTAGAGGAGAGGAGGATACAAGGGAGGAGGATGATGATGGTGTGCATGAGGATGAGGCTATTGATGAGGTTGAGAGACTATTGAGATGGAGCATGGTGGAGGGAGAGGATGAGGTACCATCAAGATTGGCATTTCCCCATGATGCCATCATAGACTAAAGGGTGGCAGATTTGTAGAGGAGATAGGATGGGAGTGCCACACAGGTCAGAGCACTATAGGTAGAGTTAGAGGTGACACGGGTAGAGCAGGATCATGTAGTGATCTATTAGCAGGAGGCAATGTAGTGGTGCACAGAGTTTTCATGACTATGTATAGGACCATTTGCAAATTTGGCTTAGAAGTTTGGCAGGGTGAGTGCATGCTTGAGCAATACAAATTACTATATGAGTAGGTTGTACCACCAGAGAGGAGAGATCCCACCCTGACAAGGACACAAATGAGGAAATGCAGTGGTAGCAAGTTAGGCAGTGGTAGTGTAGGGGGTTTGACATCTATAGGGTAGTCATTAGGACACAGATCTAGCCACTCTCAGAGGTTTGGGCACAGCCACAAGTCTTCTCATAGTCAGTCTCCTGCGATAGGCCTATTAGTTATAGTATAAGTGTAGCCTTCAGTTGCTCTTCCATCAGTGTCATAGATGCAGACTATAGTGGAAAACCCCTCTGCATCATAGACACTGGTGATTGTTATGATGATGGCCTTTGTAACTTTGACTGAGCATTGGTTTCCCAGGTCTTCTCCTCGATGAGATGAGGAGAGTGCATCATAGCTCTTTTATTTGTTTTATCTTCAAGACATTTCAGACAAGTGTATTATGATATTTATATTTTGACCATTGAGCCTGAATGCTCATATTTTTGGGATATCTCATGACTCTATCCTGTGACATTATTTTATTTTGAGATGATGCTATATATATGATGTAGTTTTGATGCAACCTACATGTTTGTTATGTGATGTTATTTGATTTATGCATTATGATGTATGTTTATGCATTGGTTATTATGATGATGTAGTTATGATTACTATGGTATGCCTAGGTGAGTTACACATTTATGATTCCTATGATGATGATGATGTTATTTATATGCCATGTAATGTATGTATGATGATTATTGATGATGTGATGCTATGATAAATGTAGTGCTTATGTATATGTCATGATGATGTTATGCCTTAGATGATGATTTTATTTATTTGAATGGATTCATGTTTATGATGATGTTTGTGTATGACCATTTATGAATGATGTAATATGAAATTAAATGTTTATGTGAATGATGTATGTGTGGATCTAATACAACACCTATATGATCATGTATGCACTTATTTTTGTGTATGTCACAAGATACCATCATGAAATTGAGGAGACAAAAGGACAAGATCGAAGGAGATGAATGTTAGCATGGAGACCAAATCCTTCAAAATATTAGTATAAGACTTCAATAATTATTTCTCTTAATTATCATTGGGTGAATTATTGTAATGGCCAACAAACACCATGATATGAAATAAATGAATGGTGTGCAAGGTCATACCATCACACAAGACAAGCAGTTATAGATAAGGATGATCATGAATCATATTAAGAGCAAAATTGCCTAAGTTTTTTGGTCATAACCAACCACAAGTAGTAAATACAAGAGAGAGAAGTCATGAAACGTAATTTATCCTCTAAATCCTGTTGTTAGGAAATCCTCAAGGAACTAGCAACATGACCACCAAAAAGGAAAGACAAGAAAACCATCATGATACATTGTTACTTCTCTAAATCTCATTGTCAGGACATTGTTGAGAAGCTAGTAACATGACTACCAAGAAAGACAAGACAAGACCATCATCATGATACTTCACTATTTCTCTAAATCCCATTGTTAGGACATCGCTGAGAAAATAGTAACATGAAATATCAAAAGACAAAATGCCAAGTGTGGGATGTGAAGATGTTAGGTTTGATGATGTCAAGTGCCAAAGGTGTCAGATTTTTCAAATGTCAAGGATGCCAAATATTGTGAGGTGTCAAGGTTGTTAAATTTGGGAAGGACACATCTCGAAAAATGTCGATGTCAAGAGAAGCGATCCTCGAATGTCAAGAAGATCCCTCAAAATGCTAGATGACAATGTCGATACCTAGGAAGGACACATCCTAAGGTATAAATAATAGAGGTTGTTCTTTAGAAGGACGCATCTGAAAAATAACCAAGAGTTTCACTATGTTTGACTGAGTTTGAATTGTTTTGATAGAAATTGATTGCAGTTTGAATGAGTTTAACTACATGTCGATGTTGATGTGTTAATTTGTGTGACATATTTATTAAAGGATTGCTAGAGCTTGTTTCGCTTGTTTTGAAATGATTTGTTTG
>VDFB02105785.1:338125044-338150484 GCA_007258455.2 Sequoia sempervirens
ATTCTATCAATAAGAATTTCTGACATACACCCTTTTAGACCATTCTTCAAATTATTAGTTAAGCCTCTAGTTTTAATATTGATTTTATTGAACTCCTGAAGATTCCACTTAGCCAATTAAAAGGTACTAGTGACCCCAGCTCTAGCCATATCAAGTAAATCAAACATGGACATAGCATCATCATCTAGGTAAGATAAGTCTTTAGAAAGAGGATTTACCTTCAAGGGATCTTTTCTAGCTTTGCTCTTCTCCAAATTCTCCTCTCCTAGACCCCTAATTTCCTTGTCCCATTCCTCTTTGGGTAGGACCTAGATGGGAGAATCCTCAATAGCCACCTTTTTCTCATCAACATCCTTAATACTCCAGCCATGTTAGGGTCCTTGACTGAGACCTCAGAAGCCTTGCTCTTTAAATTAGAAATTCTCTTTGAAAACCTCCTCAGTTTTTCAACCAAATCCTCAAGATTACCCTATGTCCCCACCTAAGAACCACCACCAACAACTTTACCAATAGCCACCTCCATATACTTGAGATAAGAATCAATTGACCCCACCTCCATGTCCTCACTCTTAGAAAGGTCTAGACGCTTAGGCAACCTATTACTCTTGGCACTAGCCACCTTCCTCTTCTTCAAAGATGTAGCCACATCCACATGGGAAGAATCCTTCTCCTCATTCCATTCCTCATCCTCTTCTTAAGAGGACTCTGACCATGATGAAATAGAAAAATCACTAACAACTTTTTCCTTTCCCTTAATAGCCTGAGCCAAGATGAGAGTCTTAATGTGCTCCATAATAAGAAGAATAAGACCCTTCATAGAGGTCAAGGGCCCTCCTATTCTTCAAATGTGTGTAAACTGAGACCTCTAAAGAAGATAATAGGAAAAAATGAAATGAAATGAACAAACCATGATGAAAATGGTTGAGGAGCTTGAAATGGTGATTGAGAATAGCCCTAAATCTCCCTTTGAGGGTCACATAATGCATCATGACCTCCGCAACACCTAGATTTTTTTGAGGGAAGTTATCTCATAAGCCCAACTCTCTAATTTGATTAGCTGCTTCCTCTCATCATCTTTGAAAAATTGAACCATCACTTCTTCATTTTTTTTATCCTTAAAAAACTTCCTACCCATATTTAGCATTCTCGTTATAGTGGCAATGAAATCTTCATTGACCTCCACCTCCAACCCTTTAATCTTTAGCTTTCGATTATGCTAGAAATAGGCAAATTGTACTAAAGCATTAGGGTCATTCCCATGCAATCTCTCCAAAAATGGAGTGAAATTCCCATGGCTCAATATTTTCTAGAGCTTCTTCTTTCTTCAAATGTTACCACAAGAGTGTGGCTCAATTTGACTAATGTCACCACCCATTACAACCATCACAAAATTCATAGAACCCTTGCAAGAACAACTCAACCAAAGACCAGAGAGCTGAAAACTAGCCATAAAGTGTGAAAAATGAAGATAGGTACAAGGCCATAAATGTCTCAACACCTCATCCCATGCCATCATTCCTTAATAAACTCCTAGCTTTCTTAGGAAGGATAGATCCCTCCTCCCATGAATGAGATTCATTTAGGCTGATTGCCTGATTGGAAAAAAAGTCTACCAACAATTTTCCTTCTTGGTAAACATGAAAGACTCGAGTCTCATCACAAGATTGAAACATAATAATTGTATCTTTGATAATATGGTCAATGTTCCAACTCAGAGGATGGGTGCCACGTATATAATTTATGATCTTCATAGAATTGTCTTCCACCCAAAGTTTGGATTATCCTTTGTTGATGGCATACTTAACACTTATGAACATAGCCTCCACCTCCATGCAATGATTGGTCTATGTAAAAATATATAAGTGTTAGTTAATGGTTAAAATTTGGGTAAAGTAGAGCATCTAGGTGAGGTTGATTATATCATATTTTGATAGCTAAGTTTGCTTAGATCAAAGTGCCAAGGAATACTTAAAATATTTTCTTAGTCAGGTAGATAGTTGGTAGGGTACAAAGTGGTAAGAACATTAAAATGTGAAGCAGGAATCTCAAGATATGACTACTTGACCAATTGAGAGTGTGTCAGGTGTCAACATTAGGTAAAGTATCATCCAAAAATGAGTAATTAAATTTTTAGGAAATCTATAACCAACATAAGGCTCTAGTATTTTCCTTTGTAGGTTTTAAGTTTCAATATTTCCATATGATTCTTATAAACTTGGAAATCTAAAAATTCAAAAACTCAAGAAAAAGTGAAGAAGTTAAGAAAATAATTGTTATAATTGTAAACATGATATATGAAAATATTAAGCAGATTAATGTAGGTTTTAGTAATGATTTATTTTTGGTACATTAATTAAATTTGTAACATTTTACTTGTTAAGTATTATCAAGTGATGTAGGATATGGAGAGATGATGGTTGCAGAAGTGAAGGTTTCTAGCTATGTGAGTTGACTGTTGTGAGAGAAATAAAGAGTGAAATAGTAAAAAATGTTCTAATAATCAAAACAAAACTTGATGTGAACCAACTAATGAAGTTTTTGAATGAAGATTGTGGGAAACTAAAAGATGATTTTTTTTTTGGATACTAGCATAACCAAAAGTTTTCTCAACTTCAACTTATGGTTATTTTTCTCGAAAGTGAAACTCATCATCAAAATTGGGAATATTGTGAGAAAAGAGTGGCATTTTGTTCTCACAGTTTCAAAGACAAAAAGAACTCAATGTTCTTTTATCCACAATTTAAAGCATCAAAAGGGTCATCACCAGAATCCAAAGGGTCAACCCTAAGAAAATCTTCAACAACTGTGAAAAAAATATGTTGGTAAGCCAGTTCTGCTCCTGTGTTACATGTTTTGATTTGATTGGTTCATTATTTTCAAACCATGTGCTTTTTGTAGTTGAATACTACCTTGTGTTCATTAAAAGGTAGGATTTTTTCTTTTAGAAAATCAAAATTTGTTGAAGCAATTAGACTAAAGTTGGAATATCACCAATTTTATGTTTAAGTCATCTTTTCTATTCAATTCCAATATAAAAAATTATATTTATAGTAGTTATTTCTAATATCAAAGAAAATTGAAGGTCATTCCAAATTGTAAATATTGCATAATTATATGTTGTTTACTCCTATCAAAAGATTCAATTTGTTGCACCAAATTTGGGTGCACGTTGATACTATTTCGATGGTGAACAGTTCTTTTCTTCAAACTTCTTGCATTATTTTGTATGTAGATGTGAGGTAATTTGGTGAAATAAAAAATAGTTAATTCTTTGGTTTAGTTATTTCTCTATAAATGCATGGATAATAACTAGGATCCATTAATTTATTAGGAACTTTTCTTTTTATATATGATATTTTAGTAGTTTTCTTTTTGAATGACTTGGAATATGGATATGTGAAAAGTAATTCTTCTAATATTTTCTCAATATTTACATTACTTGATTGTTTGAAAGTTAAATGATTTAAACTAGTAGGACCTTTATGTTTAACAACAATTACACAATGAACCTTGAGTGAACCTAGTATGTCAAGACCTAACATTCTTGAGCCTTGTGATAGCTAAGATTCCCTTTAACTAGGAAATTCTAGTTATTCTTTCAAGAAATATAGGTTCTCTTCCTCAAAGTAGAAAGGATTTGTCTACATGTTGTTGTGTATGTTATAGCCACATCAATAATTCCATTTTAAAAGTTGTAGTTTAGAAAAGTGTATTCCTTTACTATTTCACACTATTTTTGGGTCCCCTAGTTTATTAGACTTAATTAACCTTCCAATTTTCCAAAATTATACATTTCAAAGCCTTATTTTTACTGATTTCTGAAAGGAGAACCAACATTAAATAGATGCATTTAATATTTAAATTGTCATAGATTATGTGTTTCCTATAAATATAGGCCAAAACCCATTCACCCATGGGTGAATGGATTGATTTTATGTGATAGGACATAATTTAAAATATGTTTTTGTTGGCCTTTTAATTTTCCAAATTCAAATTGTAAGTGTCAACTTTTGGAATCTAATTTTGAGAAATTAGATAAATACCTATAAATAAATTCTCTTAAATTATCATTTGAAATTTAGGAATCAAGTGGTGAAGATTCAAGAGAAAATACAAGAGCATTTAAGAGAAACAGTTTCAATTATTTATAGAAGAAATCAAGATCCTAACATCATGTCCAATTTTATGTGTTTTCATGTTGTCTTGTGAAGGCTAACAAGCACTATAGGTCTTCATACATTCAAGCATTCAAGAAAATAAATAAAGAAAGATCCAATTCCTTTGAAGAGATGGGTATGAATTTATTCCTTCAAGGAATCCATTGAAGGGTGGTGAGTTGCAACAAGTGTTCATTAATCATTTCCTTCCTTTCCATTGAAGGTTTTATCATTAACATTACTATTGTGAATGTTGGAACACTATTCATGAGGTTTGACTAAGGAAAACCCCTATATGGCACCAAAAAAATAGTTGTCCCTCTTTGTGTATGTGTAGGCTATAGGTTGAAGAAAGATTGAAGAGATATTGAAGAGAAATTTTGTATTATTCCATTTGATGTCATAATTCTTTCCAAGACATGGAAATTAAGTTGCAAAATTCAATTTTGACATTCTGACAGTGGGACTAGTGGGAAAAAAAAGCTCAAATTTCACACTAGAGGACTCAAAAATTTGATCAAAACCCCTATACAAATAACCATTCACCCATTAGTGAATGATTCCTTGTAGGCACATCCAAACCAACTTTTTTGAGTAGGTTTTTTGTCATTTTCACTTCCTAAATCCACTTGCAAACTATTGTTTTTGTTTGTTAGTTGTCAATATCTTCAACTTTTAGTATTAGGGAATATAGGATCACTAAGTAAATCATTCTAAAATATTTCTAATCTATTCCAATCCACCAATTAGATTTAGATCTAGGTCTAATTGGCTCACCATTAGGGGTGAAAGTCAATTATTTCACCTTGTGATCTACATCTCTAATGAACTTTGGAAAAAGGTTCATTGAATCTTAGGTTCTTTGCATTAAGGGCCTAGGATCCCTCTTTCTATGTTTCACTTTGGTGAACTTGACATTTCAAATAATAGCTTTCAAATTTTGGAAGTCTTTCAAACCCTAGATCTATGTTTTCATTGAATTATTTTTCATCTTTCATTTAGGGTTTCATCTTTGCATCATTAAAAGACAAAAACAAAATTAAAAATGAATTCCCTATTGAATCATAGGTTGCATTAGGGGGTTTTTTTAGTCATATTTAGATCATATTATATTCATATTGTATTCATTAAGTGATTAAAAATCTGAAATTTTTCATTGCATCTTTCATTTAAGATGAAAAAGTGAAGAAAAATTGCATCAAAAACATTATTTTCAGGTTGTAGCATCTTAGAATTAGTCAATTATTGAATTTTAGATCTAAAAATTTCATTTAGTCAAAACATTTTTTCTTTGTTTCACACTTGCATTTGGTATCACATTGTCCTAAATTGAGAGAAGAATTGGAAAATTAGTCATTGATTACCCTATTTACAACTAGAGAAAGAAAAATCAAACAATATAAAAATTCATTTTTTTAGTTTTTAGAATCCTATACAAGGAGCCATTCTCCCTTGTGCAACCCTATCCTTGTACAAGTTTCTCAAAAAAAAAAATCACAACCTTTTGTATTCATAATATTAGTCTATTTCTGCCTACAATTGTTTGATTTGAAATTATGGAAAAATGTTATTTAATTTTCAAGAGAGATGCCATTTTTCTTGATTTATTGAAAATTTGAGAAAAAATGTTTCATGTCAATGTTGAAAAACATCAGATCTATAGGATAATTGTTTTCATTTTCTAAAAAATTACATATTTTGGATATATTAGTTCTGAATTTTCCACAAATAGAGGGATTTTTCCTTTTCAAACATATGATTTTCATAGAGTATCACATGCCTTGTATGATTGTAATTTTCATACTTATAGAAATAATCTAAGGAAAAATAATAAAAGCATTGAAAATAATGTTATTTACCCTCCTAACGTCTCTTCCATTTGTGAAAATGTTATAGTGCAAGAGGATGCAATCATTAACAATCATGGTAATCATAGTTGTTTTTCTCTCAATACGTCTCCTATTTGTGATGAAGGTATCTTGGTGTTAGAAGATACAATCATTGAGTATCATGATAATCTTGTTTATTTGTCTCCCCCTACCTATCCTACTTGGGAAGATATTATTGGGCATAAAGATGACAAGATGTCCTGCTTAGATAAACATGCTAAGATCACCAACAAGAATTCAAATCCATTGAGGTTATGAACAAACAATTGACCATTAGATCTACCTTAGTTATAGGACCTCCAAAAAATCCATTTTGACCTCTGAAGAGTCCTCTAATCATTGGGACTCCTATGATTCCTTATGAACCTCCTAAACCAATTCTCATTATAGGATCTCCTAAACCTCATGGACATATCCTAAGTTTTACAATACAACTTTATAGTAATAATTTGTCACAACAACCCAGTTATCATACTATATCTCACACAAATAACACTAGAAAAAATAAGTAACCAAGACAAAATACAACATCCATTCCATTTCCTCAACCATATCTCCCACTTACACCCACCATTCCATAGTGTAGTGGTAAAGAATGTGATCTTGTTAAACAACTTTGCAACACTCCTGCTAAGATATCCTTGTGGGATTTGATTCAAACATCACTAGCTTATCATGAAATGCTTCAAAATGCTTTGCAAAAATTTGTTGTCCCTCCTAGTGTGTAACTATCTAATGTGGTAGCTTTGATTGAGAAAATGAATAAACCTTATTTAGACATTATTTTTCATTGAAGTGAATTACCCCCTTATAAATGCAATAAAAAATGGTGCTCTGATATCAATAGTATTTATAATTAAAATGTTTGGGATTGGGTGTACTCTCATTGATAATGGTTTGGTGCTTAATATTTTTAGTGAGCACATTCTGGATAAAAATGGTGTAGATAAGACAAAAATTCAAATATTTGATTGGTCTATTCATGGTTTGATAATGTAGGAAAATAGTCACTTGGTGTGATAATGTTACCTATCAAATTTGGTAAGGTTATGTTACAAACTCCTATCCATGTCATTCCCAATGATATTTACTATAACCTTGTCTTGGGTAGACCATGGATTCATGAAATGAATGTGTTTCCTTAAATTTTACATCATCTATTCAAATAAACTTAGAAAAAAAGGTCTACATGATAAAATATGATTCTCAATATAATAAGTGTTTGCATATTGAAACAAGAATGAAAAATCATCTTAAAACATTGACACCAACTATAAAAGTGGAACCTTTGTAAAAAAGAAGAAAATTATGATTATCTTTCATCAATGACAAAGTTGTTGGAAGATGATTGGGGATCATTAGATTTCAAAATGACATTCATAGGGGAATACAAGATAACACACAAATCAGGAAAAGAGAAAGAAGTAGCAGTGATATCAACACAATCTATAATGGATTCATCAAAAGTATGTAGCAAAGAAGAGGAAGACACAAATTATGCACCCACATTTGTTGAGAGTGATCATGACAAACCACCTTCTTCAAAAGGAATTAAAGATCTTTATGGAAGAGTTTATGATTTTTTGAAACAATTGGGCTATAATGGAGAAGGGCGTGGGATAAGAGAACAAGGTATCTATGTCCCTATTGAGCCTAGCATGCAAGAAATCATAAGAGGTTTTTGTCATTGTCCTTAGAAAGAAAAAAAAGAATCAAATAAAAATTGGATTAATATCAGTGTCATCACCTAAAACACTCCTTAGACAAATATAAATAATGGTCAATATATTGCTTCATCTTCAAACAAATTTTCATTAGATTTTACACCCTCCTTTGTAGGAGAGTAAAAAATATCATAATATAAAACTAAATATTCTTGTGTATGTATGGAATCTTGTAGTAAGAAAGAAATACATTTTTCATGAAAGAAATGAATATCTTCTAGTCTTGATCAAGAGATTACCTTGTCGAATCTTCTCCAAGCATGCTTGATATCTCTTCCTCCAAGAACAAGAAATAAATTCTATAAAAAAGCTCATTCTATGCATATTGTAACTAAGGATTTCTTTCTCGGTTTACATTCAAGTTATCAAATCAATATAAACGACAAAACCCAAAGTAATTACAAAGAACAAAGGAAGCAAACATAAATGCAACAAGTATACCTGATAATTGTTGAAGCCTCCATGACTCACCTTTGTAACACCTTCTTACTTGCTAGATGATACTTTGCCCTCAGATTCGTTGTACAAGCGATCTGCAAATGCCTAAGTCCTACACTAAGCTTTGAAGGATTTTAAATATGCCTAATGCCTATGCCTATGACCATGATTGCCAATGCCTAAGCATACTAAGACTTGATTAAATAAAGACAATAATTGTAATGAGAAGCCTAAGTGTGCAAGTGAGTAAATATGCAATGCATCTCTATAATATGTGCATGTGTCTGTGTCTGTGTGTGTAATCGAAAAGTGAGAGGAAAATGGAATTTTATATAAAATGCCATTTTGAATGGACAAGTGAGATTGCATTCTGACCAAAACCTAAAATGAGAGGTCTAGATTAAATATGAGAATCCCTAATTAGGGTTAGCGAAAAATCATTAATTGAGCAGTCAAGATGTCATCTCAGGGAATCGAATCGATGGTGGAGAATAAATGAGGAAATTAATTCAAAAATAAAGATTTTAAAAAATGAATAAGATAAAGACTAGACTGAAGATCAATTTTGGAAGGGTCAAGAACTTTCCCGATTACTTGACTCTTGGTGGAAAGTTACCGATTTGGAATTAAATTAATTCCAAATGTGAATTTTGAGAAATAGTAAATAATCAGTTTTCGAATTATTTACCAAAATGAGCTTGTAGTTAAGAATGAGATGACATTTTAAATAATTTAATTTATTTAAAATGAAAAGAATATCCAATTTGGCAATTAAATAATTAAATTTAATTATTTAATTTAGCAAATATGACCAATAATTAAATAAATTATTTAATTCATTCAATTATGACAATTAGTGACATATTAAATAAATAATAGAAACTTATTTATTTAATAATCAAGAAGAAACAAAGTGAATAGAAAGTAATTAAATAAATTAAGAAATTTATCTAATTAAGGGAAGACTTTAGATAATTAATGACGTATTAAATAAATAAATAAGATTTATTTATTTAATAATCATGAAGAATAATAGGACATGAATTAATTAAATAATTATGAATTATTTAATTAATAGTCGAATGTGGACCAAGGACATAATTAAAATGTCTTAATTATGCTAGGAGGAAAGTGGTAAAAATGAATCTTGCAGGCCTAAGTCATTTTTTAGGTGTACATTTTTCCCCTCTTTGACATAATGTAGCATGTCGCATTGTGACAAAGAAAATAAGTTAAAGCCATGCCCCGGTAATGGTATGGAGTATCCTTGGCCCCTCGGGAATTTTTTCAAATTTTGAGTTGGTAGCAGAAAAATTTGTAAAGGGTCCCGATAAGTCAATTTGATGACTAGAAAAACAACAACATGATCGGTTTTGAATTCTGACATGTTTAAGGCAGCCAATGAGGTGGTCAAAATTGATCAAATGACCCTCCAATAATAACCCAGTTGAAAAATGCCATTTTGACTTTATAAATAGGTTGACAAAGGGGTAAAAGTCAATTCACTTTTACTATTTACTTTGCAAATTTTGAGAGTTCAAAGCAAAAAGGAGCATAGCGACGATGGTGATTCCAGTGATAGAGCATCACGGCGAGATCGTGCGGACATTCAGGAAGCCAGAGGGCTCAGAGCCAATGGTATGTACCCCTATCCCCCTTTGTAATTTTTTCATTTTGTGTGTTAAAATTAGGTTTCTAGGGTGAGTAACGAATGTGCCACGACGCATATGCATTGGCGTTCAACGCATTTGCGCTTGTGTTCAACGCATACGATGCATCACAACACAAGTGCAACAAAGAATTAGGGTAGAATAGTGGTTTGCACCACATTTTCCAAAACTTGTGAAACATTCACCTTTTCGAATTGGATTTGAATGTTTCAATGCTGCAATCATCAATTTGCAACGCATTTTCTAGTTTGATCGATGCAATTGTGATTATGTGACGCATTCACTTTTCTAAGATGCAAGTGTAAAATTTCATGACACAAGCATGAAATTGCGATGCATTTGACATAATAAATGAGGCATTTGTGATTTTGCAATGCATTTGATGTACAGAACGATGCAATTGATGTTTTGAGATACAATTGTCTTAGTGTGACACATTTGCCTTTGACTCTGACCAGAGTTGTTTTTGATATTTGTGTAACCTTAGATTCTTGTGATAATATTGAAAATTTGCTCAAAAGGTACTGAAAACTTGTTTGGCGTTTTGCAAAGGTAGCTTGCCCTGATTTACACATGTGAGAGCAGATCGATGACATTTCAGTTTGCTGACTAGTTGAGCCTGCGAGAGCGGCATCGGTTGATGCAATTGGGATTATTCTATGTTGCTTACATGCCCGCCATTTGGGTGAATAGGGGATTACTGACTGTGCTGTGTGAGCATTGGCATTCAGAGACCTACTCCTTCAACCTACCGACATGTGAGGCCACTATTACTTTGGAGGACATCTACTGGATTTTGTGAGTGCTGATCCAAGGGGAGCGGATCATCTACGACCCTCACCATGGCGAGTAGACTTTTTAAGTGTACCACCGAGATCAAGGTGTAGGACTAGGCATCCAGGGATATGAGATCATATGGGAGTTCATGGTGGATCACTATGGTTACTTTGATGCATTCCTTGTGACTTTGATTGGGGGTATCTTGATTCCCGACCATCAGGGACATGGATTCCCTATTGGCTAGGGAGACGTCCTCATTGGTATGAGATGAGACAAGACCGCTTATGATTGGGGTCCCTGTTTGCTGGGGACACTTTACCATCACTTGGACGATGTTGCCTAGAAGAGGGCAGAGAGTATCTCCTGCGGGACTACTCTGATGATGATTTGGGCTTGAGAGCACATTGCCATATTTCATCCTCCCATTGAGAGACCACAGTTGGCTGAGGGGATTCCCTATGCTTATTATTATGTAGGTGCTTTACAATAGACCTAGATGGGTGAGATGGTTTGGTGGTGGCACAGGACTGACACGATGTTGTCCTTTATTTGGAGGCCATACTGAGACTGCGAGTAGTGGGACAATGAGGATGACCATCTGAGCCTTTGCAGACAGTACATATATTTGATGGGGAGGACCATGCAAACCTCCCTAATTATCAAGATGTATTTTCCTCAGCATGTCCTCAGATAGTTCAGAGAGCAACAGGGTGTACTTGCAGGGACAGCCGATTATGCCCGATCATCCAGAGAGTATGCTTGTAGACCAGCCATCCCAGTGGCCTTCATGGAGTAGCAGATTGATGGGCTAGGAGCCCAAGCATGGGGATAGAGGGGTGGAGGAGCCGATCCCAGGACTACAGCAGATTACGACCTATGGTGGTAGGCACACAGACCAATCCCATTGACAAATCTGGATGGGCCAGCACTAGTGGATAGACAGTTAGTGATCCCGCATGTGCCGAGGGCTAGGCAAGATGGCAGGGGCGGAGGCAGAGGGAGAGATGGAGGCTAGGGTAGAGGCAGGGATAGAGGTCGGGGTGGAGAAAGAGGCTGGGGTGGAGACAGAGGCAGAGATGGAGGCTAAGGTGGATATGATGGTGGAGATGGTCGAAGGCGATGACGAGATGGTCAGAGACAGGCCTGGAGGTGCACCCACATGTGGCGAGGGTAGCATTAGATGTTATCCCTAAGGTTGGAAAGGAGGGGGAGAGAGAGGAGAAGCCCCGACAGGAGGGAGAGGGTGAGGAAAGATAGGAGGATATGGAGGTGGGAGGATAGGAGGAGGAGGTGGAGGTGGGGGGACAAGAGGAGGATGTGGAGGTGGGGGAGGATGTGGCGGAGGATGTGGCAGATGACGATGATGAGGATGATGTCATGGATGAGGCCGAGAGACTCCTTAGATGGCAGATGGTGGAGGGAGAGGAGGAGATACCGTCCTCCTCGGGATTGCCCTAGGATGCCACGACCAATTAGAGGGTGGCTGATTTACAGCAGAGACTAGGTGACAGCATGGCCCAAGCCAAATCATTATAGTCTGAGTTAGAGGTAGCTCAGGTAGAGTGGGATCAGGTAGTGATCCGGCAGTAGGACTCAGCCTAGTGGTGTACAAGTTTGCAGCATTATGTACAGGGCCCGCAAGGGATATGGCTCACAAGTTGGCCAAGGTGAGCATGAGATTAGGATAGTATAGGACATTGTATGAGCAGGTAGTGCCACCGGAGCAATGGGATCCTACCCTATCATGGTCACAGTCGAGGACAGGCAGTGGCAACAGATCAAGCAGTGCCAGTGGTAGCAGGGGTCATACCAGTGTCAGAGGATCTACCCCGACATGGCACACATCAGGGCATAGGTCACACCACTCACATAGGCACACCCTGAGCCATAGTCATGGGTCGACTGGTTTAGTGCGGAGGTCAGTACAGGGAAAACCACTAGTGATCGATCCATCTACTTCTTAGAGTCAGGTAGTAGTGACATCATAGGTGTCCATTACCATGGAGATGATGCCTTCATTCTCAGTTCCATTAGTGGCACAGGCAGAGGTTGCCACAGGTTCACCTATTGTTTCAGTGCCAGTCTCAGAGTTGTCGCCCCCACATTCTTCACCATGAGGGGATGATGAGAGTCTACCCTAGGGGCATTTTGTTATTATGACACACTATGTATATTCATTGAGCCTACAAGCTCCATTTTTAGGATATCTCCCTACTTTATCCTATGACATTGTACCTTTTTAAGATGATATTATATGATGATGTAGTTTTGATGCAGCCTACATGTGTGTTACGTGATGTTCTTTGATTTAATGCATTATGATTTATGTGATGTATGATGTTGATTTATGATGTATCATGTATGTCTAGGATGATTCTTATTTATGATTTTGATGCCATGATGCAGTGCTTACTTATATGAAATGATAATGGTAATGATAAGCACAATGTATTTAGTAAATGGATGCAATGTTGATGATTATGTTAATGCAATGTTTGTGATTATGTAATTTATTTAATGCTATGGATGATGTATGTATGGACCTAATGCAATTTTTATATGTATGCACTTATGTTTTTGGATGTCACAGGATATCATCATGAGATGGACAAGAGAAGATGACCAGACTGAAGAAAATAAGATGACCAGACTAAAGAAGAGAAGATGACCAGGCCGAAGATGATGCATGCTCGCTCCTAGACTTTGATCAAATCCTTCAAAGCTTTACTATAGGACTTTAATATTTATTGCTCTTAATCATCATTGGGTAGATTGTTGTAATGCCCAACAAACACCATGATAAGACATAGATCACAGTGTGTAGGGTTGTACCATTACATAAGACAAGCAGTCGTAGACAAGGATGATCATGACTCATAATAAGAGCGTGATTGCCCCAGTCTTTCTGTCATAATCAACCATAAGTAGAAAAAGACAAGGACAATTCATGAAACGTTGTTGCTTCTCTAAATCCTATTTCCAAGACATCCTTGAGAAACTAGTGGCATGATTGTTGAAAAATAAAAAAAATAGAGCCCTTACCATGATATGTCATTTTTCTAAATCCTGGAATTAGGACCTTGCTGAGAAACTAGTAGTCATGCATGTCAATCATCATGATACATCGTTGCTTCTCTAAATTATGCTTAGTGGGATCTCGCTGAAAAACTAATAACATTATAAAAAACCAAAAGACAATTATCAAGTGTTTTCCAAGTGCATCTGGATATCCATTGTTAGAATGTCAGATTTGATGATGATAAGATGCCAGAGTATCAAAGCATTGATGATAATCAAATGACAAATGTCCGAAGTTACCAAATTTAGGAATGACACATCCTAAATAATGTTGATGTCATGAGGATTGATGTCTAAATGTCATGTGACGGTGATGATGACGATGCCTAAGAAGGACACATCCTAAGGCCTAAATGATGCAGTTGGTTCTTTAGAAGGACACATCTGAAGAAAATTGATGTTAAGAAGAGTAATCCTTAGATGCCAAGAGGATCCCTCGAAATGTCGAATGATAGTGATGATACCTAGGAAGGACACATCCTAAGACATGAATGACAGAGGTTATCCTTCAGAAGGACACATCTGAAGGTTAACCAAAATTTGACAGTTTGATAGGTTATCATGATTTGACTTGTTTTGATTGAGTTTGACTTGTGTTCGACTATATGCCAATATTGTCATGATGATATGATTGACTTGTTGATGAGATTGTCATGCTGTAGTAACTGATTGCCATAATTTACTTTATGAGTTTTATGAGTTTAGGAATGACTTGCTTTTTCCTAAAGACTTTTTGACGTGTGTGCCAATGTACTACCATGAACCCTAATGGACTAACCTAGTGCGGCCTTGGGGCTCATCAACAGATGGCCTTACCTATGTCATACACTCAGAGACCTCATAGTTCGACACGAGAAATGACTTTGTATTGATGATCAAAGATTGTGCCATGATTTTATTTTGACAAACCTAAATGGACTAACCTAATGTCTCGGGGACTCAAATGTGTGTCTTGCCTACGTAGCAAGTGCGCAGAGACAACGTAGTTTAGAAAAATGACAAAGACTAATCAACATGACCAACTTTGACAAGAGATGATGATGTTTTTGCACTTTTTGAGTAGTCTAATTTTTTATTTTTATTTTCTTTAGGATGTTTTATGATTTTTTGGTCTTTCTTCAGGACTTTTTATGATGTTTTTGGTCTTTTTTTAGGACTTTTTGCCAATTTTTTTGTCTTTTTTAGGACTTTTTCCCATGTTTTTGGTCTATTTTTAGGACTTTTTGCTAATGTTTTTGTATTTTTTTAAGAACTTTTTGCCAATGTTCTTATCTTTTTTAGGGACTTTTTGCCATGTTTTTTGTCTTTTTTTAGGACTTTTTACCGATGTTTTTGTCTTTTTTTGGGACTTTTTTCCAATTTCTGAGATCATGTGTGACATCCATTGAAGTTGCATGATAAACATTTTGCCCCTAGTAAGGTCCAGGACTTAGCCATTTTTAAGGGACATGGAGGGAATGTTGCTAGTGTACTAGATGGACAATCATTAGGACTTGATGTCAATCATTTATTAACCATGGCAGGTAGAGTGGAATATGGTGGAAATTTGCATGATAATGGCAAAAATACCCTTCATCCTAGACTAAGACAGACAAAGTGATAGTAGATGGCAGAGCAATGATTGGTTACACATGGTGCCTATTTGCCAGGTTTTCACCATGGTACTTATCCAAAGCACCTGTTTGCCAGGTTTTCACTATTGGACGAAATTTTTTTCTTTACCATTTTTGTCCTTTTCTTTTCTTTTTTTGTGTTGCCAAGATGTTTGTTTGCCAATTTTTTATCATTTTTCAATTTTTTTGTTTTGTTTTTATTTTTTATTTTTTTTGTATTTTATGATTTTTGGCTCGATCCCCTGATGCTATGCATAGAACCATCAGAGATGTAAATTGTTGATGGAATTTGTCAATTGTTCTCCATCTAGAGTTACCAGTTGATAGGCTCTAGAACCCAAAGCAGATATGATAATGTAGGGACCCAACCAATTTAGTTCAAACTTTCTTGGCTTTTCTCTATTAGCTTGGTTCTTAGGGTTCTGCATGAGAACTAGGTCACCAATGTCAAACTTCTTGACCATAACCTTCTTATTGTAGCTGTGACAAAGACAGTTCTGATATGCTTGAAGATGGTTCAGTGAAGTTTTTCTTCTTTCTTCTAACATCTCTAGCTCGTGCAAGCATGATTGTTTATACTCTTCTTCATCAGTTAAACCCTTCAGGGAGACTCGTAATGAAGGAATTTCAACCTCAATGTGCAAGATGGCCTCAGTTCCAAATACTAGGGAAAATGGAGTGGCTCCTATAGGTGTACGAATGCTAGTTCAGTAAGTCCACAGAGTAGGGTTGAGTTGTATGTGCCAGTCATGGCCAATGTCATTGACAGTCTTTTTGAGGATTTTGACAATGGTTTTATTTGATGCCTCAGCTTGACCATTTACTTGTGGGTAGTATGGAGATGAAAAATGGTGTTGGATGTGAAATCGCTCACATAACTCATGTACGTCTTGGTTTTTAAACGAACGTCCATTGTCAGTGATAATGGATTGTGGAAGGCCATACTAGCAAATGATATAGTTAAGAATGAACTTGGATATTTGCTTTCTAGTTATGTATGTCAAGGGGATGGCTTCGATCCACTTCATAAAATACTTAGTGGAGGTGATGATAAATTTGTGGCCATTGGACGAGGTTGGATGAATCTTACCCATGAGGTCGAGTCCCCATTGAGCGAAGGGCCAAGGAGAAGTGATCGGCCAAAGTTCCTGTGCTAGAGCATGAATCAAATCACTATGAAACTGAAATTTGTGACGAGTTCTAACATATTCTATTGCATCCTTTTCAATGGTCAGCCAATAATACCCAAGTCTCGTCACTTTCTTGGCTAGAGTAGGACCACTCAAATAAGATCCGCATATACCGTCGTGTACTTTGTGTAAGGTTGCATGTGCTTCGTTGGTGTCAAGACATCTAAGGAGGGTGTCATCAAAGCTATGACGATAAAGGGTGTCATTGACGATGGCATACCTTGTGGATTTTCATATGAAGGACTTTCTTTGGTTATTGGACAATTTCGGTGGAAGGGTATGGAATTTTAGGTAGTCATAAATATCCTGATACCAGGGAGAGTCAGGACCAACAAGTTTACAAACCATCTTTGACTCTAGAATGTCATAGGTAGGGACCAATAATTGCTCTATTAGGAATTCCAACTAAGGAAAATTGCTTGGTATGTCAAGGAGAGAGCCTATTGTAGCCATAGCATCTGTCGCTTTGTTTTGGGCTCTTGAAACTTGTTCAAAAGTTACCATATGAAAGTATGTGTGGAAACTATCAACCATCCATTTGTAAGGCATCAACTTCTCATCCTTTGTGTCATAGTCATCATTGACCTAGTTCATGACAAGCTAAGAATCCCCGTAGAAATGTAGTGCTCTAATCTTTCATTTTATCGCCATTCTTAGTCCTGTAACTAATGCCTCATATTCTACCACATTGTTTGTGCATGGAAAGCCAATGCGGAAAGACTTAGGAATGGAGTCTCCTTGCGGGGTGTTGAACATAATTCCTGCCCTCGATCCATGGTTTGTGTGTGATCCATCAAAGTAGAGTTTCCAAGGTGTCTTAGGTTCCATGTGGAATATCGAATCATCTGGAAAATCTACCACTAATGGGTGATCACTCTACAAAGGTGCATCTGCCAGCTGGTCCGCTATGGCTTTTCCTTTTATAGCCTTTCTTTCAACATACTAAATTTCATATTCACTCAAAATCATGACCCATTTTTCCAAACATCATGTTAATGTTGTCTGACTTAACAAATATTTGAGTGGGTCGATCTTTGCTACTAGTTGTGTCTAGTGACTCAACATGTAATGTCGTAGCTTTTGTGCTGCAAAGACTATGGCTAGGCAAGCTTGTTCAATTGGTGTGTAGTTTAGTTCATACCTAACCAATGTTTGACTGATGTAATATATGGCTCTTTCCTTTTCTTCTTGGTCGTCCTGTGCTAGTAATGCCCCCAGTGTTGAACTAGTTGTCGAGATGTATAGGATCAATGGCTTTCCATGAATGGGAGGCATGAGGACTAGTGTTGACAGTAGGTAATCTTTGATTTTCTAAAATGATTCTTGACATTTATCTATCCATACAAAGGGGATACCCTTGTGCAACAAATATTGCAATGGGTGACACTTATCTGCTAATTGGGCTATGAAACGCCAAATCGATTGTACCCTGCCTTGTAGAGTTCTGAGTTCACTGATTCCTCTAGGCAGAGGCATGTCTATGATGGCTTTGACCTTTTCCAGATCAACCTCTATGCCTCTTCGAGAAACTATGTATCCCAAGATTTTACCTGATGTGACCTTGAAAACACACTTCTTAGGATTTAGCCAGACTTTGTACTCTTGAAGTCTCTTAAAAATTATGTCAAGTACCTTCAAATGATCTTTCCTTGTTACTGATTTGGCCAATAGGTCATCTACATAATCTTAAATTATTTTGTGCATCATTTCATGGAAGATCGTGGTCATAGCCCTTTGGTATGTGGCACCTGCATTTTTGAGACCGAATGGCATGACATTCTAATAGTATGTACCCCATGGGCAAGTAAATGCCATTTTGTGCTAGTCTTCAGGAGCAATGTGAATCTGATTATAGCCAGAGAAACCATTCATGAGGGATAGAATCTCATATCCTACCGTAAGGTCAACTATAATGTTAATGTTTGGCAAAGGAAAGTCATCCTTTGGCCATGCTTTATTTAGGTCTCAAAAATCTGTACAGATGTGGATCAGCCCATTTGTCTTTGTTACTGGCACTAGGTTAGATATCCATTAGGCATAGCCAATAGACCATATGAATCCAACGTCTAGCAATTTCTTTAACTTGGCCTTGACCAATAGAGCAACTTGAGGGTGCATTTTGTGTAACTTTTGCTTGACTGGTTTGGCATTAGGTAGTAGTGGCAGATGGTTTAGAACCAGTTCTGGGTCCAATCCTGGCATGTTACCATAGGACAATGTGAAGTTGACTTTTTATTTTGCAAAGAATTTATGAAATTCTGATCTCTCTTCTTCAGTCAATGATGCAACAAAGAGGACCATCTTGGGATCTTCTGCAGTTGATATGTTATCCTCTATTATGTCTTTGATAAGAATATCTGATTTCTCCTATTGCATGGGGAGAAAGTCCAGTCCTCCATCTTTGGGCACCTCAAAGAGGTTTTCATCCACAGATACATCCTTTGTTTTTACTATTTTATCGTCAAAAGGTGCCTTTCGGTTTTCACCTAGAGATGTTTCATTTTTATTTTTACTTTTGTGAGTAGAGGATGGAGCAGTCTCACCAAAGTATGTCATGCAGTCTAAATCAATGGTGAACCCTGACTTCTGGTCCCCACTGGGTATGCCTTCACATAATCCCATAAATTTAGCAATTGCCTCATCATTCTGAAATGTGTCCAAGACTGGTGGTCCTTGTTGGTCCCAATCGACTAGCTTAGGGTAAACTAAGGAAATTCCATTGTCAATGTTGGTGAATTGAGGTGAGGATGCGGATAGCATGCAGATAGATTCAGTGATGTTGTAGATGAGATTATCATCATCCAACTCTACATTGAACTCTATCCAATATCCCCCTTCACTAGTGTCATAATCGTTGTTGAAATAAGGGGTGAAAGCTTTAGAGCCCTGGTTGTCAGTGTTGTCTGATACTTCTGATGGATTGGATTGAAAGGGTTCATATGATGGGTGTTGCATGTCATGGGAAGTGGTAATGGGACTTTGATTATTTGGTGCCTGTTCAATTTTGAATGTTTGTCAAAATCATTATTCAGAGGTCAGTTCCCCTGGCTCAACAAACTAATCATCAAGACAACAGTCACTTAGGGATTGTTCTAAGCCAAATTCCCATTCTTGGGAGTCAGTTTCGGTGAGGGTTTCCTTAGTGGTCTCGACACTTTTCGAAGCATGTACTCGCTTACTCAAAATTCAAATGGTACGTCGATTGTCATTGTCAGGCAATCCAAACCCTAATATGAGATACTTTGGAATTTGGAAAGGTTCTAAGGGTTCCCTTCAGCTAGTTTTATTTCTTCATAGGCCACTAGTACCATTGTAGCCTTTAGCCTTCATGATGTCATAACCTTTGCCATATTTTTGAACTAGTAATGGGGGTAGTGTGACAGTATCCTTATAGATCCATCCTGTGATGTCAACAAGTTCTTCATTACTCATGTCTCTCCATTTAATGAAAACTATTTTCGGTGGAACTTTGAAAGTTTCTCTAGGTTCCATTTTGAAACATGGCTGACCATATATCTTTGGAGACTTGGGTATTGTTGTTATGATGTAATTTGTATGTAGTTTGAACTCTCCGTAGCTAAGGTCCTAGATTTTGACAGTGGATTTAGCCTTAGGGTTTGCTGGAGGTGGTGGTGTGGTGGAAGACGTGGATAGAGTGGATGTGGAAGATGATGTGAGTTTGGATTGGTCAATGTATTTGGATGATGAGGAGCCAAGTGCTTCTCAGTTAATAGGCACTCAGTTTTCAGAAATACCCCTTAGGTTGGTACAATATTGGAAGGGGTCGGGGTCTCTGTATATGGTTATTTTCGTGTCGTCAAATGGAAACTTTAGGCATTGGTGATATGTGGACAAAACAGATTTTAAGGCATGAATCCATGGATGGCCAAGCAAGATGTTATATGGTAGTTACAAATCCAGGACCTGGTAGGTTGTGTCCACAATGACCAGTCCCACTCTAAGAGGGAGAGAGATAACACCACGTGAAGAGCATTCTTCGTCATCATATGCTTTGATCACTATAATCTTTGTCGGGTCTACGCATGCATCAAAGAACCCTAGAGCCTTCACCAGTTTGAGGGAGCATATGTTCAATCCTGCTCCGCCATCTACTAAAACCCATCTAACTTTGTGCTTGTGGAAAAAAGTTTCTATGTGCAATGCATCATTATGGTTGGTTTTAGGTGATGAGTAGTCTTGGTCTGAGAAGGTGGTGTGGTGAGGCGTAGTCAGGTATCCCACCATGGTTTCAAATTGATTGACATCAATTTCCTTGGGGATCAATGACTCTTGCAGAGTTTTATCTAGTATATCTTTGCGCGTGGGAGATATACAAAGCCGCTCAAGTATAGAGATTTGCGCAAGGGTCTTGCCTAGCTGGTCGATAAGGTTGAACTAACTTTTGGGTTGCCACTACTTTGTGGTCGAGATAGGTTTTGACTATTTAGCAGATGGTCTAGGTATGGTGATTTTAGCTTGTCTAGCAAGAGGTGGACCAGCTATAATGACCTTGCCACTTTGAGTAGTAGTGTTACACTGGGGTGCTCTCTTGACTGTAATGGTATTGATGTATTTGTCATCAGTTCGAACATTATTTATAATTGGTCTACTAGAATAATCGTTCTTGGCTCGGGTGAAGTTAGCTTGATTATTGTTCATCTGTGGACCTGAAGTGGAGGCCTTATGAGAACCATGGTCTTGCAGTGGATTATTATGGATAGTATGATTTGAAATGGAGGATAATTGCGATCCACCTACTTCGATGATGCAAATTTTAATAAGATCTTGTATTAGGTTTTTCAACTATCAATAGTTAGAGGTAGTATGTCCTTTTGCTCAATGGTAGTCACAAAATGCATTATCATTCAACCATGCTAGTTTGAATTGTCCTGGGTTGTATGGTTTTGGTCCTTGAAGTATGATGACCCCATTCTAGAGACATTTCTTGAGGACTTCTTCAATGGGTTCACCCAAGGAAGTGTATGTGCGACCTCTATGAAATTGTCTTGTCTGACGGTACTATCCCTGATTATTTTGACTGTTCTGATTGCTTGAAGGGACATTAGTAGGGGGTGTCGATGTCGTTGTTGGTTTGTTTTGTTGTTGAACCCCTTTTAGGGCTAGTATAGGACCCACAATGTTTGCAATCTTGGCGTCAACAACACCGTCATTTGTAACATGTTAATTTTTTACCCAATATTTACTCTTATTGGTGGTTGGATTGAAATTTTTGTTTTTGGAACCATATCTTAATTCTCCCTTTGCGATAAGGGCTTTTTCAATTTGGACCCCTTTTTCAACTAAGTCTGTGAAGTTTGTGTAGCAATGTACTTGCAATACATACTTTAGGGGCCCTAGAAGTGTTTGGACAAACATGTCAACTTTCTCCCTTTCAGGGATGTCAATGTGACAATGACTAGCAAGGCTTCTCCATTTTTGAAAGAATGGGATAAACGTCTCCCCAACATCCTCTTGCGTGAGAGTGCACAAGCTAGTGATAGAGGTATCGATGTCGATGTTGTATGCATAATTTTTTATGAATTTTTGTTTAAGCTCATCCCATGTCTAGATATCATTTTGTGTGGAAAACCATTCAAGGGCAGGACCTGCCAGACTCTTAGAAAAAAGTCTCATCAAGTATGTTTTTTCGTAGGCAATGTCCATACAATTGGTTGCAAATTCGTGAACATGTTCAACGGGGTTTGTCTTGCCTCTGTATTTTGTGAAATTGGGTGACACATATCCTGGAGGAAATGGAGGCATGTATAAGGTCATGTCAAATGGGTATACATTTAGATCATATGATATTTCCATTTTCTTGCCTAAAATGTATATGTTTTGGCTAATTTTTTCTAAACCCATCAATCTTGTTTGGAGTGCATCTATAACAGGTTCATTTGTGTTTCCGTACTTTGTATTGCTTGGTACACCATAGGTTTCTATTTGTTGTGCATGAATATTGGTGTATTGTGGTGGTATGGATTTTTGTGATGTGTATGATATGTGCGGATTGGCATGTTGCTAATACTGGAAGCTAGGGTTTGGTGTATGTTGGTGAGTATGAACATGAGATGAGTAGGTTGGGATGTGTCCCCCAGCCATGTGTGTCGTTACCTGAGGAATATGATGACCATGGACATTATGATATGTTAGTGATGCCATAGGTTGTATTATTTTGCCACCTTGTGTGAATTGTTGGGTTTGCACAAGGGGAATGTTTGTATTTGTACCTTGGGAGGCAATGACATGTGACTGTGTTGTCATGTTAACGTTTTGTTGCTGTCCTTGGATAAAGATACATCCTTTGCCTCCTCCCAAAGGATTTTGTGAGATACCACTGAGCAGATGTGTTGAAGGTGTGCTCGTGGTAGTAGATGTAGTTGTCAAGGGAGGATTGTTGTGACTTGATGATGCCCCCATTGTATTTACTGTCATTGTATTTAGAGGGTTTGAATGATTTTCCATTATTGCCGAGGAGCCAAAGGTGGTTCCAGCTGATTGTGATTATGTCATGGATGTGGTGGGTATTGTAGCCAATTGTGATCCTCCAATAGATGTAGTATTTATTGTGTTGGAGGTGTTTGGGATGTTGGAGGTAGCATGCACTGTTGTTGTGGTGTCAAAGAAGGTATTGCTCGTAGTGTTTGGAGGTTGACCACTATGTGACATGTTATGCATGTTTTTGACATTAGCGTTTGGAGGTGTTGATTGTATCGTGGTAATGTCGAATCCTTGGAGTAATTTGGCTCCTTGACTCAAGAGTATAGCCAAATATCTATCTCTGTCGTAAAGGACCATTGTTTCAACGAACTGAGAGGCCTCTGGGTCTTGTGCCGCTATCTCTAGGTTTTCCTCAAGTATGTGACCATATTCATCTTTTTGCAAGAATGGTTTGAATGGGCTGTTTGATGAGGGTAGTATCGTCGTGAGAGATTGATTGTTTGTATTTCCAAATGGATCATTGAAAGTCCAATTCGGGTCATAGGTGGGATTGTTAACAATGGAAGTGAGGTCTTGTCTAAATTTTTCCATTTATCCTTGTTGTTTTTGGAGTCTTTTCCACCATAAATGAGATTGCTCAAATGAAAATGACAACTAAATGCAATGATGACACTATGCAAGGTCTAAGTTCAAAATGATGACTAGGATGACTAATTTTTTTAGATTTTTAGGAATAGAATATGCAATGTCTAGACTTATAATGCAATTTAAGACAAGGGTATCTAAGCACTTCTAAGCTCAATCTTTGTTTTCAATTTCGGTAACTAGAGGAATTTGTTGAAAATGACAAGGTGACAAGGTCTAAGTGACTAGTGAATTTTCCTAACTAGACTTTTGAGTTGGAAAATATCACCAAAGAGGACAATCATTGAAAAAGGGATTTGATAACTTAGCCCAAGAGAGTCTAGTTTCAAAAGTAATGACATTGCAAATTATGCTGAGATTTGCCTAATCCAAAGTATGCAAGATGTAAACCTAAGGACAACCCAATGCCTAATGTATGCAACTAACAAGAATGAGGGATGAAACCTATGGTGATGAATGCAAACTAATGGTTGAAACTTTGAGCAATTTCGGAATTGGTTTCTGACAAAGTCTCCTTGGAAACATTGTTTGACAAGTGATTGATAAGATGAAGACTTCATATTTAACTTTGTATGACATTTTTAATAGTGACAGGAAAATGCATCACTTGAGGTTTCAATTGCATCACAGTTTTGTGAATGTGGCTCAGGTTGAGTGAATGTGACTTAGGAACTGACAAATGCGACTCAGTTTAGCAGATGTAGCTATGTGACAGTCAGTTGCATCATGACACAAGTACATGCAGTGTTTGAAATCATGAATGTGGTTTAATAGAGCAATTGTGACTCAGAAATTTGAATGTGGTTTATCGAATGTGACACAGTTTGTGAAAAATGAGTTTATTGTCATTTTGATGGAAAATTTGTTCTGTTTGATATTGGCTGTTTTGTTTAGAACTGTAAATGTGATGATTCCAGAAAGCACTTGACAAACACAGTGTTTTGAATGTAACCAATCGCACATCAGATAAGTACAACCCTAGGTTAGCCCAGGACAATATTCACTAGATTCCACGTGGGTTTCCCCAACGACATATCTATAGCATGTGAATTCAGAAGCTTGGTTGCACAGGCTCCCCCTTATAGTGCACTCTCTTCTCATGCCAACCAAGCTTCCAACCCCCATGAAACTCCCATGACAGGATGATCACCTCTACTACAAACTGTGAAAGTGTGGAGACCTTCACACTGACTAGTGTTGCGCTAGCAAATAGAAGGTTTTTGGCTTACTACACAAAGGTTTTTAGTTCGGGACCCCCGTTTGAGTGGCCATACATGGGGCAAGAGATTAATCACCAATAAGGTGGTACTCCAGCCTGAAGAGGTTAAGCTCAACATGGTTTAAGGGAGTACAACTCTATCCATATGACACATCTGCACTCGCAATCTTAGGTTTTCCCTTAAGATTTACATTTATATACCGGTCGGGGGTAGCTTGGATTTCACTCTATTTTCGATTTGAGTCACATTGGGGTGATGAAATCCGTAGGCAGGCCCAATTTCTATAGTTGGTAACCATTTCTCTTACACCCAAGATCACTCGAAAGCGCAAGGGGAGAGGATACTCCGATATACCAAATCGTCAGGTAAAAACAGATAAAAACGGGTTTGGTTTTCTGATCACCAAGTTTTCACAAGGTGAGAGCATACTTGCCTACCATTTTGGAAACACATTCAAGCATGATCAAATAGAGGTTCGTTTTAATTGCACCAAAATAAAATGTGTGTTACACTACTAAAAATGCAGGCACATTGTTTTGATGTTTTGGTCTTTGACGGTCGAACCTACAAGACAATCCGTTTAGTAGTTTTAGTG